>WAAE01017006.1:195708-267413 GCA_013400495.1 Nicator chloris
TTTCCCCCTGCTGTACTAAAACCTGGTGCTGCCCCCAAACGTTGATGGCCCGGCTGTGTGGGGGGGGGGGTGGGAGGGGGGGGGGGGGGAAAGGGAAGGGAAGGGAAGGGAAGGGAAGGGAAGGGAAGGATACCCCGTAACTTGTCTAATAAAGTGATTGGGAGACATGGAAGTCTGGTTTATGAGCAGATGAAGAGGTCATTAAAGAAGAATGAATTAAAGATCAGAGTGTAAAGTGCTGACATGGTGCAGAACAAATGCTGGGAACTGTAACTTTGTTAGTACAGAAAACTATGAAACAAATTGCACAACTAGGTTATCTTCTCCATGGTTGTCAGGTGTACAGACTGTGTACATGCATTCAGAAAATATAACATTCAAATCACCTTGAAAGAGATCTTGTTTGTTGAAACCAACAAGCATTTTTTGTTCTATAATTGGGGCAAATAGAAGGGAGCAAAGTGGGCTTTGTACTTTTATTTGATGCATCGATTCCCTTGCAAAGATGGACCTTTAAGGCAGTATGTATTTCTGTGATAATTCACCAGGAACCAAGTTTTGCACCTGTAGGCAAGCAGGCCACTGACAGAGGACAAGACTTTTACAGTGTAGTTAAAGGAATGACAAAGATATCCTGAAACTTGTTACTTAAAAGAAGAAGGAAGAGGAAAAGGAGAAGGATAATGAACAAGGAAGAAAAAGGGCAACCCACTATTTCTAAACAACCATGTTGTAATATTGAGTGTCTTACAGTTCTTTTATGGGAAGACCACACTTTCACTTCTCAGGGCGTCTTCAGTTTCTCACAGGACTGCACCTTGTGGTCTTCTGAGTAACCACACATGAAAATATTTTTTTTTAATTCTATTTCTTATGACATTTGATGACAGAGAAACAAAGGAGTGGGATGCTGTCAGTGGGATGTTTAGAAGCTAAGCTAGCTATGTTTGAGCTAATGAAATGGTTAGATTGCCTTTCCAGATTAAAACAGTCCTGGATTTGGAGAAAATGAGGTTAACTGTCTGGTTTCAACTGAACACATTTGTGTATTTCATACCAACCAAAATGTTCTGACTAAAAAAAATAGACAAGTGGCTTTACTTAATTTAGTAATTGCATATGGTATTTTCACATTAAAAGAAAAGACTAATTAATAACAACTGTCACTTAAAACCCAGCTACTTTACAAAAGTACGTTTCTCCATAAATTTCCATCATGGTTTTTACTATGGCTAGATCAGGATACAACATAAATACCTAAATACTTCATTGCTTGATAGACTAAGCTTCATTTGAGCTGTTCCAGTCTATTATGCAAATTGTATAATATTAAAATTTATTGATATGTATTTTATAGGAAGATGACAGCATCTCTTATTAGCTACTTAAACCAAGACCAACAGCTGAAAAATATCAGCATGAAAGGTCTACAAACAAAAATCTTACAAATCAAAAGCATCATGCTTATTTGCTGAGATCTTACAGTGAACAAAATCGCTTCAACCCACAAATAACAATCATGTTAGTGAGTAATTAAAGCAAGGGACAAAGTCAGGACTACAATATTCTATTCCCAATTCAGCTACTGACTCACAGTGTGATTTTGCTCATTTACCACCTATGAAATGGAAGATGTGATAATGATAATGATGGGGATAATAATGCCTACATAAAAGTGCTAGGAGTCTTAATGTTTGAAAAGAGCTTTGAGATAGAGCTGTTATATAAACACAGATTATAATTAGCAAGGGACTGCAAGCTTGCACGATTGGTACATTCTTTGGGCTTTCAGAAGTAAAGATAGGTGAGCTCTGTATATCTGAGATACCAGAGTCCTCTGTTGTAAGAGCTTATTTGGGAAACTTTCACAGCTGCCGTTACACTCTATTGGAACCAGGCTTTTAAGAGGACCTAACTATTTGCCAGTCATTAACACAAGAAACTTTAAAGGCAGTTCAAAATAATCTCATCATTGTGACTACTGGCTACAGCTTGTCTTACTGTGTTCTCTTCTTAGTAGATATGTGTAACAATGCATTTATATAAAAGACAGGAGAACACAAGCACATGAACAAGGAGAAGAGGTTCAGTGCCTTAGTGAATGCTGAGTGCCTGAGGCAGAGGTGAGCTTGGAGATTTTCTTATACTGTAAATCCGTGCTGCCAAAATCTCTGAAAATGGTCAAACACAACCCCAACAATCATTTTCCTGACCAGTTCCGACATCAGCTCTGAGCACAGTGATATTCTTATGTTGTTGAAAGCCTTTGAAAATAATGGGTTGCATTAGAACAGAAACCTAGTAGAAGTATGAATAAGATACTTTGGAAAGGTGAAGTCTCCCTAGCTGAAAGGCAAGTCAAACAGTAGCTTTGGAAAGAGAATATACTCAACAAAAGTTGGAATAACAATGAGAAGGAGGTGTATAGATTATAGAACCTTGTAGAGCACAGCACAATATCACTCTGTAAAACAAATCAAAGGCATCTGCAAAGGTACATTGGTCTCTTTTTCCTATACCATCCATCAGATGTTTTTAACAAACTAAATCAGCTAAAAGAAAGAACAGTCTGTAAGTAATCTTTGTGTGCAAACAGATGTTTAGTGCAGAGGAGCAGCAAAACCATCTTTTAATAGCTTGTTTTGTAGGAAAAAAAATTGTACAGGACTAGATTTGTGTAAGGCTGGCAGCCTACAGGAACGTGAAGTGATACTAAAGGAGTATTTTAGGTATACATTTTTCTGAAAGATATTCCGGTGCATAACATTACAAATCCATTTCTATTTCCCACCAAAATGTGGAAATCTCTCAGACCATCATGAAATAGAAAATCTTATAAGTAAAGGCTGTAAGAAAATGGTTGGATTCTTCTCATCTAGTTATGTTTTATTATCATTAATTAGGTTACAACATTAGAAGGCCCCATCAAGTCAGTGTCACAATACTGAGACCTTAAAGAAGGATCATACTTTACAAGAGCACAATTTGATTAATGAACCAACAAGGTGAAGTATTTTAGCTAAGGCCACAGAAAGGAGCAGTGGCAGAAGAAGAGCAGCCCCTGGATTGCAGGATTTGCAATGTACATAGGGAGCATAAAGACAATGATTCCAGCATAAATTGGTTGCCCACTGCAAACTTAGAAGAGCTTATAAAGCTGAAAATATCTTGCATCCAGTCTAGCTGCTCTGCCATGTTAACTTTCATTGCCCCACTTACCTCTGTTTAGCCAGGTCTCTGGAGTGGCATCCTCCTTATTTCATATCTCCATTTTGTTATTTACCATTTCAGAGCTGGAGAACAGTTAGCTGGTGACACGAATAACCACAGGGTCCCAAGAAAAGCTACTGGGAAGAAAGAACAGGATGGGCACAAAGCATGTCACTTAGTGTTGCAAGATTTCTTACTGCTGAAAGAGTTTCTTTTGTGACAAACAGTCCAAAAGGTGCTCACATTTCTGTGGAAGCAAAAAACATAGAATGCTGCAGCTTTCCTCTTAAAAAAAAAATTGAATGAATGATCATGTGTCACTTAGCAAGAAGGATTGGGAGGAAATGCATTTCATGAAGATTCTATTCTGTAGCTGCCTTTCAGTCTTTCCTGAACATCTATCTGAAATGCTCAGCACCATTCTCAGCAATAGACTAGATAATGCATGTGTGAGGGTTGTTTTCCTGTTCTTAATTGAGCAGGAAGTATGGTACATCTCTGATTTGTTAGTCACATTACTGGGGAGCAGGATCTTGGGAGAGATTTCTGAGGACAGCAAGTGGGATAAACCCAGACAGAACTGACATAAAACATGAAATGTAAAACACATAACTTCTGTGGATGGAAAAGAGCCTTTTGTGTTGTATTAAACACAATGTTTGCCAGGATTTTTGCCCATGGAACACTGAGAACTATGGAAACACGTGAGGTCTGCAAATCCACCGTGGTATGAGCAACAATTCCCTTATTTGTACCCATGATACGGGTTCACATCATTCGCCCCTCAGAACTCTTTGTCACTTTTATTTTTCTACATTAAAATAACTTTGATGGACAGTGCTTACAATAGAAGGAAATGGTTTCTTCGCTTTCAGAGATGTTCCAAAACCACAAAGAGTTGCAATCAAGGCTTTAGAGACTGTGGTTAGGCTGTGTCCAATGGTTGTTTCATGCTGTATCGATCCTGGCACTGCTCTTCTCAGCTTAGAAAATGGTAGATTTCCTATTTTTCAGCCTCATTTTGCCATGACTCTTCTGAGGAAATCTGAGTAGGAGGCACAGAAGTGTGAGTGTCAATGGAGAGTGTTCATTTGTGAGGGTGGCTGGGCAGCATCCAAATGAACAATATTTTATGATATTTTATACATTTTATTTAAAATATTTCACAATCTTTTCATTAAAATAGTCAATATTTTATGAAAAAAAAGCCTTACAGAAGATTCACTGCCTCTTCTTTCTATCCAGGCTGGTGCTCTCCTTTTGCCTTACCACAGCTCAGTCAATAATACTCATCTTGCTTCAAGCTTCATTCACATTCTTCCTAGAGTTCTCAGGAGTCAGCTGGCCCGACTGCTTCCATCCTCTTTTTCAGTGTCACTGCTAGGTCCCCCCAGGAGTTTCCAGGCCCTGTGTCTGATCCCAAGTCTCTGTAATGAGAATGGAAGAGCTTTGTAGGATGGATGTGTCATGTGTCCATCACTGGACCTCGCACACACTTCAGTGGCAATCTCTCCATTCTGGAAATTTTGTATCTGGATCCTAGGACACACTTCAGATTTGAGCTGTAGAGGAATAAGGTCTGTGGTTTCAAGACAGTGGAGTCAGGATGTGGGGAACACAATTCATGTAAATGGCTCATATGCACTCAAGAGAATTTCTACGCTGAACAATGCCTACATGGTATTTTATATATGGTTTGGTGTAGGTGAAAAATGTCCTGAAGTTCAAGAAGAAGCACTGAAAGCATTAGCTGCACAATTTCAGATTCCCATGGTGGCTGGCTGAAATACATTCTTAGCTTCTTGTCAGGTATCAATGCCAGCTGTCTGGGGGGCTGCTGAGCCTCCAGTGCTGCTCTTGCACTTTGAATTACCATTGCCACCACGGAAAACTATTTGTCATATTACTGTATAAGTGACTAAGGACTCCAAGAACGTTCACACATCTATTCTTCGAATCTAGCAACTTTCTTTATTGTGTGAAAACTAAGGTATTTCTCTTATTTTTAGCTCTTTGCAAATGTGTGCTGGGGATCTATTCTGGCCTGGGCTTTCTTCCCTCAGTGACCTCCTCTGGCTTCTGAGTCATTGCCCTGCAAAAATATCAAGATTTCAAATGAGCAAGCGAACAGAGTTCACACCACCATATTCTGGTTTCTCCATCTTTGGTTTGCACTGCCTGCTCATCCCTCATGTCCTACGCATAAGGCAGATTTCTCGGCATCTTCGTCTTACTTCCTTTATGGATGGTATTTCTCAAGTTGTCAGTTCCACATCATCTCCAAATCTGCACATCTTGTTCTACATTTCCTTCTGTAAGATAACCGCTACCTCCTATATATAGCAGAAACAGAACAGGCTCAACATATTGCCACTTGTCACTCTTATCCCACTGTCTCTCTCTACCCCTCTGTCCCATTTGCCATCTCTGGTTTCTGTTAGCAAACCAACTGAGCATTTCATCACCAGTGTTCCTTTGTCAACCTTACAGATTACTCTCTCAGTGGGCACTGAAAGCTATCCAGAAGTCCTTGTGAAGGATGCCCACACATTTACCCTGTTTCATTCCCATTTTCTTCACTTGGGTGAGATAAGCCAACATGGCCAAGTTTGACCTCCTTTTTTTCTGCCTGTGCTAAGAGTCTCTAACTAAGCTGTGCCTGTCCAAATGTTCGATATTTGCCCCTCACCAGTTTTGCTGAGTGTTAGAACAAAAGCCAGAAAAAGGTTCTGTAGTTACAATTTCTTTTGATTTTTTTTTTATTTTATTTTAGAAGCCAAAGTAGGTATCTGTTCTCTAAGTGCAATAGGCTCAATCTTCAGCTGGCATCAGACCAATAGAGCTATACAGTTTTTAGCCCAGCAGAAGTTTTCTGTATCTTCAGCTTCTAGTACACCTATCACTGCATAATCTGAGATCTGTGAGCAGTTCATGTCACTTTAACAGGTACCACTTGCTACTGAGCATAGACATGCTCACTGCTGAGCTGAAATCCAACATGCACCAGCTTCGGTTCTGTGAAGGTGGTTTCAGTTAACACATTTTTTATCTTGTAGCCAGGAAGGGCTAAGAGCATGCACCCACACGCTTATGAAGCCTCAGCATATGAATGGTAATTTATTAAGTGGCAGGACCCAATCACTTTCAGTTAGTGCCTATATTTGATAAGCAAACTATTCTGTCTCTTCTATTTCCATTGGGAAGTTTAAGGTCTGTACCAAAGCGCCCCCTTGGAGTTTTCTTTGACTGTTTCTAATCCTTCAGTCTTCATAGACTTTTACTACCACAGGCTTTACTAAGCACACATAGCAGACAGCATAAATCTTCTCTTCTGCTTTGCTTTAAATATACTCCTCTCATACTGCTTTCTTAGTAAAACCTTTTACCTTTGGGTACTGGGAGATACAAAGGCACACCTCTCTCTGAAGTGTCAACGTCTGTGCTTGACTGTGTTGCCGAGGTGAGAGGAACAGGACAGGTTTGTTTCCTTTTCTGTCAGCAAATGTCAGAGATTCCACAGGTGATTGTCTGTAATGGAATTACAGAACACATCCACTGTGTGTCGATAAACACATTTACTTAAATTACGTGGTTTTTGCTTATTGTAGGTGAGCACTAACTTTCTCCCAGTAAGAGAGAACAGGATAGCACAGGAACTCTCCTTCTCTGCACCTGCTCCCCCAGCAAGTCTGGAGGAAACTGCTTGGGAAACATTTTGAGTGAACACATTTTGGATGCCCAGAGATTGTACCGGAAACGGGATCTTCTTCATCATGGAGAGGCAAGTCAGACCATACCCCATGGCACAGTGAGGCAGGGGGATGCTTTTTTTGGCCTCTCCAAGTCTGACCTTGCTGGAGACAAACTAGGTTTCATGCCTCTCAGCCCTGTCCATGCAGAGCAGAGCCTGAGCACCACCTCCAGATACAGCAGAGGGACAAATTGTTGAACAAGCACCAGCTCCACTCAGGTCTGCATTTCCAGCAAGCTTAAGCTGTGGACCATTTACTGTATACCCTGCTACAGGATTTTCACCTTGCTTGTTCTGGGAGTAATGTTAACTCACCTGGTAATACTCTTGTTCATGTTCTGATAGTAAATTTACCAGAAACCTTTGTCCTTGTTCTAGTCACCAGCTAGAACAAAAACCCTCTATTTGATTTCAGAGGTTTGATGGGATTTATTAGGAAGTCATGTCAGAAGACCACGCTACCTGATTTTCCATAAAGAATTTTTGGGATCTTCCCCTACGCATGTACACGTGTGATCTCAGTTATCTACATTTAAAGCAGCTTCTGGAGGCTCTGTATTTACTCACAGTCCTCTAGCTGTTTGCTTAATTGTTTGAATCAGTGTCCATATTTGTGGAGCCTGAAATATTTTTGCCACTTTTATTTTCACTTCTGAATATAATTTGGAAGTTATTTCCAAATGTTTGTTTTATAAGCTGCTGTTATACACTCATCTTAAAACACATCCTGGTTTATGCACTATTGTTTATAACCTCTCTGGAAGCTAAAACTTCAATATATTTGCTGACCAAAATGCATTTCTTTCTGAGGGTAAAATACATAGTTTAATTATGCTAGGATTACTGGCATCTGTTGGGCTCTAAGCAATTTAGCAAGATCAAAGGAAGAATCAGATTCTTATTTGCACAACAAGTATAGCCAGGGCTCTAACAGTTAATGCTAACAACATTAGCAGGGGGTATCTTAAATGTCATGTCTTAAAACAATCTAGCTTTCAGAGGTTAGAATGATTTCGAAAGTGTGAGCCATATAATCTGCCCACTGATAGTGCTGATATCTGAATCTCATCTTTCCAGCTTTGTTAGGATCCAGCTACCTCTCTGGAGAAAACAGTACATGCAAAACCACAAAAGGAGTGCAAGCAACTTCTGCTCTTGTTGCATTTGACCCTCTACTCTGCAGTACAATCATTAAAGTTGGATGTCCACCAAGTGGACAGATAGGGGCCAGAAAAAGCTCCCAAGCAGACTTTCAGACACACAGTAGGGTCTGTGTATGACTGTATTTTGCCTGTAAGATTATTTTGCAAGGATGTCTGTGGTTAATATGCCCTATGCTGGCAAAGAGAGTTTATTTCTGATTTGGGAGGAGCCCTTTGAACTGCCAATTGATAATGCAAAGGAAATGTTATAGCCAGTTAGTTAACTTCTTCCAACCTTCATTTCAATGCAGGGGGGAACATATCTGTGTTTGATCAGCCAAAAATTACACACCCTGATTCTGCTTTGATCTTCCTTTGATCATGCACTTCCCAGGGAAAGGAACTTGCTTGCATTTAGGGTTCAACTGCAGGACAAGAAAGCAGACACAATGAACAGGAGGTGGACATCACAGTGTATTGATTCCAATTAGTAAGCAGTTCAGTTCAGATAAATATATGTATGTTTAAATGTGTATATATATACATATAGGTGTAGGTGGAAAGAAACATACATAATTTGAAAGACCACGGACATAAAAAAAAGGATATTTGCTAATATTTTTGAAATCCAATGCTGTACTCTGCTTTGGTTTACAGTCAGTGGTGTATTTAGAGAATACTGTTACAGCGGGTTCTTTCCTTAGTTGCATACCTCATCTTTCCTGCATGAGGGTACAACTGAGCAAGATGTAAATTCACTTGTGGATGAACAAACTTTATCATGTGAAGTAAAGCCCTCTGCTTCTCCCTCCTAGATGAAACCACTGTTAAATGTGGCTTCTCAGCCTGGAGTTGTCAGTGAGCTCAGCAGTGGCTAACTGCATTTTTTGCTGTTATAATTCTTATTTTGTGGAACACCAGAAAGAAAAAATAATTTAAGAATACAGCAGTGTTTTCCTGGTTGACTGGTGAGGTAAATGAGAAGCCGTGTTTCAGAGAATGTCTGCCATGTCTAGAACCCAAACCACATCACAACATATTCGCTGGCACAGCACCCCAGCAAAACCCTTATCTTTCCCAGCTGCAGCTCACACAGCTGTGGACACCAGTACAAAGCTCTGCTCAGCACTGTGGAGCAAGAACAGCAACAAAATAGATGTCTAAGTTACTTAAGCTGCAAGTCAGTGAATTAGGTAAAAACCTAGTTTTTCAAAGTAAACCTTGATTTTTCAGGTGAGCACACGGATGAGTCCATAACATCTCACACTAGGATTCTAGGACATGTAGCTCTGGCTGAACTTGCTCTCTAGGCCTTCTAATATTTATTTCTCTTAGGAGAGGAGAAGGATGTACTTCTTCATGCACCGAAGTTCAAGGCAGTCGAGGGAGTCAACTGTGCCCCATAGATAACTTCACCTCCTTACCTCAAGGTAAACTTTACTTTCTTAAATGTCTGGCTAATATCTTACACCAGAAATGATATTGTGTTTGCTGATGTTTGCTAGCGGCCAAATGCACAGGACAGCAGAGGAATTGAACGTCAGTGGTATTGCCCTTGTGGAAATAAAACTCTAAGTACTTTCAGAAGCATTGCTTAATGTACCTTTCAAACTTGGGCACAGCTGCAGAATAAGTCAGGAAGAAATTATGGGGCAAATTCAAGCAGTATTTAAACCAAATATACCCTGATCATCTTGGGATACAGGCACATAGGCATAAGGTAGTCACACTCTGGTAACACATCCTTTGGGGACCTTTAATACTTCCTGACAAATATCCGTTGGCCATGAGAAACTGAAACAAAAATGAACTAAGAAAACAAACATATGACACAACTCATTCTTCCTGGATTCTCTTGATGCTAATATAGCACTCATCATAAATTATCTTGCAAAATCTTGGGATTTAGAAGCAGCAATGGTGGGCACATTCCACCACATCTCCTGCACCATCAAGTGGTTGGAATCACACACCACAGGTGTGTGGAGATGCTAAGAGGGGAAGGAGACAGCTACGCCTTTATCTGTCCTCCTTCTGCCAATGCTGGGAAGAAAAGCAAATGTGACACTGCCTCGGCATTCATAAAAGAATGAAGAAAGTTCTTAGTAATTACCATGATATACGTTTAGCTTCTAGCCCTGGAAAAAGACAAAAACAATAGAAAAAGTCGTCTTTAGAAATAGTCACTTCATTTGCATAGAGTAATGCAATGATGAGCAGTAAGAGGCGGGATTTATAAAGAATGTATCTTGCCTGACAAAGATAATACTTTTTTATGGAATTACGAAATCAATGGATGAGTGGAACAGAATAAATGTAATACTCTTGGATTGAAGCCATTTTTTTAAACAATTGGTCTGATCATCCTCTGCCTCAAAGCCAGGCAGCTACACTGACATAAAACTGGAGAGCATGAGAATGGAAGATTGTATCCAATGTTTCCAAATACATCCTTAAAAAGCTTGACTGAACTTGCTTGTGCAAAAAAAGTCTCATTTGGTCTGAAGTCTGGAATGAAAGACCAAAACAAGGCTAACAAAAAGAGAACATCAGTTTATAGGGAGGACAGGTAAATATTTACAGATCAGTCTTTGGTCTTGCCTGATTTAATACTTCCAGTAATCACAGAATTACAGAATAATCTGAGTTGGAATGAGCTACAAAGAGGCATAAACAACATATTAATAAAATTCATAGGTGTTATGCTAAATGGAGAAGAGACAAGAAAAACAGAGAGGCCAACAATATGGGACAGAGGGATTAATTAACAACGCAGGCCAAATATAACAGAACAAGAGTCATCTTGGAAAAATACCATAAAGGAAAAGCACTAGAGAAAGGAAAATTAGCTTGGAAGATGATTTCTATTAGAGGAAGGTTCTTTGATGACAGAAACATCATGAGGACTAAGAGGATAAACCCCAGCAAGTCGCTTTCAAGCGTCAAAGAAATATGGCAGTGAAAAGGTCAATGTAGCTTGTGCGTGTGTATGCAAAGATGCAGCAGCTAAGAGAAGCACGAATCACTCTCTGCAAGACTGAGAGGAAATGTGTGAGGAATATTGCTTCATTTCTAGTGAGGTTTTCACAGACTACAGGGCTGTTTAAAGAACCACAGCACAAATAAGAGCACTGAGAAGAGCTGGCGCCCAAGGAGTGATTGAATTAAAAATGCACAGATTGAGCAGTGACCAAGTATGTGATATTAACATTGAAAAGGTGCAATTAGCAAGCCAGAAAAGAATAGAAATAGAGGCAGCAACAGGAACAAAAAGTCAGCAAGAACAGGTTTGCAAGAGAGACCCAGAGGACTTTTATCTCTGAACTGATTTCACAATAGGAATAACAGACATATCAGGTACACAGCCTGGGCTGGGCTAGAGATCCATGCCAGACTCGATGTGCTGAGTGTTCTTATTTCCCTTACTCTTCTGGTTGTACCTTGGGCTCAGTTCTCAGTGTCCTGGCTCTTGCTCTGATTGCCCTGGCCTTGTTCCCAATCAGGTCTCTCTTGGCATTGAGCCAGATGTGCACATTCTTTGTTTGAGGTGCTATCCTATAACATGGAGGTCAGACCTCACTCCCATCAGGACGTATTTCCACAGTTCCCTCCTAGCAACACAGCACTTAGAATGGTTTCTGCACTGGTATTATTTCGAGACCTCAATGGATTTGTCTGGATATTTCTCATGTAGTCCTAATTGAGATTCTCTCCAAGAGTATTTCCAGCATGAAAGAAGATGCAGAATTTGCAGGTAAAATTGTGTTCCTAATGAAATAAGGAATGGGAGTCTGATGAAAAGAAAAGGGTGAAACCTCAGAATGATATTAAAATCTGTCAGAGAATATGCTGGGGTAAAAAAGAAATTGTACATAAAGAAAAAGCCTATGGAGTGTTTGGCTCAAGTCAGTAAACATAAAGGCTGACACACTAGAGAAGGTGACCAAAGCATCTAGATGGAGCCAAGGTTAAAGCAGACACAGAGAATTTTCTACAGGGTTAGGTCTATCATTGGTAGGTCATGTGAAGAAAGATGAATAAAATGCTTTCTGTTCATCCTACAATACCCAAACATTGTCTTATCTTACTCCCTCTGTCTCCAGACACAGTCTTTATGGTCACAGGACACATGAAAGGTCAAAGATTTCTGTTGCAAAAAACCCCAGGAAGCTTCTCTCAAATATTTTTTCACTGGAAATAGCTCCCTACAACCACAATGCTCCTTTTATAGAATGAATTTTAATATGTATCTTCTTTTTTTTGTTCCTCTGGACTGCTTCAGTTTTATTGTGGCTTTGCCTTTGTTTTCATTTTCATGCTCTTTCCCTTCTACTGCATTATGAATTCTTATTTTACTTGCTGAAAGTTAGAGCTACTGTACATATATTTAGAATACATGGGGGTGTATGTGGATACAGGTATTAATAGATACATAAGCCTCACATAGCTCTCATTACTGTTCCAATATTATCAATTTTATTCACCATATGTCATGCTATACAGTTCTCACCTTTGCTAACTTTATATGGCTGTTTGCACATGGTCCATTAAAAAACACATACAAATATCTAGTATTTCAGTATTCAGGATACTTTTTGGTTATGTTTCTTAGCTCAAATGTGATACAAAGAACCTGGTAATAAAAGAATATCAAACGAATGTGACTGAAGTTTGCCCAGAAGAGGGAATTTTATGATAACTAAAGCAGCAGCAGCATAAAGCTGGTTTATCACATTTAAACAATGGGCAAAGACATCAGCATAGAGGTTATGCTGATGATAATCAGAAAACAGGTTACATCCTGCTCATCAGAGGGAATTCACATTCATTTTCATTCCACAGCATTTGTCCTCATTTTTACACCATAGGGCCAAGGAAAAAACCAGTCTACTGCCATCCAGTACTTTAAAAATCACAGCATTTGAATATTTTGTTCTGTATGAATGGCTGATGTACCTAAAACTAGCACATCTTTTTGTATTTTAAAACTTCATTTTACATGAAGACACTGGACAGAACACAGCATACTGCCATAACAGGCAGGAACTGACATTTTAAGAATTCAGCTCTGCAGGTAACAAAAAGTTAAAAAGCAGGAATAAATTCCCTTTTGATATAATTCAAAATCTCACAGCCAGATAGTGTGTTTCATTTTGATCTCTATGCGCTGCACTTTCAACTCCATTTTCTAAGGCATTATAATCATTCAGCCATTAATATTTCTCCTCCCTTTCTAAACCTCACAGCAGATAGAATCAGCCCCTGGGGAACATCTCCAGAAAAGGAGGTACTGTGGCAGCACAGAGCAAGAGGTTTCCCCGTAGCACCATGCATGGTGGTAAAAGGAGGGAGGAACCAGCAGTTTTTAACCCACATCTGCCAGCAGCAGCATGCACGTACCTTGCTCTGCAGGATACAGTCACAGCCATGTATCACCCCCACCAGGATCCAGACCGCATGTCTCTGATTGTCATGGAGACTGTTTCAAAGTCTTGCCGTGCTTCAGCAGCAGCAGCAGAGGACAATAGCACTTGGTCTTAAATGGCTGAAAAGAAAGCAACAAAGCTCAGTGTAAAAGGGAAGGAGCTGTGGCTGAAAGGCATATGAGTACAGCAAGACACTCTTCCAGCTGCTGCAGAGGTGTAGGTTAGAGCAGCCTTCCAGAGGTGTACAATTGTGCCTTCAAGATAACCACAGGAAGAGCCTTCTCAAGGATAGCACATTTCTCCTCCTTCTTTCTCCCCCTCAAGCTAAGTTGCTGGGGTGTTTTAGATTAAATGTGTTAATTAGGAAACTATTTAGTTTACAAGGTCTTCTGCTGTCTCATTCCCATGGGCACTGTAAACATACTGAGTTTTGGAGTAAGTGATACACGTGTCTCTGAAGGAGGGACAGGCAGAGACATAGGCAAGTGCAAGGCATTAATAGAGTTGATCGTTTACAAGACCTGAGGCAAAGAAGTGATTTTCAGAAGAGTGAGGAGACAGTTTTGTGTCAAATAGCAAATTTGCTAAGAATTGCAATTTATGACCATCTATAGGCTCTTTTCAAGTCAGGTCAGTTCTCAGAATAAATAGGAGTAAAAGGTACAACTGAGCAACATAAAATGCAAGCAAACATAAAATGCAGAATTCAAATGCAAAACCAACTGGGTTTAATAACATCTCAGAAAAAAAAAGTCATCAGACCAAACTGTTGCTGTAAGTGTACTTAATAAAATAGAAGTATAAACCTCTGAAAAATTGGCTGGTGACCTACCTGTCAAGATCCATGTTCATATTACCAAAAGAAAAAATCACAGAATTTCCCCAAGGACTGAGTAAAAGCATTATGGATGATTCCAAAATTTTGATCTGAATCAGTGCTTTGAAAATGTGAAGGACACCATGACTCTCAAAAGGGGAGTAAAAGGTTACACTGAAATCAGAGAAGCAGTAGAGCTAAGGATGCTTCCACAAGCTTCTTCCACTGTATTTAGAGCAAATGTGATGTCAGAGGCAGATCTGCTGTGGAACAAACCAAGACACTGGAAAAATCCTGCTCAGAGTAAAAATGAAATATTTTCCTTTGGAAAATGAAAAAGGTGAGTTTGATTAGCACATATGCAAGCTCATGGTAATAAACAAAGCAGGCTTCAAATCTCCTGGGAATATCCTAGGCAAAATTCTGTGCCATGGAAACTTCACTCCGTGTTTGTACAAGAGTACATTTCTTTGGGGTGAGAAAATTCCTGTGACAGATCCTTTCTCGAGGAAGACATGGAGAAACAGGAGCATGAGCTAGAACAATTACTAATTTCTGCCAAAAGATAAAACCTGCAGAAATGACGAGAGTGACAACAGAGTGACATTTCTAAGAAAAATGTTAAGATCAAGGCACCCTGCACAAACCCAACAGCTTCCTGGTGCTGTCTGTGGCTCGAAAAGCAGTTGACTCCGGGCAAAGCAAAAGGAAAATGTTGGAGAAAATTAGTTTAGGTGCTACTTAGGAGTCTAAGAGCCACATGGGTTTAGGAGCTATGTGGGCCTCTCAGTTTGGGGTGCTGGAGCAGCCTGCAAAGCAATCACTTTGTGGCTCCCAGTGGCCATCAGAACCTGGAGGACACCACCCACACCAGCAGCAGCATTAGGTGGTGATGCTGTACTGTGCCTGTGCTTATGTGGAATGCTTAATTCAGCTGAGAGAGAGAATTCCACCTAATACAGCTCATGATTAAGGTCCACTGCCTTGAGCAGGAACACTCCAGCTGATATCTGCAGGCTTCTGCTGGTTGCAGGACTACTGTGTTTTATTTGCACACAGAGGAAGAGTGTGAAAAAGTAGGTAAGAAGCAGTTCTGGGGGGCTGAATTTTGCACTCTGCTTTTTTCTTTCTCTGTGCTAGGTCAAGCAGCTGAAAGCAGGTTGTTGTGTTTGAAAATTCAAAAACTCGCTTATTTACCACTCTGCTGTGCAAGTTTCCATCCCTGGGAGCAATGCCTGAGAGAAGACACTGCAGATCAGAGTGTGGTGGGGCAGAAAAAAACACCATGTGAGAGGGTCAGATTTTCCATGTGAGACATTTCATTTAATTCTGAGACAGATTTCACTTTGTGGGCCGCTTCCTAAGAGATCATTTTATACATATAACAGAACCCAAATTCCCCTAGTTTCTCTTGTATGTAAGGTGCCTTGTAAAATAAATATCAGTTACACAGCAAATTGCCTTTACTATACTGTGCACAATTTTTTTTTAATCCCATCAATTACCTGGCTTCATGTAGAGAAAATTAGCAATAGCATAATTTCCTCTGTCTCTCATGGACAGAATTATGTCGTTTTCATGTCAGACACCTGTGGGGTGCCCAGGAATGCTGTGAAGCTTTCAATGCCTGTCTGTTCCCAAGCTTTTGGACCCCAGCACAGAGCTGCAGCTATTTTGTTCAGAAATAACACACCTCCCAAATGGTTACAGCCTTCATTAACATGTAATAATAACATTTCAAGAAGAAAAAATTAATTTTATTCTCTCTATTCGTAAAGCATAACTGCTCAGAGAGAAGGCGATTATGTTAATAAACATTTTGGCACCTCTTCTGTGGGGAAAGGGTAAGAGGATTGAGATTGTTCAGCCTGGAGAAGAGAAGGCTTTGGGGTGACTTGGTTTGGCCTTCCAGTGCCTGAAGAGAGCCTACAAGAAAGATGGAGAGAGACTGTTTCCAAGGGCATGTAGCGACAGGACAAGGAGGGTAGGTTTAGATTAGATATTAGGAAGAAATTCTTTACTGTGAGGGTGGTGAGGCACTGGAACAGGTTGTCCAGAGAAGCTGTGGATGCCCCATCCCTGGAAGTGTTCAAGGCCAAGTTGGATGGGGCTCTGAGCAACATCAGTTAGTGGAAGGTGTCACTGCCCGTGGCAGTGGGGTTGGAACCAGGTGATCTTCAAGCTAGCAAGCTGTGCTATGAGTCTATGAAATAAAAACTCCGAGGGACAGCACAAGAAGGCTACTAGACATCAAACAAATCCATGTGAAGCAGGTGTCATCGGCAAGATACTGAAAAAGACAATATAAGCTGATCAAAATGAGATTTGCAGATGAACAGTGCGATAATGAGATCAGATGCACAAAATACTGAGGATTTTATGGGGTTTGCCTTGAATTTTTCTGAGAAAATCAGTTAGCAAGAAAATCTGTTTTCTTATGCATTAAAACCTGTACTTCTCCAGCCACCACAAAGCTCAAACCCCACTTAACTCCGAGATTTCCTCAGACAAGGATAATATATGTGGCTCAGTCAAATTTTTAAGAAAAAACATCCTAGTTTTATCCCCGAAGTGAGCAGTTTTGAGCAAGTCCTCTCCAGGAGTTTACACATACTGGAGGTGCCTCTGCAGCCTGAGCCAGGTCTGTGCAAGGGCTGCCTGCTTCTGGAGCTCTGCTGTGCTTACAGTGGCAAACACACACGTTCCAGGAGAGGGAGATGACTGAATCAAGTGCCAGGGATGCAGAAGGAGGTGCATTAATCTTCAGTCTAGAGAGATTCACAGACCATTGTTCCCAAAACTGGAAGAGCTTTTAGAAGCTTTTCAGCACTGAAGGCAATGATTATTACATTCCTACCTCCAGCATGGTTTGGAAAGGGACTGATTCTCTGCTGTACTGCCTTGGGGTAATACAACAAGAGCAGATAAACTTGAAGAATTCTGGTTTTCCTTTTTAGCATGCACCACACACACTGGCTGCTCAGGATTCATCGTAGAAGGCCTACTGACTGATTCAGGAAGGGCAGGAATCAGTGCTTTGTCTCCATAAAATATCCATGGCAGGTAAACATCACTGTCCATGTGCAGCAGATGTGCAATGTGAAGGCTGGCATAGCCCCATTGTAGCCAGCAAGGCTAGAGAAGGAAAGCAGAAACCCTCTCAAGTCAGGCCAAGCTGGGGACTGGTGCCTGGTGCTGGGGACAGATGCTCCCTCCAGCTACAGCCAGGCTGTCCCTAACCCTTTCCCTTACCTGGCCACTGCTGTGGGGGTTGCACATTTCCACCTTGGCTCTGACAGACTGATGGCTGCTTGGTTTGGATGAGCAGGTCTGGCAGAAGCAGACCTTCCTCTCTGTAGTTTGCACAGCAACTTCTTGAAAGCAAAACTGGAAAACTGCTTTGCAAACTAACTTTTTAAAGCCACAATTGTTTTGTTTTGTTTTTGAGTTCTTGGCACATTTTACCCCTGTAACCCTGACAATATTTTTAAAACCCAGAGCATTTGCGATTTCACTGCCACCAACTCTGAGCTTCTTCCCCCAAATACATAGATTTATGATGAAACACAGCAGGTGTTAAAAAGTTATGCACAATTAGCAATACTGGAAGCTTGTTTCCCACCATATTGCACATCAATTGAGATACAGGACAGGGCCTATTTCTAGGTTGTTAATAGCCTAGCTGGAGCACAAGGGGAAAAAATGTTATGATCGCTTCAGGTAGACTTTTTTTTAAATTTAGTTTTGCAGTTCTGATCATCAGTGAAAATAAGATGTACGCTCCATGGTCTCTGTAACCTAATGCCATTAAATAAACCAGTGGAGCATGTTTTCATTATAAACTACTTTCAACTCCAGTCAGCTTTAGCTTGAAAATCACACAGAAAGTGAACTGAATGACAGAAAGACACAAAAGGATTAGAGTTAAGGAAAGGTTTTAGGACTTTGTAATTTCTCTTGAGGAGAGATTAATAGTATCAGGATCTTCTGGGCAGTGCTTCTGCTACAGGCAACACATGGAAAGGGCCACTGGTGGTAGGCAGCCTACAGGCCACAGTCACACAGTGCCCAGGGAAGGGGCCAAATTCAGACAAATCCAGATGCAAAGCTCTGATAAAACACCCAAACCTTGTACTTGAAAACATGCAAATTAGAAGTTCAATCTTATCTCTAAGTTTTTTCCTCCTATTGCCTCTCTGGAAAAGCTCTCAGTCCATTGACAACTGTCACTTAAGTTACTTCAGTAATTGCACTGATGTTCATTTCCAGCATTTGCAGCTTTTTGTGGCTGTTGCTTGCTGCTAGCTTCACAGATGATTTTTTTTTTTTCTCCCATTCATCTCTTTCCCTAGTTCTACTTCATAGTCACAGTCTGGCAGGATTTGTCTTTTCTAGACTCTGCCTTCACTCCCATCTTGTTCGTTATTATTTCACACCATGACAAATCCTGCATTTGCATCTTGCAGGCAATGAGATTGTTATGGATAACTGGCTTTGCTGCTCCACAGGTGGAACTTCATTTAACTGCTCTTTTCTCTTTCTGTTCTGCCATGCAGATGACATGGTTTTTAAGACTGTTCTTCTAGACTTTATGACTGTGAGTAAGAAAACTCTAGTTTGAGTTTAGGATTACCATGGTGACAGCTTTTTTACCTACCCATTTGGATTCAGGTTGTCCTGGCAATTTTTGGCACGTCTTAGTCAATCTATGCTGATGTTAATTGCTCTTTTGTTGGGATATGTTTGGAAGTACAGCATCCATGGGGAAACAAGGAAAATAATGTCCTTTTGTAGCAGCAAAAAATGCAGACTGGCATCTCGTTTTTAACCAGTATATTGCAGGGTGATCAAGCCATGCAGGCAGAAGGTCTGAGCTGAGTTGTCGGCTGTGGCACAAATTGTATGGACAAGATTGTCTCTATTTATGCCTTAAATATTCCACTTCAAATAGAGATGGTACTGGCAGGATTATGATATAGACTGTTAGTATTGTCACACAGAAAACAGCATTATCACACTTCATATCACCTGATTTTTTTCTTTACTGTGCTTTTATATTCTGACAGCAGCAGGCCAAATGTTTTAACATCCTCCTATTCAGTCAGTTGGGCTCATTTTACCAGGAGATTGGTTTATACACTCTACAACTTCACACCAAAGATATGTAGAAGCTCCAGCAACATGATGCCCAGTCTGAGGTCAGAAATAAGTTGTCAGCTCTTTTCTGCAGCACTTCTGTGGGTGGGTGGAAATGCCCAGCTGATCCTCTGCTGTCTTACCCCTTATCTCATCTGTCCCTGTCCCATTCCCTCTTGGTCACACCCATCTCTGGGAAGTGCCTGGTGTGACATGACCTCTTGCTGTCATGTTGGCGTACGTGTGACAATTCTTGGTCACAAAGCAAGTGTGAAGGATGCAAGGCCTTCAATCTGAGCCCCTCTACCCGGGCAGGCCCAAGAGTGTCAGCCTGCCTGGTGGTCTGGGGGGGTCTCACTGCATCAAGTGGAATGCTGAGCACCACCTCTTCTGGTTCTCACTGTCAATGTCTTCTAGGTCAGGACATTAAAGCCTGAGGTCTGTGCTCAGATCTGTCTGGATGTGAAAGCAATGGTCCAAGGAGGGAGAGTATCACACTGTCCATCAGGTTTAATCTCCCCATGGAGATGACTTACGATTTGCATCTCCTCGCATTATCTGAAACTGATCTCAGGTGCCCATTTCCCTCTGGCTTGTACACCTTCTGCTCTCTCCACTGCTGATAAAGTCAGCAAGCTTCCTCTCCTTATGCTGTGCCAGATGCAGTCACACTTTACAAGCCTGCACTTACTCCAGAACAAAAAGACACTGGGGAATATTTTGAATTAGACAAGAATATGCCTTTCCCTGGATGTTATGATCACTCTGAAGATATTTATCTTTGCCAATTGCCTTTGTGCATTTTGCCCCTGGACTTAGGATGGTGAGGAAAATAAATCCTTTGGGGTGAAATGAAAGTACATTGAAATAGTTCACAGATTTTTCTTTAACAGAATCTTAACAAGATCTTGCTTTACAAAATTTCTAAAGAGTCTTTCCATTATTTGATAATTGCAATTATAGTATGAGGATTGATTAGTTGTAGAAAAATAATTATGCACCCAATTAAAGCAAATTGAAATAGACTCAAAGTGTTGGCACCCATTCCTGCTGTCTCCAACAGTAAGAATTAATTTGACCAGGATGGTTATATCACAGAAATTCTTGACTTCAGATTTAAAAACCATGTAATTCATTTTTTGGCATTGCAACAATGAATTTTCTTGAAAGACTTAATTGTGGGGCAGTGCTGACTGGGCAAAAGGCAACAAATGAGATTTGATTGCAAAAATCAATAGTTAAAAATAAAACAGAAATTGATAAATCTTCAGAAAGATCATTTGGCCCATTTGCATAGCTCAAGGATCTGCTGCTTAAATCTAGCAAGGAAGGCTGGACCTCAGGATGGAGCAGACTTCTCTTCAGACCCTAGAAGAGGAAATCTCTACTAAAGGCATTGGCCCCCTAACACAGCAGTAGTTTTATGCAGGTGTGGCTCAGGCCTGGCACAAGAGATGTTAATGCATTATAGTTTGAACAGGAGATGTGTGGTGTGATCAAAGTGTGCGGGAATTAAACAGAAAGATGCCAAAGAAGTGTCAGTCAGACCACACACGCCCCAATTCCCGCTGCAGGAGTATCCAGCCTGCAGGAGTCCAGTGTCTTGAATAGCAGCCCCTCTGACTGTGTCAAGAACCTTCTATCATTTATGTGCCAGATCAAAGGACAGGAAAAGCACAAAGGTAAAATCCTTAACCCTCTTCCTTCTGGTTCTTGCCTTCAGCCATTATGAATTAAGACTCGATCTCATTGATCTTCCTTATTGCAGATCACACGAGTGCTGGGGCACAGAGCACCCTGGGGACAGCTTACCCAACCTGTTGACACCCAGAAGCTGTGCAGTGACAGGTGGCTCTGAGCTGCATGAGTTAAGTGACAAATACCCATTTTAGAGCTGGTATCTTTCAAAAGAAATCAGCATAAACCCCACCACTGCAGTGCAATCCAAAAGAAGTTACACTCTGACTGCAAGGCAGAAACAGCTTGAAATAAAGCAGTGAAGTAATATGCAGAGCTTGCCTGATGCAGACACCAGCAGTGGGCTTCACATGGAGAACCTAAACCCCTTCTCTCCTGCACAGAACCAGGTGGCAGCAGCAGCTTTTTCCCCTTCCACCTTGCCATTTGCCACCAAACACCACGTTTTGCTCACACTCTTATCTTAATAGGGAAATGAAGAATAAGGTCCCAGCTGCTACTTTCCTTTCACGCCTCCAACCCTCCTCCCAAATAAGTATACAGACACTTGAATCAGGGCTCCCTTTCTGTTAAACATCTTGGCAGAACTTTAAATACTCTCCTAGGGATATCCCTCTGTCTTACGTTCTTCTCCTTCCATTATCAGATACAGAATCATGTAACAGTTCTGCTTCCTGCTTCAGTCCAATAAATTTTAAAGGACTTTGAGAGCAATGGGTGATTGGGCCCCGGTGACCTAGCTCAATTACAGACGCATAAAGAAGAGCAGTGACCAAAGCACCAACAAAACAAGTGTATAATCGCTACTTTCTACACTAAAACCAAGTGTTATTTCAGCTCTGGTTTATCAGCAATTAAAATAAATGATTAGAGATATTAAAGAAGTATTCAAAGCTCCAATGTGTTGGCAGACTTTGATGGAATTATTTTATTAGTTCATCACAAGCATAGCAAATAACACCTGCAAATTAGAGCTACTCTGGATTGCTAACTGCCAGGGAAAAAAAATTGCAGAGATACATTAACTTATTAAAGCATGCTATTAAATGTCAAGGAGAATTTCATAAAAATGTGTAATTTTTTGAATAACTGTATTTGCTGAAGGGCATCAACATGATAACATTAGCGTTTTACAGAAAAATTCATCCTGCAATATAGCAGCTTTACCTCTAAAGCCTATTATAGCTCTATTCCCTAGGGCAGAGGCTGGAGAACTGCCATTTAATTGCCAGTGTTATAAATTAAAGGAGTGCTTGAGTCAGATGTCATCCAGAGCTTACAGACCGAGCAGAGTGGGTAGGAGATGCTGACAAGAAGCTTCCCAGTGGCTCTCCCAGTACTCTGAACATAATTAATTCTGCTGATCTTTTATGTGCATCTGCATTGTATTTAAATTAAATACAGCTGTGTGCACTGAGCTGGGCAAAGCCTGGATAGCTAGGAAACTAAAAGCATGAAGGAAAAAACAGTGATTCTGGTTTTTTGGCTATTGTTTAGCACATTACAGAGGGAAATGTAAGTCTAACAGCTTACAGAGTGCTACAATTCCCCCAGGTGTTAAGAATTATGTTCCAACCCAAAGCAGGGAATCATTTCTAGGAAATACATGAAGACAAGATTGCCCAGCACATGGAAGTTAAAGTCCTAATTGGCAGAGGTAAAATAGATCAAATCCCCTACTGACAGAAATCATCCTGGAATGTCAGCTTTGTGTCTTCTATCTACAGACAGGGAAGAGTGACAAGCTGAAGGTGTTGGTTAGAGCCCATCAAATTCACCCACAGGAATCAGTTTATCCATATTCAGCTGCCTGCTCCTATGATTTAAGCTGTTTGCTTGCATTTTTCACCAACACGTTCTATCAAAAAATAAATGAAAAAAAGAGCACAGTGTAGTCACTGGAGCCCCAATTTTGTATTTACAGGTTACACTCAGAGAGGTAGTGTTAACAAAAACAGCATTCCTGCTGCAGATGTCACCTCACTTTTCCCTTTTTACTTACAATCTTGTCATAACACGAGCTTTTCCCTTTCTTTTTCCTAAAAGAAAGAGTGTTTTAACCTAACAAAGTACTCAAATGGCAATTACAAATGGCAAGGTTAGGGATGGAAATCGAGGTTTGTCAGTGGTCGGTGGTGATCCTTGAACGAGGCATCTGATTACAAGGCCATTTGTTTCATGGTGAAATCAGATGATGTAACAGCACCTAAGTCTGAAACCAAGGACATCTACCATTCTTTTACTTCCATTTGTTTCCACACACTTCCACATGTGTTGGGTGCTGGTGGCCCAGTTTACCAGAGGAGCTCTGTTCCAGCAAGGCTGAAGGTTCCCTCAGAGCTGCTTATTTTACGCTGAGAGTGCGTCAGCAGTGAGAGAAATTTGCCATTTCTTTCCCAATGTGATAATCACTATTTTATTTCCAAGAGTCAAATACAAGATTTAAGAGCTTCCATCCATTCAAGTTCACCTAGGCCACTTGCAGAAAACAGCCATAAATCAACATTTTTTTAAAACAAATCTGAATCATTCTAATGAGCAGTGACAAATTATATGGAAACATTTGAAATTCATTATGGCTGTATCCCCTTCTACTAGGTTTGTGGGAAGTGGATGCAAAGTAAAAATTGAACAGGCACAGATTAACATGGACACAAACATAAAAACTATAATGTATTTTCATTTATAATATATTTTAATTAATCTGCATTAAAAAAACCCCAAACAAATCCTCAATAATTAACCAAAATCACATAAGTGCTAAGGGCTATTTCCACAAAAGGTCTTTGCCACATTCCTGTTTGCCACACCTAAGTAGGAGGTATCTGCAGTCAGGAGTGGAAACACAGCCCTGAGCTCTCAAGCAGCAGGAGAGGAGGTGGAGGAGACTCCAAAGAACTACCACGAGCCAGCACCTGATATTCTGGATGGATAAATCCACCAAAGGGGAATATTGCAGAGCACAAGTTATGGTATTTCTCTTCAGAGATGAGACTCCATCTTTGCACCCTGAGTGATGCATGGCAGATCAGGTATCACAACCTACAGACCCAAACTGAATTATGGCAATGACATTCCCTGCAGGAAAACAGCTCAATAATTGGGGCACTGGAGACTAGGGACCATGTCCTCTTTGGTCTGAGATATACAAACCCTCAGATCCCGTCACAAAGACAGCTCCAGACATTGTTCTGGGATAGCCCATTTGGAGTACAATGGTGTAAAAGTCCACCACAGTCCCTGGGAGCTGTTGTTCCACGTGTGATACATCTCTGGTCACGTGGGAAAAAATGCAGATTTGCAAAAATAAAAATCAAGGACTTTCTATACAGCCAAGATTAAAAACTGAGGCCAACAGTGCTGATGTTCGCTCTTCTTGATGTCCAGGATAAGCTAGCACATGGCCAACTCTTCATTTCACCAATCCTAGCACAAAAAAAGACCAAAACATCTCCCAGTGTTTTCATAATCTTGTAAAGCTTGCCAGGGGAGGATTTGATTTTCTGTGGCAGAACATCGTAAGTGACCTTCAGCTCACTAATGGCAGGTCATTCCTGGCTCTGATTGCTTCTTCAAAGAGTGCAATGGTATAATCAGGACAAAAACTTACTGAGAAATATAAGCCAACTAAATAACTTAATAATTAAAAACAAGATGCAAGCAAACACTATAACAGACAAAGGGCGAAGGCTACAGTTTCAGTCAATAATTCAGAAACAGCAGTCATATTTCTTTCAAAAATTAAGCTAACCCAGACAAACTAGGAAAAGATGAGGGAACCCTGTCCTCCTTCATGAAAGTCTGTAAAATCTTGCCGTATCCCAAAATATGCAAAGATACTGAAAGCCTCATTTTTTCCATAACAACTAGAGGATATGAATTGTGGGAAATCAATGGTGCAGACAGTTAGAAAATTGAAGTTTTTCCACTGTGGCAAATGAAGAATCTTGCATCTCCTAGAGGGAAAGGACAATGATTGCTTGTGATAAAAATATCATAAATACTTTTGTAGAAATGCAGACTGTATAAAAAATCATTATAAAAAGATCCGCATATCTGGTTATATCAAAGACAAAATCTAAACACGAGGAAACCAGAAGGTGCTGAGGAAGCAAATCTGCCAGAAGGATGTAACAGATGCTGAGTGTAGCAGCACCAGTATGCAGAGTTACCAATGACACAAGGAGATTTCTAAAAGTTTAGCCAAGATGACACTGGTACTTAGTTGTGGGTAAGTGGAATTTGCGTAGCAAGTGCTAGTCAAAGTTTTGCTGTCTGCTTTGTTGCAGGAGCTGGCAAGGATCACTCAAGCAAGCTCTGAGCTTGTGAATTGCCAAGACACACTGTAGGATGTACACCCTACAGTCCCCCAGACACCCAAACCATGCTTCAGTAGCCCAGTCACAGCATTTCCCATCACTATAGGCACTGGTTGGAAGGGACCTTAAAGATCATCTATTTACAAGTTCCCTGCCATGTACAGAGGACACCTTACACTAGACCAGGTTGCTCAAATCTCTCTCCAATCTGGCCTTGAACTCTTCCAGGGATGAGCATCCATGGCATCTGCTGAGCCCTTGCAGATGTTTCGAGCAAACGGAGGGAAATTACTCTGAACGCCTGTGAACCAACACACACTTTTTGTAGGCTCTGAAGCAGCCTTGCCAGCCCTGGTACATTCACCCTGGTAGGAGAGGGTCTAACATGCTCTAAAACCTGCCAGATGCATCTCAGCTTCATCAGCCCCTCCAAGGCCAAGAGGGAGTGGGAGGGAACCTGGAGGGGGTGGATGGTGCTGCTCTGCTGCCTCTGGCTCAGAATCAGGGCAGCTGGCACATGAATGCAAAACAGCTGCTATAGCATGAATGCATATGGATGTCTGCAAGTGTGCACACAAACGGGATTTTGCTTATAGGATGAAAGCTGTTGTGTTTCCCTTTATGACAAAAGGTTCTTCTGCACATAAGACTATTACTCTTCGCTGGTTATTCACCATTTACTCATTTTAAAACTTTCAGTTCTCTAGTGAGGCAATAGAAGCACTGTGGCATAACAGCTCAGTTACACCATATGAATAATGAATTGTTGAGGTTTACCAAACATCAGCAGGTTCCTCCAGACTACCAACCACTTATAGATACCAACCACATTTGCAGAAATCCCTGCTGATTCAAAACTATTTTCAAATAGGAGCTGGCACATTCGTCAGATTTTATATTCCCAGTAAATAATTTATTCAGCTTCAGCATCTGGCAAACAACAGAAGACAGTACTAAAAAGTCAGCAAAAGAAAAAGGAACTGTAAAAAACTATTTCTTTTTTCTCTCTCTCTCTCTCTTTTTTTTTTTTTTTTTTTTTTTACTGAAAATAAGATGAAGCAACCAAAGAGACATTTGGTAGCCAAAAGATATTGTTACATGCTGAAAGGTATTTGATTAACCAGCAACAACGATTTGCAATTCTATAGCATTTCTCACAAAATAACCACCCCACAGAATTTCAATGAGCTTCATCTCTGGGCTGGCCAGCAAAAAAAAAATGATGAACAGTTCAGTGATGTTTTATCAGTCAAAGGAAGGGATGCAGCTGGCAGAAGCAGGTTTAATTTCTGATTGAGAGAAATGACAAAGTTGAAACCTGAATTGACATTTTTGCAGTGTTAGCTAGACAAGGTAACTCAGACACTGCACAACTAAGTAAACTGTAGTCCACCCTCTATCTGTGCCCACTTTCTTTCTCACCCATAAAAGTACAAAAGTATAAACCTGAAAGTACAAATAAAAGTTGCTAACTTTTGCAGTAAAAGCATCCTGGGCAAATCATTGAGGATTGGGTTTTGCTCTTGTCCTTATTAGGCAGTGTGAACATTATCTGTGAACATTTTCAGAATTTTCCTTGGGGCTGAAATAAACCAGACTGGAAGAAGTTTAGAGGTCATCCAGCTCATCACGATGCAGCAAGCAGGATTGGCTCTGTCTCTGCCTCTGGAAAGCCTCCAGTGATGAAGAAGCCCAGGCCCCACAGCAGCCTTCTCCAGAGTGCAGCAAGCCACACGGGTAGCAAATGCAGCCTAACTTTCAGTTAGATGTCCCTTGTTGGAATTTTAGGTAATTACTTCATCTTTGTAATGGACATGGATTACACTAGACTGCCTTCAGTGCAGTTCTGACTTACATATTTGAAGATTATTCAGTCTCACTTCAGTAACCTCTCTAATTTCTTTTGTTCAGCACACTTCTTCCAGCCTTTCCTCAGAATTCATGGGTTTAGATTTCAGGCATTTTATTACTCTCCCTTGCCTTCTTTGCAGCTGCTCCGCTCTGAACTTGTAAAATGGTTCTTGAAATAGGACACAGTGCTGTACCAGACATCTCAATGGAGCTGAGCAAAGTTGTTCTTCATATTGCTTATGGCACTCTGTATGTCACTGTTTGGTGTGAGCGGTCTTCTTGTAGTTTCAACAATATAATATTTTTCCAATCATTTAAGTTTAAATTAATATTGATTGAGTGAGTGAGTGATTGATTGATTGATTGATTGATTGATTGATTGATTGATTGCAAGAATGCAGCTTATCAGCCTTCTTCACAACTGGCTTTTGCACAGGATCATTCTGTTTTTGGATAGAAATCCAGATGTATACACCTAAGAATATATAGTCCAGCCTCTCTCCCTCAATGCACGAAGTGATATTGTAGAACTGTCTTATCAGATACACCTCAGATGACATCATTAAGGGAAATCGTAGCACAGGCAGTCAGAAGAACTGAAATATTCAGGTTAGCCAGTTGCAGAAACCTGCATGCACAAACCTCGTGTGCAAGAACCACTGAAACTGCTCACTGAAAGGACTGGAAGTCTGTTTAAGGAATGGAAGATTCAGACTGGCTTACAACTGACAGCACAATACACCAGTGAGTAAAAAATCGAACAAAAAAATTACAGATAATATGCTGGTGAAATCATGTAAGCTGGTGAAAGAGCAAGAACGATTCTGCTTTTATTAACCTCTCAGTCCCACTCAAAAATATCAGAAATTGCTATTTGAAAATAACCAGTAATTATTTTAAGTGAAAAGTATGCATAGCCAATGTCCATTTCCTAAAATGGCAATTTTCAGACAAGGTAAAACAAAAAGTGAATGCACAGCGCATTTTCCAGGGTAGTAAAATTTTAGTTCAGTCATCTTATTAGAGACAACAAAAAAAAAAGTGTAAGGCAATGTTCTCATACTTCCAGTGTTGTTCTGTAATAAATGTCTTCCTAGAGAAGCATATTAGCAAATTCTGTCATGTAAGGCCAGCAAACAGCCCTGATGTGAATTTTTGCAGAGGTGCTGTTAGAGCCCTGGCAGTGAGCTGCTGATGCCCTCGAGGGCTGTTTGCTGTGGCAGTGCCAGGGCACTGCAGGAACCACTTGCATCTCATTGTTCGGGGTGTACTGAGTGATGCAGAGTAATGAGACATGACACTGAATAAATTGATGGAATGAGATACAACAGGAAGAGTGGGACTGAGCCCTACAGACGAGACCTTTGTGTTGGTTAATCTCAACCTTTAATTTAATTAGATATATGTGCAATGACAGCAGGGCATGAGGGCACAGTCAATCTCTGAGCTGCTTTCTGGGAGACACTGCTCTCCCAAGATGAAATAAAATAATGTAAAAAGGTCTTTTATCTAGGGCATGCTGCAAGTTTCTTTATTACACTTTTTATTACCATTATATATACTGTTTCTAATAAGTACAGGGCCTCGTTCTGGGAAGCAGCAGAGGACAACCTTCAGCCTGGAAGCAAAACAATATCACCTTGATTTGTCAGAGACACAGAAATAAAGATTTGATCCAATCATTACAGCGCCTAAAATAGACACTGGCGTCTGGGTTCAAAAGAGGGATGAGCAGTTGCATCTGTGCATTAGCCAATGCAGCCAGGCCCTGGCTCTGCCTTGGGACAGTGGGGACATTCACTGCCCATGCTCAGCCCACAGGTGACCAGCAGCTACTAAAGGCAGCCCTTACTACACAGAAGGCTGAAGCACTTCCCTCTGGTATCGTACTTCAAGCCCCTCCCAGGCACTGAAAGGTCTCACACAGGGTCACACCTTACCTGCCACACTTGAGTACCAGCCTGGGGACTGAAAATCTGACAACTATTCCCTATGTCCACTCCTTTTTCCTCACACAAGAATAAGGTGGCTAGCTGCTTTTGTGAATCGTGTTGCAATTACCTTTTAAATTCCATTTAAAGAAAAGGTTGTAAGGATTAATGTAAATCCTTGCATTTTTGTGCAGAGCAAATAGACATCCCCATTGCACTGGTGGGAACTTGGAACAGCTCTGAGGGTGTCCCCACCCAGTACCTTCTGGAGCTGAAATTCAGCACGTGGAGACTAAGCAGATTCGTACCATGCCTGCAGGGTGATGGGTAAGAGGAGATGCAAACAAACAATACCAGTTTATCACCATATCTTGATTGAAGTAATGTCAGAAACATCCTTCTTAATTGATTTGGAAATCCAAGTCAAAAACCACGCAATGACGTTCTGTTGATACAAGGTAGAAAAAGAGCTTCTCTTCTGCTAATGCTCCTTTGTGGAGATTCAATACCCTACAATGGCACATTGCCAGTGTGTTCACCCATATTCCTCTGAGGAGCAGGTTTGCCTTTCTACTGAGATGACCTTGGCCAACTGCAGGGGTGGAAGAGAGTGGGACTTGTGAAGTCAGTGCAGAAAAAAGAGGCTCAAACCCAACATTATTCAGTTAAAGAGATCCTGGGACTCTCTTTTTTCCCCATATGATGGGGGGAAAATCAAGAACAGGTCTTTGCCACCACTTGGGAGGTGTTCACATCCAGTGTGTAGCTTCTTTCCCTACAGAGAAAGTGAGCACATGGTCTCTACATGAATCCAAACAGATGTGGAACATCTGGATTTGACATTTTAGTTTGGATCTCTTCTTCATTTCCTCCTTAAAATGCTCTTGAAACTACTGAGCTGAATCTGACAGGCTGGAATTCAGTCTTGCCAGTGGTGCATTTGATCCTTTCAGCTCATACCTTTCAAACCTTCACAGACATATGCCTGCTCTCCCTCCCAAGACACCTTGCACACAAAGCTTATACCAAAGTGTAGTGCCTCTGGAGCATTTGAGCAGAACTCGTTTGCAGAAATGTGTCAGCAGGCAAGATTCACAGCTCCCACGTTATCCTGGTAAAGCTGATGTCTGAACTGTGATACAGATTTCACATGAACTGACACATGAGAATACAACAGCCTCAACCCCAAACCTTCCCATCCCAAAGCAGGGCGGGTGAATTGCCCTTTTAATCTTTTCTGTGCACCCATTTCTACAGAAATCAAACATATTTTCTCCTTATTTTCTGACTTCTCTTCAATTCATACAGAGTTTCTGCTCTTCCAGATCCCTGGGCTTTGTATTTACTACTTAGCATCTCTGATGTTTTATTTCAGTTCATTATTCTCTGCTCAAATTTCTAGTAGGCCTAGACCCCATTGTACCATTTATTATCTCCATTTATTCTCTGGTCTCAATAACACCGCTACTTTCGTTGTCCTGCAGCTTCCTCTCTCTTTAAGACCATTAAGCAAAATATTCAATGAAATTGGATCAAATAAAATCCCATACATGCTTCTCAATAATTTAATCCATTTTGATTCATTAGAACTCACTTTTTTTTTCATATTATGCCTTTATCTTCATAATAAAGTTAATCCAAACTACTTTTTAACTGCAAAAATCCAGAACTTACTGCATGAAATTGTTTAAGTCCAAATATATAGCAGTTATTGCTCATTTGTTAACTAATTTTACAACTGCTTAAAAATAAAGGAGATTATAAGACTTCAGCATTGTAAATCCAGGTAACTACTTGTTCATAGGTCTATTATTGTCTAAATGTTTCATGAAAGCAATTAAGTTCCCATTTTCTGCCAGGTCTGGTTTTATCACCAAACAGAGAGATCTAATTAGCATAGAGCAAGATAGATTCAATAATTTAGGAAGAATGTCATAACAAATCTTCATCACCCAGATTGCTATACCACACCCCTCACCAATGTCTCTGAGCACATCAGTAAAAGGATCTGTTCATTCACGTTTAAATGACAAAATACAAATATGTCAGGATGCTCACTGATGTTTATGTGAACTTGCAGCTCTGTAAAGAAAAATCACAGAATTAGCAAGTGTAGAAAAAGCTTCTGCACAAGCCAGAACACTCAAGCACATGTGCAATAGTGTCATAAAAAACCAAGTACCTGCTGCAAATGACAAAACAGAAAAGGGAAGAAAAAATCATTAGAAACCTAATGGCAAAAAAACTTAATCAACAGCCAATGTAGTGTTGCAGAACATATGGTGGAAGTCTTCATTTCAGGCAAAATTGGAAGCATTCAGGCACCCTGACGTATTCTGCAAGTGTCCATCCCTCAGAGATGCTCCCTACTGCACTTCACAAGGTCCACCTAAGGGCCTTCTCAGTCCACCTCATCTGAGCACCAGAGGCACCCCATTTCTTTCGCTATGTGTGGCCCCTCCCCACTGCCACACCAAGATGGCAAGAGAAGCGTCCACTCCAGTGGCGTCTCCCCAGCCCTGCTGGGGCAAGAGAAGTGGAGGCAGCAGCTGGGGCAGCACATGCTTGGGGTCTGAAAGTCTGGCTGGGGCAAAAGAGGGGAGGAGAGGGAGAGAAATAACTTGTCATGGTAAGAGAAATAACTTTGGTGTCAGAGAAATAACTTTTTACATGGTAATTAATATGTTCTGCTAATACAGTAATACATTCTGTTTATACACCATATAAAAATTGTTTCATATCTTTGCTTTAAAATAGTTGTGAGACTTGGCCAGACCAAACATTTCTGTCATTCCCCATAGATCTCCATCCATCCCTCTGGTCAACATAGGAACTGTACACCAAAAGAAGATAGAAGTTCAAAAGCTGACAGCCATCTTGGGAAGTTGGACAGGCATCCAGGACTGAGCAGTTGAGGACTTCCCACAACATAAGGAACAGGAGTAATCAGGAAGGGATGAGATAGGCATTCAGAGCACTTTATCTTCCTGAAGATACTCTTTTCTGAAAACACATTTGTCCTAAACAACAAATACAATGTTTTAAGGATGTTATTTCATCACATAAGTACTACTGTTGCCTGTGATGAAAAAGAATTGCACATTTGAATGTAAGTTTGACCTAGTGGGGTAACCATGGGTTGATCCACATAAGTCTGAAACTCTGGGGCGAGTTCAGGGAGAATTGCCTGGTTCTGTGGCATGGAAGGAGAGAGCTGGAATAGGTGTGTCATGCATTGACCATTGGCTGCAGTACAGTGCCATGCATTTGCCCCTTCCTAGACAGATGTTACTGTTACAGGCCAGAGGTTTACTGAGCTTCCTAATAAATTAAACCTATGGGGCCTTGTGATGGCCTAAAGCATCTGCAGTCACTTAACCTCTGCATTAACTTCAGCAGTTCAGCTGTACTGAAAAAATAGAGATGTCTCCATATGAGTAGAAGATCTTCTGTAGCATTTTCACTACTGCCTGAGCTGTTCAAAGACCAAGATGCCATAAAGTAGCATGACCCAGAAAAAGTACCATGGGCTGTGTACAAATCACCGTGGATCCTTGCAGCTATAGGGTCCAGTACTGCAGAAAGCAAAACTAGCTAAACATTATCATCAGTAAATAAACAGCCAAAATAGCAGTGCAAGAGCCACAGCTCGTTACCCCTGTAAATTGCTGCTCCAGAGAAATATCACAGAGTAAGCATAAAAATAACTGAGCATGGTTTTGCTGAGCTCACTCACTCGTATTGCCCCAGCACAGAGGAAAAAAGGAAAAAAACAAATCTACCTGCAAATCCTGCAAAACACTGCACAGAATCATATTTACAGTACGTGACTTGCTTATGACTGGAACCTAGCACAGAAATTCCAGCTTCTTAGCTGAATTTAGGTAGCAACACAATTTAGATTCAAGTGTATCAAGAAACAGTAGGAAAATAGATAAACCTTTTTTTTTTAATTTAGATATATGGTCAGGTTATTTACTGTGCACTCTCAAAAAGAGGATACAAAACAGAGGACAGATTTGCCAACTGGTTTTTCAGCAACACCTGTTGTTGAAAAATTTATCTAAGTCCAGTTGAGACAGAGATAATTTGACTGGTTTTCCTCTCTATTTTAGCACATCAGATTTGACAGAACAAGAGGGAATCGCCTCAAGGTATGCCAGGGTAGGTATAGATTAGATGTTAGAAATTGTTTCATGGAAAGGGTTGTGAAGTCTTGTGACAAACTTCCCAGAGAACTGGTGGAGTTTCCATTCCTGGATGGAGATGTGTGGATATCGCACTTGAGGCCATGGTCTGATGGTGAATATGATGGTAGTGCTCAACTGATGACTGGACTTGGTGATCTTAAAGGCGTTTTCCAAAATTAACAATTCTATGATTCTAAATTATGTTGGTGTCTAGATGCAGAACTGAAAACCACTGAAAGATGTTCTTTTCTTTTTCTGAAGTATTTCTATATGTATGTTCTTTTTTTTTTCTCAAGTATTTCTGTATCCAGCCTAATTTCAGAATTCTGGGGTGTCTGGATTTATTTTCTTTAAAACTATCTAATCTCTGTAAGACCTCTGGTAATTTTTGCAGGAAGATTCAGAGATCTATTTCTAATTTCTGTGTTTCCTCGCTTATCTGAAAACAAGAGACTTCTTAACGATCATAAAGTGCCCTTCTAGATCTAATGCAATAAAGACATCTCTCTCTCAGGAAAGGAGACACTTTTTCCTTTTCTCTTATCTTAATAGCCTCTCTAACATTTGACTTTATTGAGTATTAGCTGCTCACAGTTGTTTTTCTGTGCATTTCCCTCTCTAAACTCGGGTTAGGTATGCTCTCTACAGCTTGGTTGCCATTTCAATCACAGGGCCCAGTGGGCATGTTCTGTCAATACAGTGATATTTGCAGTCTTCTCTATCTGTGTGTGTTTTATTGAACAATTTGGTACCAGTTGCACAAGTTAGGCCTCTGTGCCTTATGAATGTTTTATTCTCTGTCACCCACCCAGTGACATAACTTTGGGACTACAGAATGAACATGTACAGACATTTTTGCTGTTCTTTTGCAGTTCATTTCTAGTTGAATGAAGAGGACGGATAGTTCGCTGACTACAGCAGTAAGAAAAGCGGTCTTTCAGAGAAGTGAGTTCAATCCTTGGCACTGCCAAAAGAATTCTGTGGCTTTATCTGCCCTGCCCAAGAGCATATGATGCAGCGGTCCTTGATTCACTGGTTCTTGATCAAGCTAATTCCTAAAGCAAACCTCCAGAGCTGGCCCAGAGTAACAATTGTCCTCTACTCCCCGACCTCTGTTGCTGCATCATGCTGTGCTGAGCAGCTGAACATGTGGCTGAAGTGTCCTGTCACACTTTCTCTGAGGGATTCCCATTTTCACACAGGTCCTTATTCACGAGTAGGGAAATGCATTTTTGTTGTGACGGCGAGCAAGCACCAGCACAGGCTGTCCAGGGAGGTTGTGGAGTCTCCGTTCTTGAGTACACACAAAAGCTAGATGACATGATCTTGGGCAACCAACTTTAGGTGTCCCTTCTTGAGCAGGGGGAGTTGGACTAGATGACTTTTGGAGGTCCATTCAACCTCAAACATTCCGTGATTCAATGAGGAGCCGATAGTTATCTACTTTAGCATGAAGACAACTCCTCTCCAGGCTCTATGGGGTTGATGAACTAGATCTCCATCAACTGTGACAGGAGCCTAGATGCCCTCTTGGCACTGAGTCAGCAATGTCTGAAGGTATGTGTTGGAATCTGGAGCTGAAATTCAACTCAGGTACCTCAGCTCTGTGTCAGTGAGGTGGTGACAATACACCGAGAGGAGTGTTGTTAGAGAAAATTGTTTAGTATTGGAAGAGCTGTACCACTGCTAAGGAAGCTCATGACATTTACCTTACAATGACTATTAGCTGAAGTCCCATCATTTCTAACTAGTTCTGAACAACTGAGGGTGAACACCAAATACACGTATGCAAAGCCAACACATGCAAGTTTTGGTGTGAGGTGGAACAGCTGTAATGCTACTTCCACAATGTCATTTAGAAGGGGTCAAGAGAAGCTGAATGTTATCTAAAAACAGGGAGAGTGTGACTAATGTGGACAAGTCACACTTGGGCCCTTAGCCAGCTGGAGTAAGACAATTGGAGGCTTCAAAATGCAGTTAGGTGAGCATTGGTGTGCAGCCTGAGCAAGTCTGGTGTCAGTAGTGCTATCTCATTTTATTTTTTACATCTGATGAAAGACAAGACTTCTCCAAAGCTTAATATTGTTCTATTAATTAACTACTATATGAGCAGATGTTAACTGCTTCAGAAGTGCCAAACATTTCTGTCGTTATTCACCTCAATGTCGGATGTGTCTAGATGGTTTTTTGCAGAGCAATGGGCAGGGTTTGAATGCTTAGAGGTGCAACTGTTACTGCAGCTGTGTGGTTAAAACTCCATACTCAGCTTCAAAAATTGCCCTCAAGGCAGGGCTGTATTCTGCCACTTCTGTGCATATAGAAAGGACAGCACTCACAGAGTGCTGCAGAATATGGACCATAGCTAATTAACGCTGCCTCAATTATCTCATCCAGCTGAGAAAGGGGACTGGTTCCTATCACATTTTCAAGTGATCATAGAATCATAGAATGATTGTGCTTGGAAAAGACCTCTAAGATCGTTGAGTCCAACCATAAATCTGATACTGCCAGGTGCAACATCTACACATCTTTTAAATACCTCCAGGGATGGGACTCCACCACTCCCTTGGGCAGCCTATTCCTGATCTTGACAACCTCTTCCACGAAGAAATTTTTCCTGATGTCTAACCTAAATCTCTCCTGGCACAACTTCAGGTCATTTCATCTCATCTTGTTGCCTGGAAGAAGAGACCAATCCCCCCCTCTGGCTGCACCCTCCTTTCAGGCAGTTGCAGAGAGCAGTGAGGTTCCCCCTGAGCCCCCTTTTCTCCAGGCTGAACACCCCCAGCTCCCTCAGCTGCTCCTCACAGCACTTGTGCCCCAGACCCTTCCCCAGCTCTGTTGCCCTTCTCTGGACACGCTCCAGCCCCTCAATGTCTTTCTTGCAGTGAGGGGCCCAGCACTGAGCACAGGATTGGAGCTGTGGCCTCAGCAGTGCCCAGTACAGGGGGACGGTCACTGCCCTGGTCCTGCTGGCCACACCAGTGCTGATCCAGGCTGTTGGCCTGCAGTGAAAGTCACCAAAAGGGGGATAAAAGACACAGAGTTTGAAAGTCTGTGACTGATGTAAGCTGAAGCCCCAGAATCAAAGGGAAGTTACAGAAAAATGAAAATCTAAAGCTTACTGAATAGATGAAAGGAAGAAAACTATGCAAGCATCGCGCTAACAGGGCTGCATTTTGTAAATTGCTGTCAGTTTGGTCTGAAAGGATTAGGGCTGATTCCTCACTTCAAGTGATGACAGTACCACAGAGCTACATTTTGTTGGATGATTTCTGAAAAAAATCTTTCCCTCTAATCAAGCAATGTTGTAAACAGCAGTCTCTGACCTACCACTTCTACAGTTTGAATACAAATCTCCGCATGCACTGAAATGCCATGTGAAATTTACCTAATTTCTCATTCTATTGTAAAATGCATGAGAAAAAGGAGAGCATCTAAATGACCAAGCAAGCAGTAACCTGGCACAAAGTGATCTGTTACAGCTCCCTCATCCCTTGACTTCTGGTTGTGCTGCTGAGAGACAAAATGTCAAATGTGATTTTTGAGAGGCAACTACCCAAAGTGCCCTACAAAGTTTATAACTCCAATGTAGAGAAGCTTTCAAATCAATGCAAGTCCTGCTTTTCCACTCCCACAGGCTATATACTTGCAGCATGTGATGAGCTAAGCAGCAGTAGATCCATTTGGGTTGAGACCTGCAATTAAAACCCAGTTTCCTTAAAGTACAGTAGTTGTAACATCATGACATGAGCTGTGCCTCTTTCAAAAAGGAGAGATAAAAGCAGGTGCAAATTAAAGTGTCCTCTTTCTTAAATATGCTGTATCACTCTGTGGTAGTTGCACTGCTCAGAGTCCAAAAGGAGTACGTGAATTCTGCCGAATAAAGTTTTCCCTTTGGATCTTTTTAAACTGTGTTTGGGCTTCTGTAAAACCCCAGTTTGTAATTCAGGAACTGGCTGTGTGTCTCTACTCTCTCCATATCTTTGCAAAACACTTGTGCACCTTCTGATGATCCACACAGCCTGCAATAAATGCAGAGGTACATCAGAAACATCCCCAGGCTTAAAACACTATTGAACACACCTGAATACAAAGAATCTCTATTTACTCAGGGATTCGGTGATAATTATTTTAGAGGTTTTTTGCTAGCTGATCCAACCAAGAAGAGAAAAAAGAAAAGGAAAAATAAATCATTTCCCAAACATTTTCAGGACACTACAATCAAAAATCTGTAATCCCACTACAATAAAAAAACAAACCAAACCAAACCAAAACCACCCATGAACAAATAAAAAAACCCATATCACCCTGAACTACATGTCAGTTCTAGAGAGTAAAAAAGCTAATGCTGCATTTACAGCACTACAGACTCTCTTAACTCACAAACAGGCTGCCAAATTGACTCCCAGAGGCTGGTCCAGATATGGCACAAAAAAGAACCCTGACTAGTGGGGGCCAGTCAATTCCCAGTCAAGACTTTCCCTAATCTGCCATCAGTCACAGAATATGATTCTTATTATCCCGACTGCCAAAATGCTCTGGAACTCCTAAAGCTGTGTCCAGAGATGTTCAAGTAATTTTTATCCTGCTGCAAAATACAGAAGATTAATGACTCTTCTGAGCTCCTCCTAGTAAGATTTTCCCTCTGACCTTTAATTAACAAAAGATCTTAAGTAAGGTGCCCAACTTAATTCCCTTTTTCCCAATTTAAGAATCTGAAGTGGTTTTAGGAAATGTCACCCAGATATGTATTTGAAATGCAGAGTGCAGAGGTGTTCAGGAAAGCTCAGTATGATTGTGTTCAAGATCCCAAGACAGTATCATTTTTTTTTATGAAGTAAACCTCACATTAATGAAATCTTGAGAGACATCCTGTGTTACCTAAAATAGAATGCACCCCAGCCTTCTGCAAGGCTAGAGAAGAGAAAGCTGTTTCGTACTCAATGCTTTTTATAACATCTGGACTAATAAGTCAGGCTTTAACCTAAATTCGGGGATTTATTTTACGTTACAGTAGAACCAAAATGTAATAGTTACTAATGAAACCCACAGGACAAGTCAGTCCTTGCCCTTAGGCAAGAAGAAAAGTTTTCTTCTTAAAGAAACTTTGGAATTATTACCATACAGCTATTGGCTGTGTGCTAAGCTACTGGGAATCTGCTGCTGGAGGCAGAGACCTCTGTCAGGAGCACGAGGCTTTGAGTTGTGCTGGCTGCTGGTTTATTTCCCAGTAGAATTTAATCCTTAAAGCTCTCTTTCGCCAAACACCTGCACATCCAAATGACCACTTTTATATCATCTTCCTCCAGTCTCTCTACAGCCACAGTTCCCTCAGCCTTGCCCTTCTAAACCTAAAAGAAGCTGATTGGAGCACAAAATCCCAGGTAAGTTTTATGAAAGAATAACAGCAACACTAACAAGAACTCCTGATGGATGCCTGAAATAAATTAAAATTGTGTCTCTCCTGACCTCTAGTATTTTGTATTTGTCATATTGCTCCTGAACTTTCAATCCTAGAGTCAAATCCAGTGCTGATCAGCAGCATAGGTATTGGACTCCCCTGACTTAAGCTCTCAGAAAGAGCACTAACTATATGCCACAGAGACACAGTCTGGTTCCACCTCGCTGCTTTTTCAGAAATAGTTCCTCTAAGTCACCTGGATCTTCTTGCTCCAGTGACTCCCCAGCCTTTCTGAACTTGCCATTTCTCATAGTGATGCAGCATCCTTTGCTGGACCCCACAGGGTGCAGCCAGACAAACTGTGAGGTATCACATCAGATATATCACATCACATCAGATGTATCAGCATCCTAAAATAATCCTCTCTCACCTCTTCCGTCATCACCCAGACCAAATGCCCGAGGATCACCGTTCTTCCCCTGGATCACACTTCTCTTACTCGAGGCTGCCTGTTTGTACCAAAGTTCCCCCCAGATGTCTCCAAGCCAATCATTAGAAATATCATCATTTTCAGCAATACCTTACCAAGAACTCAAAATCATTGGTTCTTCTGCAGACCTTACCCTAATTGTTGGCAATCAGTCATCCCTATTAAGTAGTGCCAGGAAATGTTCCCAACCAGTGGAATTGAATCACTCAGACTGTTAATTCATTACAGTGCTCCTTGAGACAGTTTTGCTCCAGGTCATCTAGAAACTTCCCAAATATTCCCTGGTACAGGAAATATCATGGCTAAGAAGTACTGTCACCAACTGGCCATCCTGTGCTGGATGGGTGAGAATTTAATGTCATGGACATGGACCACCCCTTACTGGGACAAGTTCCAGGCATGTTTAATTTCCTTACAAAGATGTAATCCAAGGGTCTTCCACAGAAAAATAGATGAGATTCAAAAGTAAACATAATAGAAGTCATTTGGGGTACAACAAAGGAGAGAGAAAATGTTGGTGATGAGATCCTCACCAGAAATACCATCCCTTTTTCCATCTACAAAGGCAGTTACCCGAGATCCCTCAGCATCATACTGTGAGAAGCAAGTTCACCACTAAGATGCAAACTATCTTAAGTTGAAAATCAACGCCTTGAACTTCATCCAGAACCAAACTGAAAGCCAGGAAGACTCAAGAGCATAAATGCTTCCAAGTCCCCTGAGGAAAGCACAGCTGAGTTGGGAAGCAGCTGCTTCATTCCCCAGGCAGATCACATTGCAAGGATTGAAACTCAAAGAGCACAGCCAGGATCGCTGCAGCATTGCTTCCATCTAAAAAAAAGTGACAATTTTGTAGACAAGAACAGGTAGAAAAATGGACGGCGCCTGTTCAGTTCTACATGAAGAACCAAGGACTCATGTTGCCTTCCATTTAGTGATTTGGGGTTTAATATAAGAGGAACTGACTCTCAGTTGTTGCCTCACTTACGTAATTTGTTTTCTATTGTTGTCCACAAGAAATTTTAATTTCACCTAACTCAGGCTAAATATCAATCTGGTCACTCTTTCCCCACAGGGAAGCCTGGCTTGTGGCTCTATCCCTTCCTCAAGGAAGAGAGGGGGTATGTCTGTTCCCAGCTTGCTGGTCAGAGCTCATGCTAGATGAGTTGCTACAGTTATGGTCATTGGAGAGGTGTGAAAATAGGCTGTGACAGGCTGGGTCCCCAAATGCAGTGCTAGTAGGCCCCCAGCTTTGTGCTGTCATGCTTGGGGGCTTAGCTGGCAAGCAGTAATTTTGCATCAACCCAGCAAACTCTGCAGCCATGGTCTCCTCGCCATCCTGAAGTAAAAACTATGAATCATAACCCACATCACTTCACTACCTAAAGCTGCAAAATCAAACCTTTTTTCTGCAATATTCACGATGTCACTGTGGAACTCACCAGCACAGAACACTGTGAAGGCTGAAGGGTTGAGCAAGTTTGAGAATTCCAGGATGATCAGTCATTTGTGGCCACTAAACTCAGCAGTATGCATGGCACCTTACCATATCCAGATACAGATATGGAATATATACAGGACAATATCCAGAAAGTGCTAAACCAGAGTGCTGGGATCAGGGGTGTTACTTGAGGGCAGTGATCATTCTTACCTGCTTCATCTAAGCGTGCCCTGGCTCTTGGTGGAGGCAGTGTCCTGGGAAAGAAGCTCCTGAGGCAGCAAGGCCATTGCTTTGGTAACATCTGGGATGGGCCACTGTGTACACAGAAAGGGCCTGGTACAAAGGAGGACTGAGAATACCCACAGGAAGCACTAAGGATTACAGAGTGTCATCCAAGCATTTTTCCATGAGTTGTTTGAGAACGAGAGCAACCCTTTCTTTCCTTGACCATTTGAAAGGCATCCAGATGTCAGGTCCTTTGCTACGTAATAGCAAGAACAGTCAATAGATACAGCCAAGAAACTGTTCAGAGATGGTCTTCCTTTTATTGGAGCTGTGTGAATGTTCATTCACAAGATGAAATTTGCTCTGTGTTGAAACATTGCTAGCACTGCAACAAACTCGAGTCCACTTTCCTGCTCCAGAGTAACTGATGAGGGCTGTGGAATGGTACAGGGCTTGAGTGTCCTCAGTGAGATAAACAGCTAGAAGGTGCTTCACAAATGAAATGCCCTTTGATTCCAACCTCCTGACTCATAATCCTCTGTGAGTGCAGTCTGCTCAACAGCCTGCTCTGCTGCCTTGCTTGTGTCTTCCCCACGGGACACTCCAGACTCCAGCAGCCTTGCACATGCCAGAGCGTCCTTCTGCCCCCAGCTCAGCCCAGCAACAGAAGAAGGGGCATGTGGACACGGGCTGCCAGAGAACACACAGGCCTCACACTTTTGTTAAAGGCCACCACTGAAATGGCTGATTACGACAGGACGAATATTTGAGAAGTGAAGAAGTACACCTTGTCACAGGAGTAAGCTCGATACCGACCAGTGCTCACGGACAGTTAAAGATAGTAAAGTTGCCCATCTAATTCCAGAACATCACACTTTATGACACCTAATTTTGACAATTACAGCAAGGAATGTAAAGAAAACGTCTGAAAGTAGGGGAGCAGAATATTGCGGCTAAAATGAAGAATTAATCGTTTTTACAGAATGGGCCCAGTTACTGCATGTTAACACTTCAGGACCTGGTTTGATTTGCTGAAATTACATGCACTTAACCTCTTGTGATGCACAAACTATTTCATTAACTTCTTACTAATGAGGCATGACAAATTCATTTAAGTAGGGAAATTAAAAGAGGAAAGACCATGTCTGCACCTAAGCTGGAGAGTCAGCTGCCTTCACGTAATGTCCTATTTCCAGGCCATTTTCTAGTTCCCTCTTGCCCCAAAAGGTGTAAAATAAAATGTTTTTTTGAATAAAATGCTCTACCAAGAAAAATACTTTCTAGTTACCTAAGCTTGGTTAACCTGTCAGAGGATTGTGAGAGACACCTAGATCCAGTACCCACTGCAGACAGTTTATGACCTTTCCTTGACCTTAGGCAGGCTGCAGGCAGAAGGTAATGTTCTTAGCTAAAAAAATATGGATCCTCTGGGGAGGAGAAGAGCTACAGAAAACATCTTGAAAAGAGAACTGAAAGAGAACTGTGCAGGGCTCTACGAGCTCTGAGCTCTGGAGTGTTTTCTCTTACATATAAATAGCTTTTGAAGTGCATTTATCAGAATAAAAAAGGAGAATATCTGAAGGGGTTTGGACCTTAAAGTCCCAGCTGCTTACAAACAAACAAAAGAAAGGAAAAAACAGTCGTCATTGTTCCAACACTAACCTGAAAGAAGCAGAAACTTCCTTTTCACTCATGGTACCATCAGACTACACAACATACCACAGTTAAAACAACACTGATGATACCTTGCTAGGTTAATAACCAGAGCAGGAATGATGAAAATAGTCTCAGAAAGAAGCTAAAGATGGCAGACAGGCCTCCACTGTAGTTTGAGAAAATAGGAAATTATAGGGGACAAAAGTATGTTTCCCGGGAACAGGAAAGGTCACTTTCATTAGAGTTGACCATTAGCCACAAGTCCATCCAAATGTAACATGTGGAGAATCCTTGAGGTCTGAGGGATAATCAAAGGATTTTTAAAAGTACAACAAGATATGAAAGAAAATTCTCCTTAATAAAGTCTGCAACTGGATCCCTAACTGAAGGAAAACAGGGACAGCTGGAGGGTAATAACAATCCTCTAAAAGACAAGAGATAAGGAACATCTGCCAGCAGGGACCTGAGTGAAAAAGGACCTGTCTGTGAATGGACATAAAATATTAATATTCCCATATCTAAGTTCCTCTAGACAATGGAAGAAATGAAGAGCAAACCTTGAACAAACAAGAGTTTTGAAACAGATCTCTGTTCTGTGAAATTTAAACTCATATTTCACAGCATGTCATTATTCTCAAGATGCCTCTTCAGTGTTGCACTTCCCAAGAGGAAGCACAACACAGAGCCCTGGAGGCTGTGACACCACCAGTCCCCACACAGAAGTGACTAGATTTCAATGCACTGATTTTCTGTTGGTTGCCTGCTAGCTTGTTTTTGTTTCCCTGTGTCATTTTAATTCTGCCTGTAATCTGCATACATATTACAATGAAGTGGCCAGATCAACCGGGACCTCAGCAAGCCACTGAGCACTCTTACAGAAAAGGCTAATGAACCCCTTGGCACTTTGCTGATGCACACTTGGCATGTGTGCCATGTTTTGTCATGGTGGCTATCTTCCCTTGGAGAGGAACATAACTGGAACTTAAAGCAATTTTAGCAACCAGCTATATAAAGGAGGAGAATTCCTCGTGATAGATGTCTGCCACTGGCATCATACTGTATGAAACCTTTTCATAGCCACAACAAGCTTCATTTTGGAAGGAAGAGCTGTGTATTGTTTGGAAGGCTCTTCCTTGTCTGCTGTAATGATGGGGAGATACCTTTCCTATTTTAGCTTGATTTTGCTCCTGGCCCATTTATATATCTTCAGTTCTTATGTGATTTTGTCTGTTTTCAGAACATCCTTGTTCTTCCCACCAGCACTTTCACAGACAGCAGCTGCACCACCTCCAGCCTCCGTTTAGCTAAGCTAAACAAGAGAAGCTCCTTTAGTTCTTTCTGATAGGACAAGCTCTTCCTTCTATTGTTACACAAAGTAATTCTTCTCCTGACCTTTACCAGTCCAAAGGCAGAGCTGCACAAGTGGTCCCAGACACACTCAGGACAAGATCTTGCAATGAATCTCACCATCTCTGCACTGGAAATAGGGGAATACTCCCTTTTACATACCTGCAGTACTGCTAGCATCACACTCGGATCAGTCAATACACCAAGGAGTTTCCTCTGGAAAAGAAGCCCAATGCTCAGCTCACAGAACAGCTGCCTCAGGTGGCTCCTCCTTCCTGCAGTGCTGTCTATTGAAGGGACCCAAGAAGGACACACAGAGCAAAATCATTCTGTGAGGGGCATTAAGATGCAGCCTGCATTTTAATGCTATATGGTAAGCTAAAATTGATGGCTGGACATCAGGCCTGTGTTACCTACCTGCAGCAAAGTCCACATTGCCAATTTATTCCGAGGCCCTCTCCGTTCAACTCGATGTTTGATGCATACTCAAATCTGCTGACGTTTCTCTCCCAGCATGAGTTACTGAGCAATTTTGGAGATATTGACCAAATTTGAAGCCACACAGGTGAAGATTTACATGCTAGGTATGCTGGAAGATTTGCAGTGCAATGGTTCTGACAGTAGAGAACAAAACCATGATAAAGCATCAATGTCTGGGTGAGCCTGCAAATATACCTAGAAGACATCAGCATTCCAGCTAATGTGAGTCACTGCACATCCACAGAAACTCCTCAGCACTTGCCTACAAGCTGGTAAAAGTTTTATAACACTGCACATGTCCTTCCTTTTGCAGTGTGATGGAGAACCTAATAGAATGTGTTGGCAGAAATTTGAGTCATCAAAGATATGGGGAAGACTGAAGCTTGGCTGCAGTGGAAATTGAGTGCTCCCTGGATGGGAACACCACCATAGTCTGGTAGGCACAACAGGGCAGATGAACTGGAAGGGAGATGAGGCTCAGTGTCAGACATCCCATCAAACTCCCTGTGCTGCAGTAAACATCTGCACATATCCTTGTGCAGTAAACACCTGCAAAAAGTGCTGCAGTAAACAGCTGCAGATCTTGAGGATGTGCCAAGCTCCTTCCAGACTATTTGAGAGGAGGCAAAAGCCACCGGTTTTGGTCTAGGGATGAATCTGAATGCATCAAAAGAACAAGGAAGTAAGGCCTGGTGTGTCTCAAGCACACTCAGCTGAGGAATCTGTCATCAAGAGCAAGGCTAGGAAATGACTGGCACAGAGCTGTGCACGCATGAGGGTGAGCGTGGAGAGCAGCTCCCAAAAGGAACAGCGAGCCAATCTCAGCAGCTCTCCAGCAGCTTTACTTCACAGGGGTTGCAGCAACACCAAGCCAGTCTCAGGTGACAGAGAATATTTCATCAGCAGGTACCCAAAATGCTGTACAATAGACAACCCTGACACAGAAGATACATTCTTGTTCTAAAAAGAAAGGTCCACAAGCAGCAATACAGGAGCCAAAGCCAAAGGATCAGCCAGGAGCAATTGTACTCATTAAACCTGTACTCATCATGAGAACTGTGAAGCAAGGGCTATAGGCAACCACTACCATGAAGAGGAAGCCCTAGAGGCTGCATGCTCCCTGGGCATTGATCAGCACTCAAGCACCTGGGACTGGAGCTATTCATCTACTTATTTATTTTACAGCTTTACAAAATTGTTCTAAAGTGCTCTCTTTGCCTTCTCCTTTCCAACAGATGTTTCAATATAAATTATAGTAATTATGTATGGTGAAGAGAGTAATTTGCTCTAACAATTGTGTGAAGTGTAATTGTTATCTGTTGCATGAGATTTCTGTCCTGTCCAATTGTCCACATAGTTTGAATGATCTGTACATCATGGAAGTGTGGATGTAGAGATTGTGCTCAAAGGATAAATTTTCCATATGCATTTTGTTCCATTTGACTTGGATCTTTGGAACCAAACTGAATTTTCTGGGGGAATCAGAAAGGAGAGGTGCTAGAAAATACTTTTGACAGGCCTGCAACAATAGAGAGGAAAAAAACCTGTAGCTTATCCTCATAACATTCTCACATAATAGCCAACAACAGAGGCCAAAATGCCACAGCCAATTTCTATCTTTAACAAAAATGACAGGACAAGAAGAATTTTAGCTGAAATTTTCTTTCTAAGGCATCCAAGAGCACTTTCCAACACAACTTTCTGGAGCCGGAGTTAGAGATTTTCAGCAAGGCACTTGGAAAAGAACCTAAACCATTAATCTCCAAATCTAATGTGTTAAATGGGACTCTTAAGAAAGATAACAAAGTCTCAGTTTAAAGCTAAACTAAACACAGATTATATTTTTAAAGCACTGTCTCCAGGCCTCTCACCCCGTTTAGTCCCACCAGAGCAGCAATGTTACAATACCCATGACTGATTTTGCTCAAGCTTCTACTGTGGCTAAGCCAGTTAAAATACAGAAGATCTATTTGTTCTTATGCATTTGGACTCCTCATTTTCTCTATGTCCTCACAATCCCTTTTTAGTAATGTCATACAGATGTTGATCAGAGATCAACAATTTCACTTCTTAGCATTCAGCTGTTCCTTAAGGAAACAGAAACTGAAGGAACCCAAATGGAACCTCTGTATTTGAGTGCTCCTTGCTGAGGATTGGAGGACCCTCACTTCATGAAGATATTGCATTATAGCATTTATTTTCCAATGATTTCTAGCAGCTGTTTAAAAAAGGTTAGATTTTGCTACTTTTTTTTTTTTTTCGTCCCTTCTGCCTGGAAAGTTGATAGCAAATGTGACTTCTCTGATGTATAAATAATACCTTTTGACTTCAACTTTTCAGTTATATATGGCAAGCATAAACCCAGCTATTATTGTGTGACCATGGCCTTTTGCAATAAATATTTCCTCTTTCTCTGAGGTGCTTAAATCTCCCCTTCACACAATGCATACATTTTTTAGATAGAACTTTCAGCCTACCATACAGGATTGGCACTCTAGGACCCCTCTCATCCCTGTGACCCCTCTCTGGACTCTGAATCCATCTCCTGTGAATCACTCAAGCACAGATCAGCAGAGATGGGAAAGCCTTTACAGAGGCCAGCTAGTCCAATCCCCTGCTCAAAGTAGGGTCACCTGGACTGGGTTACTTAGAACCATGCCTGGGTTGCTTTTGAATATCTCCAAGGATGGAGACTCCACAGCCTCGCTGGGAAACCTGTTTCGGAGCTCAGTCACTATCACAGTAATAAATGTTTCTTCTCACTTTTAGATGGAATTTCATGTTTCAATTTGTGCCTATTGCCTCTTGCCCCATCACTAGGACACCCCTGAGAAAAGCCTGGATCCATCCTCTCCAGATATCTCATCATATACATATTGAATAAATCCCCCTGAGCTTTCTCATCCTTGGGCTGAACAGTTTCAGCTCTCTCTCTGCCTTTCCCCATATGTCAGACACTCCAACCATTTAATGATCTTCATGGTCCTTCAACAGACTTGCTCCAGCATGTCCAGTAAGTCTGTCTTGTACTGGGGAGCCCAGAACTGGACGCAGCACTCCAGGTGCCTGCTAAGCCTTAGCGGGAGGGAGGGATCAACACTTTGCTTAATGCGGCCTGCGATGCTGGAGCTGGGGTCAGTGTTTCTGGCACACCTCAGGGAATGGCTCTGATATTCTCCTACCACCACTACTGACAGCTAGCCTAGTTGAACTGCCTTTTCCCAGATACGTAATTTTGGATACTTACAGCAACTCTGACCTGCCGATTCCTTCAGAAGCTTTTCCTCCTCTGTCATTTACAGCTGCCAAGATCCCGGTTTGTTATAAAGGTTTCATTATTGGATAGCAAGTCCCGACCTTTCATTTTGCACCATTAAATTTCAGTCCCTTTCAATTACTGCGGTCCTCAAGGTCACACAGTTCTTTCTGAAGATGGTTTGAATATCTTACATTTGTCCAACACATAACCTTTCTCTTTGTAATTCTCATTACCTTTTAAAAGTCTCTCTAGTTGGAAAGCCTCTGAAGTATTACATTCTTTATTCATTTTCCTGCCCTTTTTAAAAACTTTTATTATTTCTCCTTTGTCCTTCATCTTACCTACAGTTATGCACCCCAGCAAAGCGCTCCATCATCCTCTGATATCAAGAGGAATGCTTGGCATCACCCATTAATTTTCCATTCACTAAGAACGAGGTGTATGTACCTTGCAGCAGGAATAACCTAGGCAGGGACTGCAGGTACTTCCAAAATTACCAACCTAGATCAAACCAAACTTTCAGTCTGGGCTGTTGAACCCACTTAAGAATCATTCTTGTGGTTATGGTCTACTGTAAGTTCAAAACTAAGGCAGGTAGCTGCTCCTTATCTCTGAAAGGCTAGCATGCTTCTATCAATGTATGATTTAAGCTACATGCTGTGCTAGCCAGAGATCTTCACTGAGCTACAAATGATGACTGAGTGACTTCCTAAGTTCTTACAAATAAATCAGAGCCTAAAACCTCTATATACAGAACTGAAAGTGTTGTCTGCCATGGATATATCTTGCTAATGGAATTGCAGCTGTGATTTCTTTACTCCATTTGAGAACTTCTTCAATTGATTTAGACATTAGTATGTAGGACATGTACAGGCCAAATTTAAAAAAAAATTGAACATTCTTAACAAAGTGCTGGTTAGATTATTTACCAAACTTAAAGCCAATTCAAAATCTTTTAAAAGCTTAATTAGTTACAATTTAATTCTTAGTCTCGGGCAATAACATACCTAGATATTGGATAATATGATAAACACCGTATATGCTCTTTGGGAGTGGGGCCAAATGCAGGGACAATCGTTAAAAGCTATGATTTTAGAAATTGGAAAGAAAATGGCATAACCTCAGTCTACATAGCTTGCACATGAGGCTTAAACCACTGCAGTATGGTTTTGTCTCCTTTAAGCTATTTGTAGCTCTGTGGTCAACATGGGGAAGTCATCCTTTGTGAAGTAGTTGATAGATCTATTTTTTTTTCTCCAATTTTCCATCTTTAGACTTTTTTTGAAAAATTGAGAAGCCTTTAACTCAAAAACACATTGAACTATCAACGTATGAAAACACATTTGAGTTTTGAATATTTACCAATAACCAGGAAGTCCATCAAGACTTCTAAATTAAAACTGAAAGGTATTATCCTTGAGAGCCTTTTTAGGGGGGAAAAAAAAAAGGCATGAAAGGCAACATTTGCTTTTGCTTAGTGCTATGAAATGTGAAGACAGACATACTTTCAAGCACTCGGGAACCTTACAGTCTGTCCACACTGGAAACAACAGCTCTGTTTCCCCTATGTGAAAACCCTTCGTACTTTGTCTTTTAGGTTACATTTCTAATTTCATGACTACTCAAAGAATAAAAGCAGAAAAAAGATGTGGCCCTGCTAATCATTTTAGAAGGAACCCTACACAACGAAGCAGCCTGTGAGCATCAAACACTGTCAGCAGTTACCAGGTGGCCGAGGGGCGGAGGCGAAGGGCTGGCTGGCCCTTGTCTCTGCTCCACAGGGACCGGCCACCAGAGACCCTCCGTTAACTTCTACACTTGGAAAGTGATTAAATATGCAAGACGTGGTGAAATGAGGAGCGGGTAAAGCCACCCTGGTGGCAGAATGCTCAGCACAGCCGGGCAGCAGCGGGCAGCTTGCCCGAGGTGGGGAGCAGAGAAGACACCTGGCCTGTCAGCGCTGCCCGGGGTGGTGGAAGGAGGGTGCCACGGGACAGCAAACTGGAGGGGAAGAGACTGAAAAGAGCATAGGAAACTAACTGAAGGAAAGAAGGGAGGAAGGGTGCTCAGAGTCCCTCCTGATCTGAGAGAAGTCCTCCCTGGAAAATCTTTAGAAAGGCCACTTTGGGGGAAAAAACAACTAAGCAAACAAAACCAAACCAAAGGAGAAAAGAATAAATGAACTTGAAATTATCTGGTCATCCCCGTCAACACCCACACCTGCACTGCCTCAGCACCAGGAACATTGCAGATAGTCCCATTCTCAGCAAATGGGAGGTATGGGAGGTTGGTTGCCAGCAAAGGGAAAAACAGGGTCTGGCATTTACCTTGACATGTCATGAGATGAGAATGTTATGAGTTGCTACCATCCAGCAGCTGACACAAACACGATCACAAGTAATTTGTGGTGATGGTGTTTTTCAGATTTTTTTCTTGGTACACACAGAATCACAGAATGGGTAGGGTTGGAAGGGGTGATAGTGGGGTTATCTGGTCCAATCTCCTGGTTCAAGCAAGGTCATCCCAAAGTACATTGCACAGGATTGCACACAGACAGCTCTTGAATATCTTTGTTGAGGGAGATTCCACAACTTCTCTGGGCAATCTGTTCCAACACTCGGTCACCCACACAGTAGAGAAGTTCCTCGTCATGTTCAGCTGGAACTTCTGTGCCTCAGTTTCTACCCGTTCCCCCTTGTCCTATTGCTTGGCACCACTGAGAAGAGCCTGGCTCCATCTCTTGGCACCCACCCTTTAGGTGCTTCTAGATATTGATGAGCTCCCCTCCCAGCCATTTCTTCTCAAGGCTGAGCAGGCCCAGCTCCCTCAGCTTTTCCTTATAAGAGAGATGCTCCCGTCCCTTCACCATCCTTGTAGCCCTCTGCTGGACCTGCTCCAGGAGCTCCATGGTGCTCTTGTGCTGAGGAGCCCAGAACTGGACACAGCACTCCAGACAAGCTGACAAGAGGAGAGGTCACTTGGTGATGTTCCAGCAGCTAGCAGCACAAAAAAAGAAGCACAATAAAGCCTGCAAGTGCTTGTCCCAAACAGCAGACAGCATGAGCTCAGAGAAGACTACAACAGAGAGCAGTTCAATATGTAGAAAGCAGTCTTGGCCACCTTTTAGGAAATGAAGGAATTGGGACAGATCCAACTCATGTGGAAGCGATAAAAATACCAACTCCCTGAAAGAACTGAAAAGGGACACTACTGGGATAGCAGTGTCAAATATGGAAGAGGCAGTCACCCTCACAGCAAACCTACTTTATCACAAAAACAGCACTTCAGTGACTGGATTCACAAACAGCTGCTGAAGCAAAATTGTTCCAGTGGGGAACAAATCCAAACAAAAAAAGCATATCATGCTTGGACCAAAAAGGAACTATTTCCTTTGACCCTGGAAGCCAGAAATTTGATCAACATGTGCACAACACCACAGTTATAATGACTGCAACAGGTATCAAATCTCCTGGGAATATCCTTTGGTGAAGTCTGGACCCTTTACCAGCAAGATTTCAGTACATCATCTCATAGTTACAAAACACCATTAGAAAGGAAAAAGAAAAAGTGTCTTGTAACGCATTCTTTCTCACATAATGCTAAAGAGGAGAGAGACTTGAGAACAGAAACACATGACAAGTCAGCAAAAGTTATGAGAGAAAAATGAAATTATGATACAAGTGAAACTCCTAAGAAAATAGGTGTCATCAGGCCAGCCTGCACAAGAACAACAAGCTCCCTGCAAAGTTTATTAATTTGGGGGTGGAAAAGCAGTTCCATGTGAATAATGAGCATAGCTAAAATTGATTAATTGACTTCAGGAAATTTTAATTTTTAAGGAAACAGTGGAAAAGAAGGATTATAAGGGGATTTTTATGTAAAAAACTCAATCCAACAACAAAAGCCAACAGTCAAACAAACAAAAAACCCAAGAAGACACACAGTTTTCTGGCCCTACAGGAATTCAGAAAATAGGACACATGTTTAGAATTTGCTGCATTTGTTCCAAAGTGCAAGAGACAGAACTGCAAGGAGCTGCTGATAATTTGTGGTACTCCTCATGGAGTCTGGCAGAAATTAGCAATTGATTTGTTTGAGCACAGCAAAGCTCTGTGCAATGATAGCTGATTATTACTGTGATTTTTTACCAAGTAATTCAGCCAAGCTTCACATTATACAGCACACTAGTGAATTACATAATACAATATTTGCCAAACCTCTGATGAGCTTGTTTTGACCACAGCACAAGACACAAGACGCTTCCAAGACTGCAGAGGATCATGCTTCATACAGAAGTTGCAATCTGTATCAAATGTATGCATGCCTAAGCAAAATCAGATGTAAAAAGCCAAGAACAAGAGTCCCAAAAGTGCCAATCACAGGCTTTAAAATCTTCACATGTGCATGTTGAGAGGATTTTGAACTGTGTTCATCTTCAATGGAACCAGATGAGCACAAGGCTGTAGTGTGTACAGCCCCTTTCAGTTTTCCAAGGACAAGTACCGTCCATCAGAAACACTGAAATGTTGACTCCTGCCTCAGATTCCACTTCTACAGAGCTGCTAGCCAATGTCAGCTTGGAGATCACCCATCCACATTCATGTGCTGAAAATTTCATGCCTCCCCTCTGACCAGACATGTCTTAATCATAGAAAGCACCCTTTATCACCTCCCATTAACTGAACAGGTCAGTGAGAACAACTGCAATATTAATTGCACAAGTTGGAAATCATAGAATGGCTTGGGTTGAAAGGAGCCTTAAAGGTCATCTAGTTCCAATCCCCCAACACCTTCCACTCAATCAGGTTGTTCAGAGCCCCATCCAACCTGGCCTTGGATGCTTCCAGAAATGGGGCATCCACAGCTTCTCTGGGCAACCTGTTCCAGTGCCTCACCACCCTCACAGTAAAGAATTTCTTCCTAGTTCCTAGTCTAACCCTACCTTCTTTCAGTTTAAAGCCATTCCCCTTTGTCCTGTCACTACATGCTCTTGTAAATAGCCTCCCTCCATCTTTCTTGTAGCCTCCCTTCAGGGACTGGAAGGCAACAGTTAGGTCACCCTGAAGCCTTCTCTTTTGAAAATGAAGCTACAAAGTTAAAACCACCTTGAAGAATAATATTTTAGCTACTGTGTTATATGGTCTCATGGACTGTGCTGTATCTGCAAAATTAATTCTAGATGAAGCTGATGTTGGTTGGAAGATGGTGTTTGCTCTAGAAATTTGGGTATATCAAGGTGCAAGTGAAGGCATGACAGTGGGCAGGCTTAACAGCCAGCACAGAGAAGACCCCCATTACCAGATGAGCATCCATGCAAGGACTGATCACCCCCTGATCAAGCCTTTCCACAGCTCAGCATATGGGCATATTAATGCACAGGTAAGTGTTATTGAGGAATGCCTATCACAAGGGAAGCGCTGGCATTTGTCAGTGTTTCATTTATTTTCTTTAACAGAAGTCATTCATTAACCAGAAGTCAGTCATTTTCTTCCCTACTCTCAGCACCGGGTGTGATGTGAAAGCAGAGCAAGCAGCTTGCTTTATTTTGGTTACATAGCTATGAAAAGAGATTAGCTCAGTTGGTTAGAGCACAATGCTATTAAAGCAAAGGTTGTGCGTTTGATGTCTAAATGTGGGGTTTACTTAAGGGTTGGACTCAATGATCCTTGTAGGTCCCTTCCAACTCAGAATATTCTATGATTCTGTGTTTCTTGCAACAAGCCCCCAGTTCTTCCAGGAGCATCAGGATCAAAATTGGTGTTTCTCTAAATGCGTGAATAAAGACCAGAAAAGACAAAGAAAATAAAAGTTAACTGGGAAAAGGCTATCTCTCAAAACTCCCTGAAATGGTTCACTATCCCTACGTACATTTTGACTACGAACCCAAGTACAAACTCCAGTGGGTTTGTATATCATGGATCTGTCATAGAATCTGGGCTCGTTTGAGTTGTATGGAACTTTAAAGATCCTCTAGTCCAGCCCCCCTGCAATGTGCAGGGACACCTTCCAGTAGAAAGTTTCTCAGAGCCCTGTCCAACCTGACCTTGAATGTTTCCAGTGATGGGGCACCTACCACCTCTCTGGGCAACCTGTTCTAGTATTCCATCTCTCTCATTGTAAAAAGGTTTCTTCATAGTATCTAGTGTGAATCTATCCTCCTTTAGTTTAAAACCCCTTGTCCTACCACTACAGGCCCAGCTAAAAAGCCTGTCCCCATCTTTCTTATAAGGCCCCTTTAGGAACTGGAAGGCAGCTATGGGGTCTCCTCAGAGCCATCTCTTCTCCAGGCTGAACAGCCCCAACTCTCTCAGCCTGGAGAAAGGCTTTCATTGGAAAGATGCTCCAGCTCTCTGATCATCTTTGCAGCCTCCTCTGGACTCCCTCCAGGAGATCCACATCTTTCCTGTGCTGGGACCCCAGAGGTGATGCAGCCCTGCAGGTGGGGTCTCACAGAGCAGAGCAGAGGGGCAGAATCCCCTCCCTGGCCCTGCTGCCCACGCTGCTTTGGATGCAGCCCAGGACACCTTTGGCTTTCTGGCCTGTGAGTGCACACTGACAGCTCATGTCTCGCTTCATCACATCATCATTGAGGTACACATTGTCAGAGCCAAACCAGCTATTACAGGGATTATGGCACCATTTATTCACTGAATGAAGAAAAAAAAAGAAATATTTTTTTTTTTAATACCTTCAAGTCACCCCGGAGCAGAGATAAGCTGTCACACAAGCCTTTAAAAACCACCTCAGAGATTGTTTCAAAAGCTAGGCCTTCTTTTTAGCCTATAGACACAACAGCATAAGCAGTAGGGAAAGGAGAATTGTACCAAAAGGAAGAAAGATCCAGTGGCCCAAAGATGCTGAAGCCAAAACCTTGCCAGCAGGAAGACTTGTCTCAAGAAGAACCTCCTTGCTGAAGATGAATAGTGATAACTACATGTATTTATCAGGTTAATCCTCTTTCAATAACTGAGCAGTGGGTGGGCATGTATTTCATTAAAATGGCAAAGCCCTTCGCCTACCATAAACCAAAAATATAAACATGAATATGAAAGGCCATGAATTATGCACTCTGCTGTCTTTGATCATCACATAGGGAGGAGAGCTTTAAAAATTACATTCAGGAACAGCTCCAGTTACCAGAACACCTCAACATCACAAGCGTGAAGTAGGAGTTGATCTCATAACTGATCAAAAGCTGATTTGTTGCCTGCCTTTACAGTAAATACTTGCAACATATCAAGCTACCTGTAAAATGTGCATGTTTCTCAGTAATCAGCTACAAAGAATTGCTAATCCATACCTATAGAGAAAAACCCTCCAAATTAACAAGTCAGTTTTGGGTTAACAAAAGAAGTAATTATTTTGCATTTTCTGATTAAGAAATACAGAAAGACTGCTGCCTGCTGGTAGTGATCTCAGTGCAGGAATCCTTCTACCATACCTGAACCACCCACACAGAGCCATGCAGATCCTTGCTTGGATCCTCCTTTCTAAAGCAAAGAGACAGGGTCTCATCACTTGGGCCAACCCTTGCTCTAGCACCATCCTACCACATTTTTTTTGTGCAGTCAAATCAGTCAGCACCAGGAGGCTTCTTCACTTCCCAGTGGAAACATGACATTACACAGAGGTAGCTATTTGTAAATGTGGAGAGAGGAGGAAACCAAATGTCATACAGCCTCTCACTTTAGTCTTGTACCTGAAGACCCATGATTCCCCTCATCACTGGCCTCAGGTGTTCCCCACGTGCATCCCCATGGTCCCCAGGGGAATCCACTGCGTTGACGCTGTGACACAACCACTGCTCACCTCCCTTCCTTCTCACCACTGCAAACTGCCAGGAGGGAGGAAGCCTGTGAGCTCCCAAGCACTAAAGCATCCTGCAAAATCTGCTCACTTCACCGACAGCCACGGCCATTTACTCAATAATTCACTAAATGCATCAGGTGTGCAACAGGGCCACACATCAGCTCCAGCTGTCACCTTCCTGCGCTGATTGTCCCCAGGGAGCTGCCAGGCTCCCGTGCTCCTTCCACTCTTGCATCTGCAGGCTCTTGCAGAGGGTCAGACTCAGACCCACACCGGGAACCATCAGTCACTTGGAAAGCAGCAAGGCTCTGACATTCCCTTAGAGACAGGCAATTTCAGTGAGCCAGCAACACAGACACGACCGCCTGTGCCCAGATTATTTAGCGTTGAGAAGGGCCTGCCTGCCAGTCTTGGTGCTGGGCAGCAGCTGCCAACTCCTCACTCACACAGGGCGCTCTTTAGATGCAATGATGCAATATTTAGATGCAGATGTAATGACCCCATGTTTTTCACCTTTACAGGAAGGCGAATCACTTTATATTTAGAGGTGAGAAATACCTTTTATTTTATATCTCTGAGCTTTCAAGTGCTCTTCTTCTCTAGAACAGGAATCTGTGTGGGCTGAGGACAACCAGAAGCTTGCCAGGGAGGCACTGCCCCAGACAGCATTGCACCCCTGAAGGGGAAAGGCATCAGGCCTCCCTGCCCAGCTCAGCTGCAGGACAGCCATGCTGCAGGAAGAGCTAAAGAATGGGAATTGCAGGGAGGACAGGCAGCTACTGCAACAGGGCAAATCACATTTCTTCTTGCATGCTCTGTGCAGATGCCAGACATGATGGCTCTGCAGCTTACTGGCTTCTGCCTGTGATGAACAAGAAACCAAGTTTCCACAGGACTCTGGCAGGTCTTTTCCCAAATGATGTTCTGCCCTCTTCCCTCTGCAGATTCTGGAAAAAGTAGGTGCAGCAAATAGAGAAGATTTCTGAGCCTGAGAGCAGCACATTCAAGTGGACCAAGTGGGAATAAGGGATTTTAAACTTCTGGAAATTTTTTAGATCACAGAAAGAACCCCATAAAATGTCTACAGGTTAGAGAAAATAGAAAACAGGATGAGAGAAGTCACCCTATTCTTTACAATTGAGAAAACTGTTTATATGGTCCATTTTGAGCACTTTCTTCACCAGCAAACTCTGGAGACCAAAAATATAGATACATTAAAAACTGGCTGAATAAGTACAGACAAAAAATGAATGCAGGGGTTTTAATACAAAATGTGCCATCTTTGGTTCTTTCTGTTCTTCAGCTACAGATTGCTGTATCTGGAGACTTAGGGAGAGTATCACTACATGTTTGACCTCTTCTCATGCTCTTGTTATTGATCAGATTTAGGTCTTGATCTGAACAGAGCTTTGCCTGTCCTGGCACATCCCCAGCAGATCAGACAAGATTTTGGAAAATCCAGTATGTTCCTCTTTCTCCTCTCCCTCTTCTTTTTTTCCCCCCTTTGCTCTAAGCAAGGTAACTTTCCACCAGAATATATTTGGAAATGATAGATCAGTACAGCATCAATTTGGACAAAATGGATGATTGATGTGCTTGTCAAATCCCAGGGGATTAACTCATTTGTGACAAATGTTAGGGAAACAATGCAGGGTGTCAGATGAGACAGCCAGGTCATTGCTGCAGACATAGAGAACAGCAGGTCTGTGACCATTCCACATCCAAAAGCAGCTCAAAAGCAGAGCACCATAGAGCAAAGCACAGATGTGACATGACAAAGAAACCCCACCAACATTTTTGCAAAAGCTTCTTCAGAAGTGTGAGGGGAATGGGATGCAAAAGATCCTCCACTTTCCTAATGCTAACAAGCCAGTTCTCCAACACATTCGCACCGGACTAAGCGCAGGGACACTTCTCTTTGAAATAATAAATTAGCTAATTTAAAAAAGGTAGGCTTCATCTGATATGATCTTTCCCCTGCTACTCTGAAGGAGAAGCCAGCCTCAGAAGGAAGCAGGCAAGGAACCTGCCACGTTCCCTCCAGGACACAGACAGTGACTGCACTGACATTACTACCATGATCCCACAGCCTCAAGAGGGCTTCAGGGCTATAGGCAGGGTTTCACTGTGACAGAAAGCTGATCTGGCACTAATGATGTGAACCACAGCAACAAAGTTTGGTCCACGAGAGAGAAAAATTTCAATATATACTCCACATCACAAGCAAAGAACAAGAACACTGTTGAATAAAAAGGAAGACATAACCCTTCTGCCCCTGACTGACAAAACTGCTGGATAGACCCCCAGGCAACTACTTGGATCTTTTCTTTGGAGTTGTTAATTTCCACAGGGAAAATTAATTCTGTTTACTCCTAAAAAATGTCATTATAAGTGTTAATTTGTACATCTTCTCAGCTGTATTTTCATCTGCACATTGCACTGAAAAGTCTCTACAATAATGGCACAAGCCTAATGACAGGAGACTATTAAATGAGGCAGCCCTCTATTGAATCTAAACTTTCTTAAACAATTATTTCAATCCCACCAAGCAAATTGGTCTCTTAGGGGAGAACATGCTTTTGCTGAAAAGAAGACCTGCGAGATCAATGCTCCAAGGCCCAGAGCTGCTCCACAGGCACATGGCAGGTGGATGGGGTTGCCCTGTGCCTCTCCCAGTAGCCATGACATGCAAACAGCAGCGCTCTCTCCCTGCAGCACTCCATTGGCCTACCAGGAATTCCTCTGAGCCCCTTTAAAACAGTCACCAAATGTTGGCACATCGGTGAAGGAATGAGCTGCAATATCATTGCAGACTCAAATTAATTTAATTCCATTCCACAAAAAAATTCAGCAAGGCTTTCTGGAGTTATCATAGGCTGAGACAACACATCTCAAGGTTCCTAAACAATGTATTAAAAGCAGAAGAGTTAGGTTTCCCTTTCGTTTCTATGGTTCTTTTGTCAGCATTTAATATTACTGACCACAGCCCCTCTCTTTTCAGTCGTTGAAGGTGCATTGTAGGATTTTCACACAGTTCCCCTGGTCCCAGTCATATCTTCAAACATTAAAGCTGAGATCACTTACCTTAGTTCCAGTGCCAGCCACTGCAGCCTTATGTTTTCTGGTTTGCCTTCTCATTGGTCCTTTTACTTCAGCTGAACATGAGCAGGGTAATTCCATTAGCTTTCCCTGTAAGATGATGAATTTTCACGCCACTGTAGCAACCTGTAAGAGATCCTTAACCAATCCTTCCCCCCAAGAGACATGGTCATCTTCTTGGATAGCTGTGACCATTCTTCATTTCCTCATGGGAAGCACAACCAACCCAAACTTGTGCAGACATGACTGTCCTTCATCAATGTCATAACTAGAATTTTCCACCCTGGTGATATCCTTCCGTGCATTGGCACTTTTGTTCTGAGAAGGTTAATAGTGGTCATCACCAGGCAATGGCAACAAAGAGGACAATAGCCAGCAAGAGTCCAGAGACAGGTCTGTGGAGATTGGGTCAACCCCATAGTGTCAGTAAATCATTCTTCAGAACAGCAGTTTCTCCCTGGCCAACATCACTTCTTATTTATCATGACTTGCTCAGCCCAGAGGAGCAACCACCTGGAGTCTCTTGGCTGTTTCTACATCTTATTACTGAATACATATCAGAAATTGTTCAATCTCCTCGAAAAACAAGACCTAGGATTAATGTCGTGTGGGTTTATTTTTAGGCACCACTTTCCTTCCAGAAGCCTTTGCCTGTAGTGACAGAAATTATGTAGAAATCCTTTTGGTTTCAGTGAGCATATGTATGTGCATAGCCGTGTTTTCAAATAAAATTAGTTTAAAAACTCCTGGGCTGATTGTTTTCTTGGTGGGCAATCTGTCCCTGCATAATTGCATGTTCTCAATGAATGGCAGCAGGTTGATGCAAACAAGCCTTGCTGCTCTAGGCTCTCAAAGCCCCTGCACTGTTGTCCCTGCAGGTCTATACATCCCAGGTTTTCCTGCAGACACCTGTAGTAACACACACTTTATTGACCTGCAAATAGCTCAGAAATCCAAATTACAACCATTGCAGTGGAAAAAAAAAAAAAACAAACCATGAAGTTCTCTTCAACTCCTGTGCTAAAAGAAAAATCATGAAGTTTAATGAGAGAGGTGCCTGCTGAAGCTTTTTCCTTTGTATTTGTTGAATATGACTTTCCATGCCATATTTCATCTGGAGCAATGATGGCTGATTTATGAAAACTGCAGAGAGGTTTGAATATTTCCTTGCATTCCTGGCAAGTTCTGCCATGGGCAGAATTTCTTGTTTTACTGGGGAGGTAATGCCACAAATAACCTAACAGAGCAGGTGGCACTGGTCTTGTATTTGAAGGGTTGGGTAACCACAAAAATAATCATCAACAACAACAACAACAACAAAAGCTTACCCCACAAAAACAACACAAAATCAGAGAATATCTCTGATAGATTATTCTCTTTTCTTTCCTTGTTGGGTGAGTTGCAAGAACATGCCATGCTGCTGAGCTGCCCAAATGCCTGTCATCATTGGCAGGACACCACAGGCAAGTCAATAAATAAGTGATACTCAGGTGCCCAGCCCGTTGCCTGTAGTGCCTGAGCATCTGCTTAGGGCTGTGCTGGTCTCCAGGGGTCCTTCCAGGACAGAGTCCCTCCTGTGGCCCTCAATCAAAAACATGAGTATCTGGGCAGGAGGTGGAGCATTGGTCAGGCAGACCTGAGGCTGTGGATGAGCAATCATGGGAAGCAGGGGCTATTACACACCATATCACTTTGCAAAATGTGGCAAAACACACACCCTTGTTTTTGCCTTTTCTGGCATGCAGCAAGACATATAACAAGACAAACCAGTTTCTCCCCCATTCTCCAAATCCCTAATTTCTACACTGCAAACTGTTTGAGACCCTGAGCAAACTTCACCCACCAGATATTAATGAGGCCTCATCACGTGCTGCTGCCGTATTTCCAGGTGCTCTAGGAGGCCAGTGAAATACCAGAACACACAGAGAACAGAGTACAACAGGCACCATGACCTTGGCTTTCATCACTTAGTATCACTTCATCATAAACTCAGTATTCCCCTTTAGAGATGAAATGTTTTAACATCGATGTGCAATATTGAGTTGTATTTATCCCGAAGGTCACAAAACAAATAAATCCAGGAAGATGGGTTGATATAGAAAGACTATTAAGTTATCCTATTTGGAACCAGAGTAGAAACAGGAAAATCATTTCCCTTTTATGTTGAAATAATATTTGCTGTCACAGTCTGGTTACTATCACCCTTCTCCTTCCCGCTGCCAGAGCTTCCCTGGATGAAGAAGAGCTGGGACCATTATTCCACTCTGCTCTTCAAGAAGGAAGCTGTAGGTATCAGTGGGGATCAGCCTTCCCTTCACAGAAACATGCTACTTGACAGATATGGAGTATGGGTCCATGAATAAGGGCATAAATGTGGGAAAAGATCTGGGATTATTCTTGTCTGTGAGGTGGTAACATGTACCTTGCTTGTTAGAGGTTGTTAAAGCCTCTGACTCCCCTCTCATACTTTGCTCTGTGTCCCACACAGATTCTATTTATGCATCAAAGATAGCAAAAATAGCGGTCATGACCTACATCTCCAATCCTCATGCTTTTTCTTCCTCTTCAATTTGTGTTTCCTTCCCTCCTGAGCAGGTGCCTCTAGTCGTATTCTCTACTGCTACCTGCGTGTCCTGAGGCTCAGCTTCACTCTTACATCTGCATCCCTCCACTGTCTTCCAAAGCCTTTTTTTCCAGATCAGTAATTAATCTAAACTGTTCATTCCAAAATGGTGTGGTCTTCAAATCAGGGAGGAACAGAGAAAGAAAGTGGGAGAAAGAAAAAGAAAAGGAAGAAGGGGATACTCACAAGACCTAAGGCTCATCACAGCCCCTTTCTGTTCATCTCCATGTGCATGATGCTTCCAGAGGCTTTTGTTCTTTGCAACTGATGGTTTCATTTTTTTGCATAAAGTGCTGTGCAGCATTATGGCATTATGGAATTAATAATGAATAATTCAATCTCTCACCTTCCCACTGGAATAAAATCATGGTTTGATTTTTGAATAATTTACTTTAACTCCCACTAAAAGACTTCTGTCAGAGATGGAACATATTTTTTTTAATTACTAGTGGTTCTTCCCATTAAAATAAATAAAACAATAAGTTGAATTTCTAAATGATGTGGTGTTATTCAGAGACAAGTGCAGAGCAAGTTATTTGATGAGGTTGGTAATCACAAATAAATTAATCCAATTTTCTTCTTATAAATTATAAACATTTTCTAGAGAACACACCAGAAATATCTTAAATAAGAGCTTTAAGACCATCAAACAGCAGAGATTTCTTTTCCTTCTCTCTGACATTTCCTATATTGAAAAATGTTCCTCACCAAAGGATCCAGATTCATTCCATGATAAGGCGAGTGGAAGTTTCGATTTCATCTCAGCCGGTGTTGAATGAGATGCGGAGTCCTCATTCAGGCCACAGCAGCTGCAGTTGGATACCTCTGTGCCTTCCCTCTTCCTCTAGGCAAACTGCCAGGAATTTGCTGTTTGGAGATGTGGTTTGTTGTTGTTTTTTTTTCCTTTCTCTTTTTCTTCTCTCAATAATATAAATTTAAGTTGTAAATTTTACGTGATAAAATTCCCAGTACAGTAAGAAAAGTGTAGTTCAATCATGTGCCTTCCAGCTGGAAACCACAGAGAAGTGGTGATAGAAAAGCTGCAAGTAACCAGAGATGTTTAGCAGAAGAGTGTGACAATATGTTATAATTTTGATAAACTGAAGAAACAGTTTGAAATTAATAATGTTCATCAGGACAAATATAAATTTATTAATGTCAGAAAACTTTTTCCCAGATGTAGAAAGACTAATACTATTAAGAGATCTCCAGAAATTTACTGCCAAGCCCTATTGGTACTGTTCTCATGAGGATGATGTTGAGATAGCAAGAAACAGCTACATAATCTGATCAGAGTTTTCATAAATTACCTGGTAAAAAAATACCTTAAAGTCTTCCCTGAACAGCAGAGGAAGGGCCACTTGCCTCACTAGTTTTCATTCTCCTTTATCTTGTCCCAGAGTGCTATAAAATCCACAGTAATTAAGTTTAAGTACCTATTATCAGGGATCTTGAAGGAGGATATATGGGAGAGTATAAGCAGCAGTAACTCTGGTGCCACCACTGTGACAGTCACAGGCAAAGAGGAGCCAGGAAAGAGGGCACAGAGCCACTGGCAGAAGGAGAATAAATCTCCACCCTCCTCCTCTGCACCCCTGCAAAGTGACCTCCAACTTTGTGTCAGACTCCAGGGGACCAATGCCAAGAGGGCAGGTTGTCAGCAGGAAACTCGACTCAGAAGGATGGCTTCTCCTGAAAAAGGCCACAACAGCAGTTTGTCCAGAGTGTGATTCTGCAAAAACCTCGTGCGACCTCCAAAGCACTTGGACATCTGTCAAACAACAAACACATGCAGCAAAACATGCCTGCTCCTATCTAAGCCCCATCTCCAGTCATACAGAGTCTCTGCAAATAGAGCAAAGACCTTTTCCTCCCAAATACGTGACAGCTTCTGGCTGAACTGGAATGGTAAGCCAGAACAAATCACTTTGGGATAAGAAGTGCAGTAAATACACCAACACTTGGCTCGTCTCACGAAAGCACTCACAGGGAGAGGGGAAAGGTGGGTATGTGGTCCTTCTGTAGACTGAGGTCTTCTCGTTGCCCTCGTGTCGAAGACATAGCTTTATGCAATTTTCATATTCAAGCCCCTTCTTTTAACCCTCCAAAACGGATTGTGAAAATACATACAGGTTGTCCTTCTTCTAGGAAAAAGGCATTTTGTAGTCTCATCACAGCCAAAAAACCATTTCAGTTCAAAACCTACATCCAGCCAGGCAAGGGCACCTAAAGGCTGGTTTGTTTCATTCTTCATTGGTCAAGTTCAGTCAGGAGACTTCTATAGATGTAGCCCAGGCAGGAGTCTGTGGTCCCTGCCAGAGGCTGATTTGACTCCACCTGCAACAGAGAGCTCTGATTCCCCTTATCTCCTGCGTTAGACCAGTCCCAGTCCAGTGTGCTCTGCTTTGGTCCACAAGGTCTTTTCCCAAAGCACAGCAGCCACATCTCTCCTCCTACACAGAGCCCATGTGCCACCCACCAGTCCATGGGATGCTGGCAGCTGCCCCTGGCCTGTACCTCACCTGGGGTTCCCTGCCTAAGGAATCTTCCATCTCTGCAGAGCTCCTCAGGGGTCCAGGAGCTGCCTCTCCCTCTTCTGAGTTTGTCTAAGAGCAACCAAGAGGTTAAAAATTTTTCATAGACGTGTGAAGAAGCAAACATCAAGGTAGGTAGGGTAGCTGCAGAAATTTTGTTCCCCAGAGAAGAAGGCTGGTTTGGAAGGGGCTAAGCCTTTCCTAAAATACCCAAGAGACTTAAAATATGACTTTCAAATCTTTATTAATCATATACTTTTCAAAGATTTTCCAAAAATATGTAAAAGTACTTTTTCTCAGTGGTGACTTCTTCTCTGCCAAATCATAATAACATCAGAAATAATTTCAAAAGTCTGAAAGAAAAAGCAACAGTTTATACACCCAGAGAGACACAGCTTTAACTAACTAACAGCCAGGTAATAATGTGTCCTCAAGACCCTGTAAAATCGGAGTATAATAGAAATTCAAGTGGCAATCTTACTGCATCAATCATTAGTGCTAGTGACCCTCTTTTTCCCGGAGGGCTTGACACTTCAGATTTGAAAAAATTGATGTAGAGATCACAGGGATAAATCTGGAAATATATTTAAACTGTGGGAGAATAGCAATTTAAATTATGATAATATGACCTATTAAAGAAAGAAATTAAAATTTCCCAATTCATTATGTTAAAAGAAGCTCAATTCCACAAGGTCTTGAAACATCAGTTATGTCTCAGTTTTGAAGAGGTGGAGAGAATATGGACATTTCTTTTTCCTTGACTATTCTGTGGCTATTTACAGAAGTGATCCTGTGGCTGTCAACCCTCTCTGATTTTCAGATCCCTAAAAGTTTACAGCAGAGCGTCCCACTAAAGAAAACACAAACCTGCTCACAAGAGGCTTGCTTTACCTGTTTGGTTTTACTGATCTATCAGAAACAGTTTGTGGGAATTAAGGCTTTAAGGAGCAGTAGTCCATCCCTGCTGAGGAGAGACGCTGAGGAGATGCTGAAGCAGCTACCACTAGGCTCTGGGCATGCCCCAAGTGTCACCTGTATTTGGATTTGTGCTCACATCCAGGCACAGGCCCTGGAGAGCCCGTGGGTGGGAGGAGAAGTTCATCACCAGCAAATGTAATTAGTGGAATGCTTCATCCGTATGAACAGCTTAATGGCAGGATAAGGCAGCATGGGCTGCAAGGAAGCTTTTGTTATCTAGGGAAAGGACAAATGCAGTAAAAGGGAATGGATCTGCCTATGCTATAGCAGGACAGAACTGAAGGCCCATATTGCCAGATTTTCTCTAGACACTCATTCAAGTTCCCCTAAATCAGTGTTTCTTTGGAGAGGGATGTCCAGCTGCCCTGTGCTTTGTGCTCTGCTGTCTTGGTTTGAAAGACAGGTATCTGCCAGGGGAAAACAGAGCCTCCCTTGGAATGGAGAATGTAAACCCCCGCCCTCCAAATTATTATAATTTTGAAATTAAGGGGGCTTTCAGGCAAAGATATAGAAATATCAGTCCTTTACTAGGAATATTACAAAATACAAAGGCAACAGTACAAGAAAAGAAAGAAACAAGCAAACCACAACATCAACAAAATAATGTTAGAAACACTGGCAGAGTCAGAATACAACCTGACACTCTGGTGGCCAGGGTGTTGGAAGCAGTCCAAAATAAGCCCTCCTGGAGTGACAGATGTGGCTCTGTTTGGAGTAGAAATGATCCTGTAGAAGGGTCCAGTGGTGGCAGGATGGGTCCAGTCCTCCTCTGGGAGTCCAGCGGAAGAACCAGCTGCTAGGTCTTCTGATGTTCCAGGCTTTATTCAGGCAGGAATGCCTGGCTCCTCCCGATGGGTGGAGCACCTCACAACGGGATGATTTAGTTCTACCAGTCATGGGGTGAGCCTTAATGGCCCATTCACAGATGATATCTCCCTGGAGGGAGGATGGGTGGTGGAACAGATAAGGGAACAATTGGCCCATTAACAGAAAGCACGCACTCCTTCCCTCTGGAGTTATGAGGAATGGGTTATACAAGAGATAGAGAAAAACATCTCTCCCAACTGGTTTCAACAGATGAAATAGAACACACATTTTTGGTTACATATTGCAACCCAAGACATCTGCTCCTGACAGATTGGCCCATGGTTGGCACCTCCTCTTTCCCTTCACCCTCTGCTGACGGATGGGGCAAGGAGAGCAGAGCCAACAGCCTCAGGCAGCCTCTTAATCTCACCTGAGCGATTAGTTCTACTTCATATAAGCAGCTAAGTATTTCATTCTCTCCCTGGCACAAGGTAGCAGAGGCAAGGGGGAGGCAAGGGCCTGCCATGAGGGAATGGTGGGACTCAAGCCCTTCTTTCATCCACAAGTTCAGCTCTCAGGCACGGTGTCAGTTTGGCCTTTCTCCTCCCAAACTGCGACTTGTGTTAGATGCTGTCTTTATGAGTTGTTACACAAAGTCTAAATTTTATTTACTTGTGAAATTCCGAAACTTCCATAATATTCACAAACCAGAATGTTTACATTCTGGCCAGCAAAGTCATCCAAATCTTCTGCTGCAGGGACCAGGACAAGCAAAGTGACTTCATCACAATTGTTCTCATCCCTGATATTCAGCTTCCCTTTTTAGGATCACCTTATGCATTTATAGCAGCACAGCACCACTGAGGACAGTGCATGTCACATTCACCACTGAGGCAGGACACGCTGCCAATTACTCTTCACCTCTCTTTTACAAAGAAAGGGGAGAAAGCAGGAGTTACAATTCTCCTATCTTCACTTTCACAGCTTCCTGAAACATTTTGTTTATTGTTATAATTTTAAGTGTTGCGTGATTATCTAAGCACTAGAAAACCAGAACTAGAAGGCTGCACAGACATTATAAAAGTAACAAACACGTTAATGATTCAGACTAGGGAAAGTCGTTCAGAACTTGTCCTTTAACTGAATAAACACGTGTAGAAGGCATGCCCCTGCTGGAAAGAGTGTCTATTTCCATAGCATTGGATATCAACTGTGTCCCATGTGCCCACAAATTAAAGAAACATATCCATTGGCATATGACTAGAAATTACAAGAGTAGGCCTGTGCTGCAGAAAAGAAAAGGGTTATGTAAAGAATTAGATCAGTATGACTCATCTTGAACACTGGGTTTGAAGAATGTTAATAGTACTATTGAGTATAAAGCTGGCTGTTACAGTTAAGATTGCACTTGGAATTTCCATTATAAATCCTATTTTCGAGGGTTTATAACTTGGCTCTAGTATAAATTCAATCACAGCTAAAACTCAACATACAGAGTCTCATCACTGGAAGCAAAAGGTTTTTTGGAGAAAAATCCTTCTGGTTGCTTGAGGTCAAGGGAAATAAAAAAAAAAACCACTAGAATCATTAAGGGAGAGTTGATGCTTTTCTGCCCTCCAGTAAATTACAAATGACCTCTGTATTTAAACTCAGGATTTCATAGGTCATTAATTCAGAATGGAGAATGCTATCTCTAGGTGTATGGAAATACAATTAATTAAAAACTTGATCTGTTACCCTAAAATATCTACTAGGAGGCACACTCAGAAACTTTTTCAAAGTGTCAGTATAAGATTTGATATTCAGAGAACCAAATTTCAGCATTTGCACTAACTGAAGAGCTTCCATCAATTTCTGAGCCACTAATGATACCACATATCAAGTGTGGAGCTGTCTCCAAGTACATTTGGCAAAGTCATCCTGTTGGCACCAGGATGGATCCCACAGAGACAGGCAAACAATCCAGACTTCACAAGTCAGCTCAGGTACATTTATGTGTCAAACTCTGGCTGCACCAGAAGCTTCCTGTGACCCCCAATCTTTCTTTGTAAGTTGATGTCAGGGTGTAAGCCCAGGCAGGAACCAAGCCCTACACAGCCACTCACTTGTTCCCTCACCAGCAGGATCAAGGAGAAGATCAGAAGACTAAAAGCAAGAAAAGTCATGGGTTGAAATAAAGACAGTTTAGAAGGGAAAGCAGAAGCCATGCATCCAAACAAAACAAAACAAGGATTAATTTACCATTCCCTGTGGGCAGGCAGGTGTTCAGCCATCCTCAGGAGAGCAGGGACCCTTCACATGCAATGGTTACCTGAGAAGACAAACACCATCACTCCAAATGTTGCCTCCTTCTTCCCACCAGTTTATACACAGAGAATGATGTCAGATGGTCTGGAATGTCCCTTTGGTCAGCTGGGGTCGCCTGTCCTGGCTGTGTCCCCTCCCAAGCTCTGATGCACCGACAGCTTCCTCACCAGCACGTCAGTACAAACACAATACAAAAGCAGAAAAGGCCTTGGCTCTGTGTAAGCCCTGCTCAGCAATAACAAAAACATCTCCATATTATCAGCACTCTGCTCAGCACAAATCCAAAACACAGCCCTGTACCAGTCACTGTGAAGAAAACTAACTACCCCAGCCAAAACCAGCAGGTTTGACAAAACCTGTTCTGGTGGATAAGCAGTAATTTAAGCATGGTCAGTGCCTCCTAGGTGTGAAACAGCAGAATGCATCCCAAGGGGGTCTCTTGTTCAAGCCACCACTTACCTGGACCCTTACTCCCTTCCCCTATCTCTCATTTCACACAACTGATTAGTAATAAACATTTAAACCATTTGTTAATAGTGCATTTTCAGTTCCATAAGCACACACTTTCTCTACTTTCATTGAGAAAAGACCACCACTTCCACCAACTTCTATGAGATACACCTTTCAGGTAGTCTTTCCCTGAGGTCTTTGTTTCTACCTGCCTTATATGCAAGGAAAAGTGCAGGAATCCATTAAAAATCAAATATGTCCAGGTGAAGCTCAGGCCAACAGTGAGGAAAAACTCTCCCCAAAGGGGTGGCATTAAATCAGAGAAGTCACTTCTGCGTTTTTAAAAGCAGGATCATAGGGAGTATCTGAGGCTTCAAGCATTTCTAAAAAGATGGGAGGCTTGGGAAGGACAGTGCTGGCAAGGCTGGGAGGGTGACACTGTGCTGCAGGGTGTGGCACTGTGCAAGGAAGCCCAGGCCAGGTCTGGAACAGGCTTCCCACCAGCCAGAGATCCGTGGGGTTCCCAAACAGCTCAGCAGCCCTGGCCTGCGGGTGGGCTCACCACAGGCTGGTCCTGCTTGCAGCACAAAGCGCTTCCTCGTGCCACTGTGCAAATGATCTACTTTGGAAAGAAAAGAAAAAACAAAAATGTTCACATCGGCATCGGGCTGGCCTTAGATAAGCTACTTTCATTTCACATCAAGCTGTTTAATCATTCCTTCTCAGATCTTTAGTGTCAGTAGCAGTGGTTTGGAGGGTTAATAGCACTTGAATGATGTACGGTGCAGCCTAATTGGAAGCTTCTAATTGAGTGCTTCTAAATGGAAGGAATTAATTGTGTCTATGAAAATTTGATAGGGCTCTTGTCAGGTGTCCATCTAGATTGAAAGCATTTTCCCAAAGCTGCAGAGTTAATAAGTTTCTTAATTTCATTGAAGGAGATTTTGTTTCATTAACTTCCCTCACTCACCTATTTGTAGGCTTGTCAAAACAATTCCACCTGAACGTCAGAACACTTTGATGCGTCTCACACGTAACTCCTCCAAGGGATCAGATTGGAGGCCTTGAGACAAAATGTACAAACCTCTCCAATAGTGGCTCTGATCTTCAAATTCACAACGTGCTTTCTTCCTGTTTTTTCCCCCTTCAGGTGAACTATGCATTGGCTAATGAGCAATGCCTACCATTGCCCACGGGAACCACAGGGTTCAGGTGGTGGAAGCGGCTGCTCGGCCCCCTGTAGGCACAGTCCCAGGACCTGGAATGCTTGGCATTTGGTGGGCTTAATCACAGCTCTGATATTTTTCTCTCTGTTTGGAATTTCAAACCACTCAAAATATATTTGGGGTTTTTCCCCTACATTAAAACAGTGTTAAGGAGTGCTCAGTGTGTTCTACGACGTACGACAGCATGGCAGAACCAGTGCTTCGCTTCACCTCCTGTTTAGTAAGCAGTATTTCTGCCCATACATCATGAAGCAGTGCAATAAAGCAGAAGGGTCCCGTCCTGCAACGTCAGAAGAGTCTATCTGGGAGAAACTTAATGATCCCTTTAAAAAACTGGTGATGAGGAAGACATATGAGGGGTAGTTTATGAGAAAATTGAGGAGCTTACTGCAAAACTTGTATTGCTGGCAATATAGTGAAGGACTGCAGTACTCTCTCCTTGCACTTGAGACAATAAATTTGAGACAAGCAGAAAATATTTTTCCTCAGTGTCTGTGCCAGTGGAAGACACTGGTTTAGGCATTTGCTGCACCCTCAAAACACAGGAGCTGGGACCTTTGCAGCTTTCCTAAAATATCAGAACAGTATGTCAGGGTCAACCGTACAGTGCAACACTGATTTCAGAGCAAGGCAAAGAGGAGAGGGGAAAGCACTGCTGCCAGAGACAAGCAAGGGCTTAAGAGCAGCAGGGACCAGGTTCAGAAAATAACCCAGAGACCTCTTTACATAGGTTGGACCAAATTGTGGTTACAACATTCAAGAGACAGCACTGACAGCTGCCCTGGGGCTGGGGAGGTGGAAGAGTCTCCAGGATGAATGGAGAACGGGTAAAAAAATGGTTTTAGCCCCAAATCCAAGCACTCTGCAGTGGGAAGAATGTGTGTGAAATCCAGGGTTTAGGAATACAAACTCAGTATCCTGACTCTTGACCAAGGACCATCGCCAGCAGCAATATTAGCACTGCCAGATGGAAGGAGAAAGGATTCAGTTTGGGCCCCTGCGTCTCTAGAAATACCTTCCTAGGGTCAAAGGAGAGGGACAAAGGAGAGAGCAGGTGTCTTTTTACTCTGAAGGGAAATAAGGGTAATAGTAAACAGCGAATAAAATGTAAAAGTAAGACTTCACAAAGTGACAGCAAAGTTAAGTCACCGGTCATCAGTCAGTAAAATAGATCCGTGAGCAAAACTGGGGTGAACTATTTCTGCTTATTTAGGATCACAGTCCATTATTTCTATAAGGTGAAATCAAGGCCTGGCAAATGCCTGATACACAACCATTTTGACTCAGGGAATAGCCCTCAAATAATACACAAGATATTAAAAACAGAGAAGATAATTTACTGAATAATCATGTCCCCATGTCACACAGATTGAAGTGATAGAGCAGAGAAAGACATCAAAGACAGTCAAATGGACAGCAGCGTGTTAATGGGTGTTTAGGAACAAAACTCCCTTGTTTGCTTCAAACTCAAACTGGCACAAGCCCACTGCTGGGACTGGACTTCCTCCATCTTAAAATAGAAGAGGAAATCCATAGGAAGTAAACGCATGCACAGAACCACAAGGAGAGACGAACACTGGGAATCTCCTAGCGATTTTCCAGATAGGAAAGGTGCAGATCAGCAAAAAAAGTAAGCTTCAAAATTAGCTGCAGCTCGACACAGAGCCAGGAGGTACCACTGCCTGCAGTGGATGAAGCTGGGGAGCAGCAGCCACATGGAAGAGTGATGGCCAGTGCAAGAGCTGGTTTGCAACCTGTTGGGCCAGGGACATCGAGTTGCTGAACTGGTAGACAGAAAACAGAGAAATGTCTTTGCTTGGGTAGAGGACCACTTCTACACCAAAGCATTCAAAAGGGAGGCCTTGCATATCCTCCTCAGAACATTTGGCTTGGTACCATGTTTGGTGTCCTGGTTTAGGGCAAAATTTGGGAAAGAACCCTCCCAAATTGGATCCTCTGGAAGCAAGCCCAAAACAGCCCCTCCTTTCAGTTGGTTCGGGAATAAAGTTCCTCTGAGAAAAGTGGAAAAAACTATTTATTTAACAAACAAAACCCCACAAGCATTAACAATTGAATAATATGAAACAATAAAACCTCTC
>WAAE01017006.1:267534-346681 GCA_013400495.1 Nicator chloris
ATACAAGCATCATAAAGTCACCCTAGGACATTTGGTCACTTCCTTGCTGCTCCTCCTCAGGTCATGGGGCTGCTTGGTGACAAAACAGGTTCCCAATCCTCAGTTGAAGAGTGTCATCTTCTGGACTGAGCCGCACATGTGATGGTTTTCAAATTAATTATGGTGGCAACACGCATGGAGTACAGTGTACAGTGCTAACCAACATAAACAGCACTCTCAAAATAAAAGAAAGAACAATTGACTGAGTTCTCATTTTTTAAAGAAATCAGGAAACTGCTTCTCTTTAAACTTGAATACTTTAATTGTGCTTGATGCATTGTACAATTATTCTAAGCAGAAACATTTATTTTTTAAAAACTAAGTTTCAAAGGACTTAAAAGACACATTGTTTTAAGGGTGAGTAAAGAAAAATAAAAATGTTGAAACTGTTATACCTAAAACTTCATGGAAGGAAGTCAGCCATCTATTTAAGTGGTTGTAAAACAAAATATATTTCAATTGTACCTTCCATGATGAATCTATCTATGATAGAAGAGAAATGAAAAAGCATGCTACACCAGAAAAAATAAAATTATTTAAATCCATGTCAGCTGCCCCTTCAATGGCTGCTATAGCACATAGGTTGGCACATTCTGCTGGGCTGCCCCACTGTCCTTGCTGCCCTGCATGAATGCATGTGCCTTAATGACACACTGGATAAGTGCCATAATGCAGAAACAGGAAATTTCCCCCATAACATTTAATTACATAAGGAGATTTTAAACAGAAAACATCACTATCCTTTCTCTATCTGTGAAGTTATTCCAAAGAAGGGGAAGTGAAATTTAATTAAGCCTAATTCAAATCTATTCCCTATCTCCCAGTGGAAAAGCCCTATCAACAAGGTCCCAGCTGCCAGGCTTGCTGAGAGGGGCATACTCAGGTGGTTCATGTCAAGCAGACATTGCATTAATGTATAAACCATTCACATAGCCAAGACAGGAACCCAAATCTTTCAAGTGAAAACATAAGTGTCACTGGCATTCACTTGTGTGCTCTCTCATCCCCTGAGTTTTTCATGCACAGGACAAAAATCCCTCATTGATGATGAAGATAAATAGGCTGAATTTCATCAGGCAAGGATAAGTTTGGCCTTGGTTCTCTGCAGAACAGAAAGAGCATCTCTCTCATCCCACCTACTGGGTTGTAAAATAAAGTAAAAAAATAATCTCTTCCACTTTTATTTTTGCAGTACTAGCCTTCAGGAAAAGCTATCAGCTGTAAATCCAGACTGATAAATGTGCTTCCCTTAACTCTGAGAAAAGATCTAAGCCCCAGAGAAGGCAACAATTTAAAACACATCCCCATCTGAAGGGACAATGGCAAGGCTACTGCCTGTTCAGCCTGCTGCCTCCTGCTCCTGCCCATCCATGCTTCAATCTTCCCCTGTGCCTTGCAGAGAGACAGCACTCTGACCTGGGGCTCTGGAATGAACTGCCAAGACATAGAGTAAACCCACAGAACACTCCACACCATGGCACACAAGTGCTCTTTTGGACAGTGATTCCTGCCTTAAGGATCACACCCAGCACACTCAGAGCATCAGCCCCACCAGACCTGGGTGGGCCAGCCCAGCAGCAGGGCACAGGACACCACTCTGGCCAGCCAGCTGCAGGTCTGCAGGGGACAGCTGGGCTCCTGCCCTTGGTGATTCCTCCCCTTGGGCTTTAGCTTCTACACAGTGTGGCACTGATTCTTCAGTCAAGGGCTCTTCTACAAACAGATCAGCATTCCTGTCACAGTACCAGGAAGTGACATTGGAAGAATCAAAAGAGGAAAATTCCTAATAATCTCTCCTTAAGTCACATGTCTTCCCAAAACTCACTGCCTTCTGCATCACCTCAAGATCTTAACCTATAAAAGTCTATATGTGTAAGAGAACCACAGAGCCTTACCTACTTCTCATTATAAAACTTGTATTTTTTTGTCTTTTTTCCACAATGTGTAATGCTCTCTCCCCTCTTCACGTGTCTAGATTAGAGTATAAGGTCTCTAGGACAGGGAATAGCTATTGTTTGTTTGTTTGTTTGTTTGCACTCTGAAGGGACACATTTTTGTGTCTTTATAAATAAATAACAGACAATGAACTTCTCCTCACATGTCCTAACTTTGATAAAATTCCAGATAACTTTACAAAGACACTCTACAGAGTAACCATTACAGCACCTGGATCAAAACAGTAGTGAAAATACCAGTTTGACTAATTAATTTAAGCAGAGTTTGTGGAGGTATTCATTCAATTTGTGGCAACAAATCCTTAATTGTAATTGTGGATTACTTTAGCATCCTCTTTCTTTCTATCCTTGGACATTCTGCAATAATCAAGCACATTAAAAACATGCCAACTGGTTATTTCTAAGGCAGTACAAAAAATTGCTCTCACTGAAAAGCTAGGTTTATACCAAAATCATGAACATTTGCATTTATGGAAACAAAGCTTTGATCAATATTCAATACAAAAATTGTGAATACATTTTGTACCTTGTGGGAATTCCTAAAGGTCTGAAGGGAAAAAATCAGCAGATAGTCTCCTACGGGAGGCTTGTAGATTAAAGAGAGAATTTCACTGGGCACAAAATTCATTAGACAGATTTTGACTTCACTTTCCATAGCATCTTTCCAACATTTGTTTATTTAGGAGCTAACTGGGACAAAATGCACTCTTACAATGACTGTGAATCTCTCAGCCTCTTTAAGTTTACTTTGCTGTCCGTCCACTAAGGACCTTTGTCTCTGAGAGGTTCCATCATGTGTTTGTTCACTGGCATTTAGAGGTGATCTCTATTTTCTCTTCATCCTGCCTGCTCTACTCTATTCAATTCAGCTGCAGCTGAGTGTCTACAGCTGAGCCCACTGCAGACCTCACTCAAAAGCAGCAGATGTTCTCTAGATCTTCCTGGGGTACGCTGGCTGCATTGCCAGGAAATTCAGTAAAGCAGGGCTCAAACTGGACGATGGAATTGGCCCTGCCCTGGCACAGCAGCCTCTGTCAATCCTGTGCTCAGCTCTGCCATGGAGCGGCGCTGGCTCAAACTCATCCAAAGAGCACAATAGACTTGCACAATAATATAACTCAGCGCAGTAATATAACCCAGCCAAGTACAAACAACATAATGGAGCTAGTTGAAAAATTTGTTTGGTATTTTATGGCATTTTTTACCCATTTTATTTGTTCAGCCTGCCAGAAACTATAGGCGGCCTAAAGCCTTTAGAACACGATGTTCAGGACATGATGTGTAAGGCAGGAGAACAAGAGCAATTTATTCCATATCTAAACTGGGACAAATAATTCACTGTAACATGCAGGAATAAGGAGAGACACGTTTATAAGCAACCTGGGGATCTCCAAAGCCCTTTCTGCATTTACTTTGCCTGCTACCAGCATGTCACCCTTCCTGAGGGGCAGCCAGGCTTGTCCTGCCACCTGCATGCGTGGAGCACCGTCACTAACAGAGAGCTGGGGACCATCCCCCTCTGCATTCCCACTTCACACCCCAGGCAGCCTCCCTGCAGCACCAGAGGCACAGGGGACATTGGAGCAGAGAGCGTGGTCCCTGCAGCCACAGCAGGAATGCCTGTGGGAGGCAGGAGAAGGCTTGCCTGGATCCTCCCGTGAAGACTGAGGGATCTGATGAAGGCAATCTCAGCAGCACATCTGATTGCCCTAAAAGGGTGGAGTAGGAGAAATTAGAGTGGAGTTCATCTTGCATCCCCTGCCCAGCACCTCAGGGTAAGACTCTGAGCTTCACTTCATTACCCTGACTGAGCAGCACTTCTGAGTTATCCAGAAGATTTGCCCACCCACAAATCACACTGCACCAGACAGGAGAAACACAGCGGGACCTGGAAAGCAGAAAGATGAGGCATAAAAACCAATTGCTCAGGGGACTAGTCTGTCACTCCTAATTCCTCAACCATTTTAAAGTCTTGGTGTGACACTGGAACTCACCCAAGGCTCCTCAGGTTACAACTGCCTTCATCCTCTTTCATAGCATTTCAATTAAATGCAAGTGTATTAAAGAAAAAGGGAGTTTGACCTGGTTTTCAAAGGGCCCCCAATCTCACAGAAGTTATTGAAATGGAAAGGATATTTTGAGTAATCCCTCCTTGTTTAATTGCCTAATCAGACAGATACTTTCATTGTCTGATTTGTGCCAACATTGAGATTGAACTTAAGAGTCACATCTCATAACTCCTAATTTTATCCCATTAGGGCTCAAACAAGTTACAGCAGCCCAGACTCTTTCCAAATCATAGCCCGCAGGTCTCCTTTATGAAGTGGGTTAAAAAAGACCTTTGATACTTTCCTAATAGATGGCCTTCATTATTTACAGATTTCAGAATGACAAAAAAGATTCACTGCAGAGCTAAAGCAAGCTGACAGGCTACATTTGAGGTGCATTAATAGATAAGGAGACATTGCAGTACAATAGACTTGAAATATTTCTGCAGCTCTACTCTTCAACATATTTTTTAGCACATGGAGAATTTGCCGCCCTCCTCTGCTGGACTTTTTGATCATGAGGAGTGTATCTTCTGGGGCAATTCCTTTTCCCATGTGCTCCACACTTGGGCTAGTGTTGAGGTGTTTTGAAATAATTGAGAAGGGGAAAACAGGAATTTTGTGAAAATTTCTTTTCTTCTGAGAGCTAACAAGACAAGAACAAAGGGAGCCTTGCAGGACTATTTTCTATAGAAATCCAGAGTGCATCACATCCAGTCACAACCCACTGCTCTTTCAATATGACACAATATGCTATCCAATGGACTGAGAGCAAATACTGGACCACAGGTCAGAGGACACTTCTCCTACTTTTTCTTTTTCCATCAGGAGTAAAATAAGCAAGGAAGCCACTGGCTGATTCCATGCTGCCAAGGGTTACCCTTTTCTCTGGTCATTAGCTATAATTAACTGTGTAGTTATGCAGTTTGCTGTTTTATGCTTCCTGGCAGGCTAACGTCATTTTATCTGGAGCAGAGGGTGCAAAGTGGGGAGTTTAACTGCAGGGCCTTTTGTCAAACAATTCTCATTTCTTCCACATGCACAGTCTTTGGGATATAGTAAATCCAGTTCAATGAACAGGCAATGGGTTTTCTCTCCATGTAAGCCAGAGAATAAATGTAACCACTGCCATCCCTCCTGGTGCTTATGCACCAAAAGTAGAGTTGGTAACCAAAAGCTGAAGAGGGATCTTTACTTAGTGAGCACCTGGAAACCTCAGCCAAAGTGCATGTGCCTCTGAGCAAGGTCCTCACCAAATAAATAAATAATCCTCAGTCTTCAAGCATGCATAGCTTAGACAGCCTGGACAGGGAACAGAAGGTAGACTGGGACCAGAAAGGGGATGGTAAATACTCTCTATTTCATCACACCTCCATCAAACTCTCCAATTGGTCCTGTTGTATTAATTTCTTGCTCATTAAATACGAAGGATACAATTTTCAAACATGTCCCTTCATCTAAGGTTCCCAAGTCCCATTTATAAAGAGGATTTTTGAGATACTTGTGGCAGACAGCTGTTTGCCCAGGTCACTGAAATGTTTTGAACATTTTCACCCAGACACTTACTTAACCCAAGAGGTGCCACACTGACGTTACAGCCTTCCTCTACTGCACCCCACCACTGGCCCTCAGGTTTTGATCAGAGAAGACCAGGCTCAGGTGCACAGCACCACAAGTAGCACCAGAGAAGTCCAGCTCAGACGCTGCCAACTACAGAGGAGAGAGCATTCAAACCCTGCCTGGGGCCACGAGGGTTGGTGGTAACCTGGGGTGTGGAGGTCTGCAGCAAAACCAGAAGAGATGCTCAGACAGCTCAGGTCCTTGCTGACCTTCCCTTGGGTTACTGGAGCAGGGCTCCTCTCACCTGGGGAGAACACTTCTCAGACAATACCTCTTCTGAAATAGTCTTTGGCACCATTTTTCCTGATCACTCCTGTTTACCCACCAGCACAGTAAAGAGCTGTATTAAGCCCCATTGCCTAATGCATTTTTTTAGTGCAATTTGCTTAGGGCCTTGCACCCTTCTACTGTTTTAATGCCCAAAAGATACCAGGGCAGAGCATCAACACAAAACAAAAAGATCCTAGCAGGGCAAATAGAAGCTGACAAGACACAAGCTGAATATCCCTGGAGTCCTCTTCCCTGCTTCTGTAGGAGAAACTGAGCAAACTCTTTCTTATCCATCTCCTTTGTGCCATTATGCAAGCAGCCTGGCCCACCAGAACAGGTCACATTTATGCCTTTGCAGTCATGCTCTAAAAACTTGGGCACTGCTGTGTCCAAAAAGTGGGGAAAGAAACCTGTCAGGTCCTTGTGGATAAAGTCAGCCATAGGATGAAATGGAGAAGTGAGCTATAGCCACCCTGTGAGCATTTACCATAACCAGGAGGGGGTCTACTCCAGGCAGCTCTGCTCTGAAGATGCAGAGGGGTCGTTACTGTCACAGGCAGATGCAGTGGGAACACGGGGATAAAAGTACACAACACCTCCATTTCCCATTGCTCCCCATGCCTCAGTACTCCTCAGAGCTGCCCTGCACTGTGCTTTGCAGGAATCAAAAGAGCTGTCTAGTTCTTAACCTACGTGCCACACCTTGGCTCTTGCATACATCATGCTGTTATCTGTGTCCTTGTAAAAGGACAGAGATAAGATCCTCCTCCAGCTCATCAGCACCAGTGTGTCCCCAGACAAATTAACTACAGCAGCCACTTTTGGTTTTCTCATACAAATTAAGATTTTGTTCTTAAACAAGGCTACAGGAAGAACATGTACAACATAGGGACAGAGAGATTATGGGCTTCGTTCTCAGGCTGCTTATTGCTGCTCTGCTCCAATGTCATTTCAAAGGATTTTCTCTCAATTTCCAACAACATGACAGTGATCAGAATCTCAATGTGTCCCAGTTCTCCTCCTGGAGAAGGTAAGTGTGTTTCTGTCCTGACCTCTGCTACACAAGAAAGAAGATGGTGCTTCACTCCTGTGGTGATAAATTGTTCCTATAGAGCCCTTCAGGGTTTGATCCTTAGAGTCAGAGCTGGCATTAATTTCCTCAGATACAGAGCATGACTCTCACCCTTAGTTGTGCAAACATGAGACCTCCATTTAGTAGAGATGATGCAGTGGTTAAATTTTGAAATTCACTTCTAAATGAGGCTGCCTAAAGCTTAAAAATTGCCATGCCTTCCTGTTAGTTCGATAGCATATGGAAATGCTCCTGGGTTAAATGGAGTGGTTTGTGTCACTAGGAACTAGATAAGAGAGATATTTATGGTGATTGTCACCCTGGAGAGCTGAGGTCACTGCACACTGCACTGTCCTGTTGTTGTGAGGTGTTTTTCACCTCTCTATGTGTATGCTTTTGCCTGCTGCCATTCCCTGAACAGTGGGGCTGGGCAATCTCCATCCCTGGAGATGTCTGAAACTCAGCTTGACTGAGCAACCTAACCTAACTGGAACCACTTCAAGAAGGAGATAGGACTGGATGATCTCCAGAGGCCCCTTTTAAATTATTTTTTTATTTGTTCACAAACATGTGGCACGGGAGTTACCAGTTCTTTAATTCATCAACACTCAGCTAACTGGTCATTTATTGGCCCCAAAGTCAGGTCATTTTCTTTCCCTGACTCAATGTCATGGGTGTAAGAACAAAAAAGTAAACCAAAGAGTTTTTTCAGAGAAGACACGCTGCACAGTACCTGAAGCAAACAATACATATCAGTATTACTGAAATTAGAAACAGTAAGGTTCATAGAAGAAAGAAGATTATGGAGTATGAAAATGGATTCCATCTGCCACACCCAATAACTTTGTTGGACACATTACCTGCAGCAGTAGACACTGCTCCCAGTTTTGCCAAAAGGCAAAACTTCACCGGAGCCAGAACACTGGGTCAGCACTGTGGAAAGTACCATGGGTCAATCAGTAAAGGGCAAACTTCCTCCAGGTGAGTGCTGAGCTACAAATGATGGAAGGCTACAAATCCTGCATTATTGTTTCCACCTTTGCAGAGCTGTCCTGTGTGTCCTTGTACTCAGATTGATTTACCTCAGCTAACTTCAGATATCTAAATTTAGCCACCTGCTTGTCCAGGCTCTACCTGTACCAAATGGAGAGTGAAACACCTTCAGATTCCTCCCCCAGTTGGGCTGAAGTTTCCCACTGATGGTGCCTACCTCTCACCCTTCACCCTCCTACAAACAAGGAGCTATGGAAGGTGTGTGCTCACCTTGCCCATTGTGTTTGCAGCCCCTGTCCTGGTCACTTCATGTCCACTTTCTGTCTGGCACACAAAGGAGCATTTGTCCTTGGCTGGTCCGAGCAGACCCACAGCACTGTCAGCTCTGTCAACCAACAACACAAACGCCCAGGAGAGGCACCAGGAGACCCAGGGTGGTGAGGAGGCACACACCCAGCATCTCACAGCTTCTGGGCCTGCACACTAATGCTGTAGAAATGAGAGCTAGCTAAAGCTTTACTGGCAAAAGGACTGGTCTAATTCTATTTTATGTTCAATTACTTCGCCCTTAAAAAAAAAAAAGGGAAAAGAAAATGCTGGAGTAGAAGACATCAGGTCTTCAGCCTGAAATGGTGCTTTATCATAAATTCCCTGCACAGTACCAGAAATGTGTGATCTGCACTTTGAATAAATATTTAACATCTAAAATGGGGACTCCAACTTTGATCAGGGACCACACTTGGGAATAAATTGTCATTGCTTTTAAATTGCTGCAGTTTAGCTATAGCAGGTTATATACAGCAGTTATATAAAGCCATATACAAGGAACAGTTTCTGTGCCACCACACCAGGAGCAGAGTATGAGTTATACAACACTTAAACTGAGACACTCTGTCCAAGGGAAACCATATTGCTCACTCTGGGATTCCATACTGGACATTTATACCCCGGGTAAGAAAATGGATTTTCATGGAAATACATATTTATTGTTCTTATTCAAACAGAACATAAAAACGTGCAAAGTATTTTTAAAGCCAAATTAGAATTGAATTGCCTTAACTGTTCTATTTCTCTGAAAAACCCCAAACATATCCATGATATTATGGGATTTCAAATGTTCTAATTAATCCTCTGCTTTTAATTGAGGATATGCCAAAGTAGCCGTAGTATCTGTTATTTAAAGAGCACTGGCAACTGGTAATGAGCACCGACATCATGGTCGCTGACTCTGGGTCCTTTCATGACAGCAACTCCCCAAAAAGCTACTTTCAAACTCTCTTACACCTGTTTGAAAATAACCAGTGGGAGGGAGAAAACAAAACAACTGTGATGTGGCATCAAAACAACGGTGTTCTGCATCACAGAACTCCTACATGTGTTGGCAGTCCTGCCTACGAACCTGCCCCAGCACCACTGGTCCTGGAAAACTCCAAGGAGGAGAGAAAGAAATGAGTAAATATACTTCCCCCTCTCTCCTAACAGAAGACAGGTGCTAGCTGAACATGCCATTTCAAAGGGAAGAAAAATCATTCCCCACTGAAGTTTGTACCTGCAGGTGCTTCACCAGACACTTTCACCGCCTCCAAGCCACAGCACTGCAGAGACCAAACTGGAGGAGCTTGTGATTCTGTCTATCATTCCCATGCCTTTGATACAGCTAGTAACTGGAATTATCAAAGGTGATATCCCACCACTTTAATCATGTACCAGGCCTTTATCAGACAGAAGAAATACATCTTTCCTGGCTAAGGAGGCAGGCCCAGATCCAGAAAGGTTTTTAGCTCCTACCTCTCACCAGAAGCAGCGACCTGCAGGTACGTGCAGGCTCCCATGGTCCAGCAAGGCTCATGTTTTCTAAGTCACTCATACACATTTAAGGGCACATTTGCCCTTAAACCACAGCCCAGGTGAGGTGGAGAGCAGCACGTGGAAGCTCCATCCACATGCAGCAAAAGGCAGCTTGCATATTACAGCTTTACCAAGCATAGCTGCTGTCCCATGTGTTTTACCTGTTGTGAGGTGAAGAATTTAAGTCTGGCTCTTCCCTGGGGTTTCTAGCAGCCATTTCATCTTCATGGGATCTCATTATCCAGTGCAAGAAGCCAGCCTGGTGAGCCAGAAGCTGCTCCCTGGCAGGCACCCTCTGCAGGCTTTCAGTCACACCAGCAGACCTGTCCCAGGCTTTATTCCAGCCTGCCTGCCCCCTGTGCACTGCAAACAGGCTTTCACAAACATCACTGCCTTAAGCAGCCTCAGGGCATCTGTGGCTCTTTGGGAGGCTTCTGATCCATGAAGCCTCTCGCTTCAGGGAGTGCCAGGGCACAGGGCCAGTTGATGCCTAGCAGCTCTGGAGTGGCAGAAATCCCTCAAGACATTTCCAGCAAGGCAGATGGAAGCATGGTTTAGTCACACGTGCCCCCATTCCAGGGACAGAGCCCCACAGCACCCAAGGCCACTTCACCAGGACTGGCTGGGGGACCCTGCTCACCTCCAGGCTCTCCTCTGGCAGAGGCTCCCTGGGAGTCCCATCAGCCAAGGAGGATGGAGCCATTTGGGAGTGCCACTGGTAACATATTCCAGCTCAGGAACTACAAGTGTGAGAGGAGCCCCAGGTCTCAGAGGACTTTGGAAAGGCACAGAGAGCTGTCACCTCCATGCTGAGGTTGAGAAGCAGAACAGCTTTTCATCTCCAGGCTGAAAAGGAGGAAAACCCAGAGGTTACTCACACCAGGGAGTTGTCAAAGCTGGATGGCTCTAAGTCTGTGCTCATGGTAACATGGGAAGCCACTGGGAAAGGAATGATAATATTGGCTTCATGAAGATTTACCAAAAGAGAGCATTGGCAGGAAAAAACATAAATTTAGTTTCACAAACAAATTCCTTGCCCAGACTAACAGAACCAAAATCTATTCTTAATGGCTTTTTGCTGTTGGGCAGAAGCAGAAAATCTTCCTGTAAATATTGAGGAGATTCTCTCTCCTCTTGCAGCTGCTCAGTTGTCAGGGTGATGAGATTACATGTGAGAGGGAGAAGAGGTTAAGTATTAGCAGCAACTAAGGAGCAATATCTGTGGAGGATGCTGCAGCTACCTGTCAGAGTATGGAACTGATGCCAGTGGTTGGTGATGTCCTGTGCAAGACAGTTCTGCTCATTCAGACTCCCTCTCCACCAGCAGCTCCTGGAGGCACAACTGGAATTTATCAAAACCAAGAGGGCTACAGCAGAAGCAACCCTGAAATGAAGATAAGCTCAGCCCCTAGGAAGGTAACCAAGTTTGCGGGAGCCAGCGAGCACTTCCTTTGGTGCCTGCTAAAGAGACCTTGTTAAAGCAGTGAGAGATGCAGAAGATCACCCTGGGAGCCTGGAATTACCTGCTGCAGGTAAGCTGCCTGGAAACTGAGACACTCAGCCTGTGTCAGAGACACTTGCAGCCACTCCAGCCTGCTCCAGGTGCTGTTTGCCCACAGCACAGGAGCAGGGCACGACGGTACAGAATGGAATGAAGGAATCCCAGCACAGCTGGTGTGGCTCCCAGCACATCTGGTGTGGCTCCCAGCACAAGTGTGGCCCAGGAAGCAGAGGGAGCAGTGGCCAGGAGGCCGTGGGCAGGCGCTGGCAGCTGGGCACAGGCAGCTGCTGCACAGGCAGAGCTCCAGCGACTGCAGACATTGACAGAGCTCTGCAGAGCACAAGGCTCCTCCGAAGGCAGGTGGAGAGAAATGAGAACAGGAATCAATTACAGAAAAACAGATAGAGCTCATACCTGCCACAAATGAAAGAAAATTGAAAAACAGTCACAGCCTTCAATAGTAATAAAAAGAAAATGGTTTGGTCTCTGGATGAGAGGCTGAGAGCAGACCTTGCAGAAGCACACAAGGATAAGGCAGGGCTGCTTGACTTTGCTCTTTGCAGGAGAACGGACACGACGTGGGTAAAGCTCACCTGCAATTTTCAGTGAAATCCTTTAACCTTCATCAAGAAGGTTAAAGAAGGTTCCTTTTCATCAAGAACACCTCCCCTCTAGAGAAATCAAATAAAAACTCCAATATAATAAACTGAAAACACGGAGAATTTTTTGCCAGAGTCATCCAAAACACTGGAGGAAATTTGGAAAGATAATTCTTCATATAGCAAATTGGGAGGCAGATATATAAAAGATCACACAGCACAAAATTAGTGTTTGGATCCATCTGATGAGATGCAGATGTCTACATCTGAGCTAATCATCCCAGGTGCTCTGCATGTTCACTGGTGAGTTTTCATGGCAACAGGTTCCTCCTGTCATTCCCTCTTCCCCTCCCCTGTGAGCACTGCAAGGCATATGCATAGAGGAGATTGCATATATGAGTTATGGGAAAAAAATAGATGTTTTATTTTATAAGGTGAGAAACACGATCATATCAGAGAAGCTGCACTGTAAGATATCATGAGGGGAAATTTTAGGTTTCCTGATTCACTTGTACTTATTTGTGGGACTTTAATAACCCCTTCTGCAGAGAGTTTCCAAACCAGGCTGCACATGGCACATGCACACATGGCACATGCACACACACGTGTCTGGGCTGCTTAGAGGGTGACTGACACTGAATAATTAAAGTGCTGCAACCTCTCTCCAGATACTTCACTGGTTGATAGATAGACAGAGAGGTGTGTGTATGTGACAGAGCACAAAGAGATTACACACATCTAGGTCTTCACTCTTTCTGGTCTCGGCTCCTTGGCAGTTCCCTCAAGTGTCTATGTCTGTAGCCAAGTTTTAATCACTGTTAAATCACACCATATGACTTGGGCTTTGGAGCACTTTGTCAACATCAAAAATAAATATTATTCCCCCAAGGAATCCAGCTGGCCTCTAATTAGCTTTCATAATATATCAATTAAAGTATAATGTGCTGTCCAGTGATGAAAGCCTCTGTCTCACCAGCTTCTAGAAGATCAATACAACTGTATTGTATGAAATATCCACCAATTTATTTTCACGGCAAATGAATCAATACGGCAATTTTAATGGGACCAGTCATCAAATAAATATTATCATTCCTGAAGAAGTCCCAGAACTGAACAACATCAATTGTATACATTCAAGCAATATTTTTCTTTCTGGTACTTATTATTGAAGAAAAATTACACTTGTCTTAGCAGCAGCAAAAGCACTAATGTAGATAATCATTGTCCTGAGCTTCCATCTATGCAATACAAGGCAAAGCTGTCTATTTTTCTGAGAAGCTCTCTTCCAGTGTTACCTGGGTGCCAAAGAGATCTGTATGTAATACCCAGGGGAAAAAAAGGAAAATGACAAAGTTTGCACCTGCCCACAATCATTTTGCATCTGCCCCACTTCCCTCCAGAAGTAACCATACTTCTGATAAGGGAGTGGCCATTAAAGTTCACTCTTTAGAATTCCATGTATTTCATGGCCATCTAAGCAGCATCTGAAACTCCTTGAAGCCAGGTTTGCAGGGTTTGCCCTTCATTTTGAGGCTCACCTGGGTCTGTTCTGAATGTCTGCTCCTGTCATAGCAGGCGTGAGCTCCAGCACAGAAGAGCCTTGCTCTCAGAGTGACACCGTCCAGGACACACAATTAGGGATCAGCCAAGAGGTTGTTGCCCCATAAAAATATCTCACAGAAATGTTTCTACCACTAAAGGAAAATCCTGGAAAAATCTCTCATCAGCCCCAAAAATGGATCACAAGTCAGCTCAGCTAAACTGACTCAAAACACTACAGCAGCGAGCTGGCTGTGTCGGGGCCCGTTATCACCTGCTATGAAGTACTTGTCAAACCAAAAGAAAAGCTGAGACAACAGCAGATTTCTCATATTTCTGGTAAGAACACATTTGCATTACTGCTAGCAATGAAGGATCATTAGTGTGAAGTGTTTGAATACACGCTGAGAAACAGCAGCAAGTGCACAGGCAAGGCAGTAACATCACAGATCACAGGAATCAGAGGGCTTCAAAGGGTGCAAATCCCAGCATCCACTACAGGGCATCCCTTTCCCCCTCTCTCCTTGCTCCCTGGTCATCTGTTCTCCTGCCAGTCTGTTTTGATTTCAATCCCTTCATCTCCTGCATTGAAGACTCCAGGTTTTTCCTCATGTTTCACATTAATATATTGAGCAGAAAAACCCATGTCTGCTCTAAAGTGACTAAGCTCCATTTGGGGTGATGACACCAGCTACATTTCTGGATGGAGAAGAAACAACACAGAATTCTCTTGGCCCAGGCAAACAGGGTTTATTCCCTTGTCCATCTTTTCAAATGCCCTTTTGCATTTGAAGCCTATTCCTCAGAGGTTGGAAACACCCCTCTGGGGACACGGCCACCAGTGCCACCTGCCCTGCAACTTTCATGTAGGTGGAGAATGAGCCCAGAAACAGCCTGACTGGATTCATGTCTTCTGTTTGGCAGAGCCTTTCTTGTGTTTAATAGACAAAAATTAAGAGCAGCAGCAGAATGGGGATTAGGATGGGTTTTTCACATCTGAGCTCAGGTTCTATGGAGTTGGGGTCAAAAGTGAGGAGGTTTTTTCAGCAACATCAGCCCTGAGGCTACCTCTGCTCTTAACAAATCAGCAGGAATTTTATCACCGACCTTGAGGCACAGAAAGTACTGAACATTTCAGAGGCAACCCAGTCCTTTTCAGATGCTTCAAGCAGTAGTTAAAGCACTATTTAAATACACAGAGAGTTCCTCCTTCATCCTGCACTTTCAAACAAGGGTAGTAGGCTGTTGCCAGCACTTCTCCAGGCACTGATGTGACCAAGAGGGAATTACCAGCAGACTCTCCCAAGGTAACAAACCTGATGTCTTCTTTTGGAACAAAAGCCAGAGGCACCTGCAGGATGTGCTCCTAAAAGACCACTGCACAAAGACTCGTGTTCTCTTCCCAGCTCTGTTGCTAGCTCAGCATTCACTTGGGGACAACAGCTCTGCTCATACGATCCTTCAAACCCTCAGCAGACACTGTGCACTTTCATTAGCCACAGCTGAATCCCAGAGTGGCAAATAGCATCTGAAACACCTATTTTTAATTGAAATGAGTCATGACAGATAGATTTTCATTAGTGTTCATACTTAAGTTGCTCTTCTTAGGGCAATTAATATGATCATGATCATGGTTTTCTTAATGATGTGCTAACTCAATTAAACATATTTCATAAAGCGAAAACTTTCTCTTCTTTCTCCAAGTGAGTCGCTGCTCATTTCCTTTCTCTGTAGTCTTTCTTACACTGTGCATAACATCAATCTCTTAAGAGTGCAGATCATTTTCTTGAGGCTTGTCCAGGAGTCTCAGCATCCACGTAGGGCACCGCTTGTCCAAGAGCACCTGTTGCACCAGGGATACACTGTGGAGTTGGAAAATAAAACCAAGATGTTCTCTTAGCATCATCCATCAACAGTGGACCAGAGATCACTCAAGGACAGTGGTCCTGCTGGAGGGGACACTCCATGTTCTGGAGCACATCTGCTCCTCTGCTTGTTAGCTGCTGCTTCACTGAATCGTACACACTTTTCAGATGACATATGATGGGCAACACTAGAGCTGGCACTGAAGAGGTGACACCTTTCTCACTTCAAGCACACATGAACCATGATGAGCCTGCAAAGTTTGGTGCAGTTATAAATTGAACACACAGATTAGCAAAGCCACTCTCCACAGACGGCCAATTAACCCCTTGCAGACAGACCAAGAGCTGCCTGGAGACAGATCCTGTCACTGAAGCATGCAAGGACTACGGTGGGGGAAGGTTTGCCTCTGGTGAAAGGAGAGTTCACGACCCTGACCTGGGAGGCAGCAACTGCACATTTCACAAAAGGTCGTTCTTGCACAGGCACACACACAGGAGCACTGCAGAGGTTTGCAGCATCATCCTCTGCCCTGCACAGCCCCAGCCATCCTCAGAGGGACCCTCAGCCTGGCTTCGATTTGCACTTGCACGGGGACACAGCAGTTGCTCAGGGAACAAATCCAGACAGCCGAGAGGAGTCAGGACAGTGGCAAACATGCTGGGGAGGGTGGACAGGCAGCCACCAGCCCCTCACCAGGGAGGACCACAGGCAATTTTTTGGGCTGTCACTGAGCAGATATCTCCTGTCAAACGTGCAGTAATGCTCAATAACACACCAGAGATTAGAAAATGGGGAGGTAGGGGGCTGAGAAGAGGGCAGGGGGTATTTGAGATGACTTAACACAGGGGATCAAACACTGAGCTTTGCATTTCCCTAATCAAACACTCAGCATGTGATTTTGTGGTGCTGCTTGTTCCTGCAGAATCTGTGGCTGCTGCAGCCACATACATTAACTGAACACAGAATGAATGCTAACATCTCTGCAGAGCTAAATAGACAAGCTCATATTTTCTATTAGTGGAGAAAAACTGCCCCTCTTAATGCTTTATGACTTGACTGACAGAAAGGAAATTTCAGTGTCTGTGCAGGCAGACAGGAATAGATGGGGAAAATGATGAATATTTACAATACAGAGGAGACTATTTAGGTGAGATATTGAATATTATCCCACAGAAATGTGAGTGGAATTGTTGTTAAATGTATAAAATCTTGCATTACCAGAGAGGGAGTTGTATTTTGAAAATTCAAAATAATTCTGAATAGCTAATGCAATGTAAGAGCTTATAATAAGTACAGCCTTGATAAAATGGCAGAGCTGGCCAATCACACTCATCAAAAAACCAGAGAGGATTTGACTGAATTTCAGAAAAGACTAAATGACTGTATTTAGTCACTCCTGCACTCCTCCTTTGCTTCCATGTCAAACAGAGGATAGAAACTACAACCTCAGATGCTGGCAGGAAAAAAAGAGAGCTGAATGCAGAATTTTACCCTCCCTTGATTCTATTTGGCAAGTTTGTGGAGGAGAGCTGTACTTTCAGCCAAGGGAATTCTGCATCACTAACAGACTGGCATTGTTTATGCTGAAATTGGGTGCTGAAGAAGCAAATCAGTTTGCAAAAACATGTATCAGCATCTACAAGAAACAACAGAAAGAGTAAATGGGCTTAATTAGTCATTAGACAAGGAACTGGATTAGCGTGTTCCTACATATATTTAAGAAATACAAGCTCTTAATCCTACCCAGTGCACTTTATTCCTTGTGCTGGCTAACTCATCTTTATAAAGAGGACTCTTTGAGCGATGTGTGGGTCAAGGACCATCTCTCCCAGGAGCCACAGCCACTGAGCAGATGCTGGACACAAGCTCAGCCTGAGGGAAGGCAGCAGCGGAACTTTGCCCTGCACACTGAGTTTCCCCTGCACGCTGGTCCCTTGCAGTCTACTTCACTGCCTCTCTGCTAGGCATTGCAACAGGAAAACAAATTTATAGAGTTAAAAAAAAAAAAATGCTGTCGGTGAGAGGCTTGAGGCAAAAGCTCCTGGGCCAGCCCCTGACAGCTGACATCCTGATGTCACCTCATCACTGCCTTACGCTGCAGCACACAGGTTTGCCAAGGGACATCAGCCAGAGCACTGCTTCTGCTGGGACTGCTCCTCCCTTGTGATAGGCAAGGAAAAGTTCTGGCAAGAGAATGCCAAAGACAAGCTCGGTAGCTCCCTACAACGTTCTTTTGAATGTTCTTATTTTCCTGATGGAGGATGCAGATATTTACAAAGGAAAAGTCCAAAACCGTCAGATGAAGAGAAGTGTTATTCTTTATTGCTCAGAGGACAAAAAGGGCTCGTGTGCACTGCCCTGTGCATTCCAGACAGTGTTAGAGTGAACAGGATGATTGCTGCTCACTGTAACCTCACTGCTAATTCAGTATTCTGATTCTCAACCACCAGCCAACCTGCCACAGGTCAGGACTGCCAAGGACAAGCTTAGCAGCATCCATGCAGAAATTGCGCCATGTACCATGACCTGGGTTTTGAGAGCAGGACACCTGGTTTTCCTTTGGAAACAGGGTCCATCTGCAAGCCTGCCATCATTTGAGTGTGTGATATCGAGTAGGATGACACCAAATCATTTACTTAATTCCAAGCATTTCTCTGCTTTCTCTGCACACATTAATGAGCATTTCAGTCAAATCAATCAGGTTAGGTTTGCACAGACACTCTGGGTATTTGCTTCAAGAAAAAACCCCTAAGTTTTTAGGAAACGGGTGCAGGGTAACAAGGTAACAGGGTAACAGGGTAACAGTGCAGGGTAACACTTATATGGGGAATCACATCTCCCAACTGGATGATAACCCACTTTCTGGCAGCAACAAGTGTCTCCATTGCAAGGGTCCTCGTGGCAGCCTCTTCCCACCCATGAGAAGCTTTTATTGGCAAGCCAGGGCACCAGTTGGAAGCACACTGGCAAGTTTGTGAGTGCACCTGAGAGTGTACTGGAGTAGACTCTCCTCATTGCTAAGGGAAAGAATTCACATTAGTATCTACTTTAGACATGGGAAAAGTCCTCTCAAAACCAAATTCCACAAAGGACTGGTAGCCTCTTCAAACAGATAAGAACTGTACACAGGGTAGTGGCATAAAAAGCCTGTAACCTGCTGAAGTGTGATTTGTTAAGACATTTGTGATGACTAGCAAGCTCAAATTAGTTCCCAAGCCATATTCACTAGCTTTCACTGAGCTCATGGGATAAAAACAAGTTGCATTTCAGTACAATCAAATGCATTTGGTGGGAAGGATCACATGAGTATGGCCATTAACCATCCAGACCAGAGGAACTGTTTCTCTTCCTTAGGAAGTACAGCACAATGTGTATATGATGGACTTGCAAAAAACTGAGCCATATTCCATTTCACCTTAAGTGTGATAAGCTCAAGCACATCAACACGCTTAACAGCAAGTTCAATTTACAGCAAGTTCAATTTACAGCAAGTTCAATTTACAGCCTGTACTTACACATTGCTTTTTTTGCAGAAGCTTAGGTTTAGCATCAGAGGGACAAGCTGTGCATGACAGAGAGGACTCCTGTGGTCCCAGAGAGGCCATAGCCAGGAAAATTATCTTCCTCCAGGACCCCATACGTGATTAGGAGAACAATGCTCATCAGTTTCCTCTTAATGCAGCTGAAATCTCAGCACAGCTACTTCTCAGCTCAAAAGGATTTCAAAAACTGCTCAACAAAACTAATTTAGTTTAATTAAACTTATCTATATTTTATAGACAAAGCACATCTCAGACAATGTGCAAAACTTACAGATAGCCTTGACCCAAGAGATTCCACTCCTGGGTAAAGCTGCTAGCTGATAGCCCAGTGTAATTTAAGCAATCATTTTTACATGACTGAATCTGATGAATAGTTTTCTTTGTGAAAAATGGCTTCTGGCCAGACATAGACAAAAATAGGCAATGAACAAGGCATTCTTGGAACAGATCAACTTCTCTCTACTGATTTAATCATTGCAATACCTCCTAACAGACCTGAAAAGAATGTTCTTCTGCATTAGGCTTTCTAATTCCTTGATGGTTTTGACTGACTGATTTGCCTTTGAAGCTGGGGGAGCATTTCATTATAAAAGTGTGCACTACTTTATTATAAAATGTCCACATGGTATAAACTAATGCCTTGATAGCCATTTCCATGACTTACAAAGATGATGGCAAGGCATTTTTCTGGCATCTAGTTCCACCTGCAAAGATAAAATTTGCAGATCCTTCTGAGAATAAACCATCCACTGGGAAGGATAAGACTAAATTCAGAGGAGCTACAAACACCAGAGAAGAGAGCAATATAACAAACAAATCTAATGAAATATGGTCCAAAGGTGAAGGTAACAGTCTTTTCTCACTAGAACTGTTTATTGCAAATTGCATTCTCTTGGAGTTACCTTCACTGTGTTCTGATCTTGTAGCTTTAAGCACACTGGGTGCAAGGTTTGGCTCCACTCTGCACAGGGTCCCTATCAAATTAACAGTAGAAGTGGCTGCTGCACAGGTGTTACTGTCCTTCAGCTGCCTGTCACCAGCCTTCTGCCCAATTCCCAAAATGGGTAGCATAAGGAGCCATCTCCTCCAGGACAGAACCAACCAGCTCATTTTAAACCTCAGGTTATTTGCCACAGGAAGGTGACAGCTGGGGCAGTGACCTGCAGCATAACAGCAGTAACACCCTGAGCCACAGTGGCCATTTCTGCAGCAGCTGCAGCCTACCACAGCTCAGCATCCCTGCTGCAAGGCATCCTCCATCTCTCACAGGATATAAGCATCAATCAGGTCAAACTAGAGAGCAGCACCATCAAGAAAAATACCCATTAGCAGCCTTTACTAAGAGACATTTTCTTCTTGTATTTAGTACCAGTTTAGTCATATATATCCAGGATTACAGGAACCCACAGGGTCACTTCAGTATCTTCAGATCTCGTACTATGTTTTATAGTCTGAATTGAATGTTCTGTACCACAGTTCCCTGTTTTTTAATGTTTTGCTTCAGGCATTTCTCTCTCTTTATGAGTATGGCCAGACGGCAGGACACACCAATCAATGCTCCAGCTGAACTCAGTCAGTGGCAGGAGGAATTATTTTTTATTTCTATTCATATAATATTTAAGGAAAAATACCCATTTAAAATGTTTAATATTAATTTGCAATCCCTTATGTTAGAGCCTAAATTTCTTATACTCTTCACAGAATTTAATGTGCAGCATCAAAAAGGTCCTTACAAAGTGAACACTGAACAGAAACTTCCATGATGCTGAGGTTAACACTACCTCTGCTACGACACATTTTATGTGCCTCATGAAAATACTGCAAGGGTATCTTCAGTAGCTAGTACATCTAATGTCAGTCTATTTAACTGATCTAAAAAACCCAAACTCTTCAATGCTCTCCTGACTTTTACCTGACTTCCAGTTTTCATCCAAAGAGGCTTCAAACAAATTGTAATCAATTATCTGGCAAACAAATGTCTTCATTATTTTGTACACAACAAAGAGAAAAAAAACTGATTCTGAATAAAAGCCCACTAAATGATGCCATTACATAAATGCCTAATGTATATCTTGAGAATTAGCTACATGTAATAGATCTTAATGCTATCCCCAGCTATAAATCAACACACTAGAACCATTCTAGCAGCAGGAGGAAATCAACCACTATTAATATAATATACTAATGCAAACTGATCTGAAAATGCATTATTTAAAACAAGACTTCCTGCTTGGCAGTTTAAAAATGTCTCTTGGCCGATGGCCTCGGAAACACTCAGCACCTTACTCAGACTTCTCCTGAAGTCTGAAGGAGTCTCCAAAGGGGATTTTCCATAGGCTGGAACTTACAGGGGTGAAGAAGCCTGAAACCCATCCCAGCAGACAGCGCAACATCTGAAGGTTACGATTCTGCACAGAAGGCAGTTCAGATGCTGCTCAGGTGGGAGGCTGCTCTTGGTAAACCACAAGTGTTTTAGGAGTTGTAGATCAACTACATGAAGTTATCAAGGAAGTTGGCTATGACTTCCCCGCTTCCATTTCTCCTGTGTAAAGCTGGGACTATAATGGTTATGAAGTACAACCTTGCAAAAGCCAAAAGCTTGGGATTCATTCCGATGCTACACTGGCACGCCTGGGACCAGGAGAAAAGGAGACAGATGATGGGTGGCATGCCCAGCTGGCCCTGCTCCACCTGCCCATTAGCCCTGGACACACATGCCAGGTCTTTTGGCATCAGATTGACAGGTCCCCGGGTGCGAATTGAAAGAAGCTCCCTGAAAAACACCCTTCGGTCAAGTCACTCGTGGGACTGCTATTTGTTTTGTCTATTTGTGCTTCTTTTCTTAGACCAGAAAAACACTGCTAAAAGCAGGGCTGGTGAGGAGCCCCTTAAAGCAGATCTACAGCTGACAGGAATGAAAACCCAGAACCACAGCTGCTTCCCAAAAATCCTGAATGCTGCATTTTTTGTCTTACTATTTCTAGCATATGCAGCAGTTACCTGTTCTTACATACACTCATGGCTTGGAGCATCTGCCTTAAGCCTCTTCCCTCTTCTTTTTCACACGGCTTCATTCTTTATATACACACACCCTCAAGGATGGACACATTTGAAGGAGATGGGCAAAGTTCATAAGGATTCAAGAAACTGGCTCTATATCAAACAACACAAATACATTAGAAACTTCATTATCCAAAGATACAAAAGTGAAATCACTTGAAAAATTATTTTTATGCAGACACTTAAAAAATCATCACAAGATAAGAAGTGCACCACAATCCTTCCAACACATATAATTTTTAGTTTTACTGTTCAGTAGGTAAGAATATTTCTCTCCCACTTCAGCATACAAATAAGAACATTCTAGTCAGAAAAAGTAAGTCTTTTTGTTTTTTACTTGCTTGCCTCAACAACAACTGTTCCACCACCAAGTACACTAGGAATCTGTGAATATCTCTAAGAGGCACACACCACTCTATGTATCATCATCCATATCCAAACCATCTTTGAGCAGCTTTCTGCTGGTGGAGCTCTCTGCACTGCAGTTTTCTGCCTCCCTGCACAGATACAGGAGCAGCAGCTCTGCTCTCCCAGCTCAGATAGATTTGCTGAGGCTGCTCATTACGTTCACTGCAGCCACTCGCACGATGGCACATGGGACATGTGCACCAGTCACAGCAGCACCACAGCAGATCCTTCTTCATTAACAGATTCATCAGTGATGCTGGTCCCAGATCACAACAGTTTCCAGGCCCGCTGTGGCACTGTAGACTAAACAAACACTGTGCATCAGCTGCCAAGCAGGTCCCATCTTTCATGTTTAGCTGTTTGTGAAACTCAGTCATTTCTTCTCATTCCACATTGTCAGGAAGGAGCAGATGGCAGATGTGCTCTGCCTATAATATTGTTTTTATGATATCCTGCCTGCTGGCAGAACAGTGGAAGAAACATTTGGAGGCAAGAATTTGCAGTATATTTTCAGTTTTGGGTAACTGAGCTAAAAAGATAGCATAGAGTATAGGGAGAGGAGGAAATGGTTGTACTGAATAGGTGATGATAGATTCCTGTGACCAAAAAAAAAGTGATAAAGGAGTCATAAAGGAGTGATAAAGGACAAAAAAGGAGTATTTAATATGTTCATATAGAAATAAAACTGTATGATAAAACTATGAGATTCAAATACAAGACTCAGCTTCTACAAGTTGTTATCTGAATGGCCTAACACCAGTGACAGAATTGTAACAGAAATGACACCTGAAGGATAAACATATGCTTTCATAACAAAGCTGAAAGAGACACCATTAGGTTTACATCAAGGATCTAGAAATTTTTATTAAAATATTCTTAAAAGATCTGCCTTATACACAGAAGAAAGTACATACTTTATTTTTAAGTAATATGATCTGAGCTGCCAACAGTATTTCTTCCTTAAAAATTTTAGTACACGTGTATGTTCCAAAGTAACAAACCTGGCATAGTCAAGAAAGGAACATCCTGTTTTCATTTAAAGCAAGATCAAAATAAAAAAATGTGAATTGTTTCATAACTTACAGATTTAAAATTATGAACATGCTACTGTAAAATGATACCTGGGGATTTAGGTTAACAAGTTTATTTAGAAAGCCTTATAAATCAAACTAAATATTGTCTATAACCTGTGAGCCAATCTAAGGCAATCCCATTGCACGTGGAACTCATTTATCTACATTCACTGGTACCCAGCTGCCCAGATGCCAAATTCGTTTCGTGTAAACTGCTGAGAAAATTTTGGAAATGTCTCAGAGAAGAAAACCTGCAGAAGAATAATTAGTTGTGACTGTTGAGCAGATGCAGTACAAGCTCTTCATCCTCTGCCAGAGAAAGCCCAGTATCTAATGGCAAACAAGGGTCCTCCTCTTGGCTGAATTGCATCTTCCTTCTTTTCAGTGGCATTTCTTCTGCTGTGGCTCTGTTGCCATAGCTTCTCTTCTTTCTTCCAGTCTCCTCCTCAAGTTCACTGCAGAAAAAAATCAATTAGTCTTTTTAACAACTGTGGTAATCAATATCATCATGTAATCTAACAATTCCTTTTCAACAAGGCAAATTTGTGTCAAGATAAGAGCAAACAAAATTACGATTCAGAAGGGTGAAGCAATGGAAGCTGATGAACTCCGAATGTCTAAATTAGAGCTGCTCTCAGACCGAGGTGGTGGTGGATGCTCTGCTGTCTTAATTGATTACAGTGTATCAGGATATTGCTATAAGTCTTATCTAATATTTGCTGCCTAATACAGCAACAGACAACTTGACAAAACTGATTTAGCAATGTGTCAGTGGACCTTGACATGCATTCAAGATCTTGCCTACAATAAATATGCACCAAAAATGAAAACATAAGAACTGTCCTTTCATTGGCAAATCCTACACTTAATACAGTTTTGATCTGGAGCTCTCTCACTCGATCACTCTTTCCCCTTGGAAGCTACTAAACACCTCTTTGCCATGAGAGGAAGAGGAAAAGCCCAAACCCAGTAATTTTCCCTGGTGAATTCCTATTTATTCTGCTGTTCTCCTTAAGACTTGCATGAACTGCCTTTTGCAGCCTTCAATCTGGATGAAACAGCTGCCAATCTGTTTTATCACCCTGGCTTCTCCCACATGGCCACATGACAACAATGGGAGGAAAGACACAGCTTTCATTTATCTTCATGTGATTTTTGTCCAAAAATTTGAAAAAGTGCTATAAATCTTCTTATCTAAGTTTAAAACAATCTAATAAAATCTATTCTAAGATATTTCTGTGAACCAGATTACAGAGAGCTGGTTGTTGTATGGTGTAGGGAAGAATTCATACCCCAACACCAGTAAAATGCAAACCCCCACACCCCAAACCATTCCATCCAAACAAGCTAACTGGGACAAAACAGCACTCTCAGCTTTTCATGTTTGTATTTTTAAAATATAACAAAAATAGAAATGGTACTTCAAAACCGGAGTTAAGGCTTTTCTAAAAAAGTTGGTTACATTCAGATTTTCAATTAAAATTTGTCAAATTTCTACTCAGAAAATTCAGTTTATTTACAAAAGAGGTTTCAACAAGAATTTTTTTCACGTCAACAGTTTTTAAAATTGTTTAAGTGCAAATGCAATGCTTGTGAAACGTTCCATTCAGAAATACTGTTTAGACACTTAACAATTAGAAACAGCAGTTACAATAAATAGCTCCAATTGGGGAATACTGTCCTTAGAATCAACACAGCAAAGGAACCCAATGCCCAATTTAACCCACCTCCAGCTGCCCACCTCATTTTTTTCCATTAATAGGACTAGTTAAGAGTCTGTGAAATGTTGGTTTCACCACTCACTGAAAACCAGCCTAACCCAAACATTAATCCCAAACACGGCAGTTTTCAGCAAGTTCCCAAATGCTCCCTGAGAGGGATCAGCAGCACAATGCAGCTTCCACCCTGTGCTTTCTGGTTGCCCCTCCAGAGAGATGAAGGAATTGTTACAGGAGATCTGATGGCCTTGTGCTGGTGGGTTGCACAAGTGTGACCTGCCTCCCTCTCTCATCCATCCCACCTTTCATAGAAGAACGGTGCCACCTCCTGCCTACTCATTACAGCCCAGAGGAAGGAGGGAAATCCTGTAAGAAACAGCCTGCATTTCCACAATTAAGGCAAATGAAATACCCTGCCTTTATATTTTTTTTTCCCTGCCTACCCAAGAGAAACAATGTAAAGAAACATGGTCTAGGGAAAAGTGTCCCTGCCCATGCCAGGGACTGTTGGACCTAGATGATCCAGGTCCCTTCCAACTCAAAACATTCAGTGATTCCATGAACAGATGATGCCTGCTCCAAATACTCTTCCTGTAATTCACAGGAGATAGCAACTTTGCTGGCTTTGAGCTGTCATTTGCATGGGGGTGGCTTTTCAGGGCTCGCTACCAACATTTTATTCCTTTTCTGGGGAAAGAACTCTCATGTTTCTCTCTGTAGTGGTTAAGATATTCCATAAACGCTCAAGCTATACTGACAGTATATGAAAATATACTGCAGCATTAAAGAATTCTCACTTTTCCATGTGGACAGTGTGGGTCTGGGCTGGAGTTTCATGGTGTTCACTTTGATCAGGACAGACTGCAGGAGCTCACTTTAAAAGCTCAAGAAAGGCCTCATTAAGTAAAAGCATTTTAGCTTGTTTGCAAAAGAGCCAATTATTTCGAGTCTTTGAACGGACTCTGAAGCCCAGTTTGCATTCATAATTGACTAATGCTTCATCTAGGACATTAGTTAAAAACATCTTAGCAATTAAAACACTGTAGAAACCTCACAAGCTATGCATTTGTACCTACAAGCTATGAAACAGAGACTCTTAAAACAGCAGACGGACCTTAGCAAAAATTATAATCACTTCTGGAGTTTCAGAGGCCCATAGGCCTAGATATCTATAAGGTAAAACACCTAAATATAAAACACATTCAGAAGGAACTGCACTGTGAGATTCCTCAATTTTTTCCACAAACAAAAGCACATCAACACAATTATGACTAATTTTCATCATAAGTTTTGTGGGATGATTCTGCTGAGTCAAGCTGCTTCTTACCAATACTGAGGGATTGTGTAGCTTGATTAGCAGTGTAAACAGAAGATGCATCTACACACAGGCAAGTGTATTTTCACATTAATTTGACCCTAGCTGGGCTGTGAACTGGAGAGGTGAATAAAGAGGAATGAATAACACAGGAAGCAGCAGCAGCAAAACCACGAAGCAATGAAGAAAGCTAAATAGTTGTGTTTTCATGATGCACAATAGTAGATGCAAAACAGTATTTGATAACAACAGCTTTGGGAGGTAAACAGAGAATCATGTGAAACTTGCAAATAATGTGCCTACTTTTGAGATGCAGAAGACAGACAGACTGACTGTCCACAGAATGATTTGGGTTGAAAGGGACCTTCGAAGAACAGCAAGTCCAACTCCCATCCCTGTTTCTCCAGCATGGACTTTTACCAGCACTGGTTTGGGTGGTGTAGAAAGGGGCTGTATTACTCTGAAGGAGCAGTCAGAGTTGTAGCTTTTACAAAAGGTGATAGTGGCAATTTTAAAAGGGAGATGAAAAAGGTGTGGTGGCATCACAATGCTGAGATATCCTGTGCTCATTCAGGGTGCTTTTCCTTAGCTGTATGGACAGAAAGCTCTTTGGAGAAGTTGTAACAGGCATAACTCTCAGCTCCACACAGGAAAGAACTGAGTGTACAAAAGCAGCTATATGGGAATTACTTCTGTATTTACTGTCAAATGAATTCCTCCTCAGTCTCCATTAACTGAAGGCCTGTCACCCTGCTGAGCCAGTCTTTTTATCATTTCCCATGGATATAAATGGCCCCTCATTCCTCACAAACACACAAACTGATGTACTACCAGCTAGTGTTCACAAATAGCCAAAACAAAGTTATGCTAAGGTAAATTATTTTCTAGCAGAACAACTCAGTTAGAAAGTAACCTCCAGTTCAGATCCAAACCAAGGCCAGTGCATCTTTTTGTCTTCTACGAATAACATTTCAAAAGCAGCATGCACATCTGGTTTACAATTCCTTCCTTTTACCATCTGGTGGAATTCAGCTTTTCAGCTGCCTGAACAATCCATGCAGTCTGAGGCTGCCTGATGAAAGGATTTACTTTGTGTTTACACAGATGAGGAGCTACCAACAGCCAACTTATCAACAGGCACAGCAATTTCCATGGCCACCATTTGCACAGCTGTGACACCTAAGTGAGATACTATCCTTTGGTAGAAAATATTTATTACTCAAACATTGAAGTACAGTTTATGAATCCTGTCCCTAAAACAATGCCAGCATCTCTGAATGGCATCTGGGAAATGGGATCTAACTATGACCCTGACAGCTATACACCAAGAAACTCTAATTTTAAACTACTACAAAATAAACTCACAAGTATGTTTTCAGGTAATATCAGGGAAAATCAGAAAGCTTTAATTGTTAGTATTTAACTCGCTTCTGGGCTTTAAGCAAGGTCTTAACAAGCTGTAAGGTTTAGATTTTAAATGCTTGAGAATCAGCCATTTGAAATGTGCAGTCACACAGCCAAGTTGCTGTTGTTTAAACAACGTGGTCCTGGCAAGATCCCTAGATAGGCTCTGCTTCACTTAACATTTATCAGAGAATTCTTTGGAGCATCGGTTTACCATTCTTCTGGAAACAAACTGCCCTTGCCACTGAACTACAGGCCATGAGTCAAGTTTCCAGGCTGCAATAAAGCACACAAGCTCTTTCCCAAAGAAATGTATGGAATAATGAATGAATCTGCTAGTAAAATACAGTTCAGAAAAGTTAGGAATAATTTATGCCATAAATATTGGCATTTTCCTAATCAAACATGCTATGCCCAAAACTTTTTCCATGTAATAAATTTTAATTCACAAGGCCATAGCAGCAATCCTAATGAAGATTAATTACTGCAGTCCCTTCCATAAAGCCCAGTGCAGCTTCTTCCTTACTTGCTGTCAGAATGCTACAGCACATAAAAATGGTAATTAAAATACATTGTGCTGTGTTATTTTCTAGATCTGGACAGGCTGGATCAATGGACTGAGGCCACCTCTAGGAGGTTCAACAAGGCCAAGGTTGGGTCCTACACTCAAGTCACAGCAACCCCAGTCAGTGCCACAGGCTGGGGGCAGTGGCTGGGAAGGTGCCCAGCAGAAAAGGGCCTGGGAGCGCTGCTCAGCAGTGGCTAAGCATGATCCAGTGTGTGGCCAAGAAGGCCGATGGCATCCTGGCCTGGATCAGCACTGGTGTGGCCAGCAGGACCAGGGCAGTGACCGTCCCCCTGTACTGGGCACTGCTGAGGCCACAGCTCCAATCCTGTGCTCAGTGCTGGGCCCCTCACTGCAAGAAAGACATTGAGGGGCTGGAGCGTGTCCAGAGAAGGGCAACGGAGCTGGGGAAGGGTCTGGGGCACAAGTGCTGTGAGGAGCAGCTGAGGGAGCTGGGGGTGTTCAGCCTGGAGAAAAGGAGGCTCAGGGGAGACCTCATCACTCCCTACAACTGCCTGAAAGGGGGGTGCAGCCAGGTGGGGAGCGGCCTCTTCTGCCAGGTAAATAATGACAGGGACAAGAGGAAATGGCCTCAAGTTGCACCAATAGAGGTTTAGGTTGGATAACAGGAAGTATTTAGTATTTCTCCACCAAAAGGCTTGCTGTCAAGCCCTGGAACAGGTTGCCCAGGGAGGTGGTGAAGTCACTGTTCCTGGAGGTATTTAAAAGACTCACAGGTGTGGCACTTGAGGACATGGTTTAGTGGGACTTGGCAGTGCTGGGTTAAGGGTTTGATCTTAAAGGTCTTTTTCACCCTACGTGATTCTATGATTCCCTTACTGACCATTCCACTGATATAAATCAAAACACCTCTGAAAGTGAATATATAAGCCTCTATCAAGAGCAATTCAATATCTCGATGTCCAATTTTGCAGCTAATCAGAATGACCAAGGCTTTTCAACTGAGATCTTTTATAATGTCTCTCCTATGGTGCTTTTCTGGCCATCACAACATTAAGTTCTGGCCTTCACAGTCACAGATATGACCTGAATAATTCATTTTAGAAGGAGCGCCATGATTTGCTGATAAATCATCTCAAAAGACAACGTAACGTCAGCCTCATCAAGAATGACCTAAAACTTAGCAGGTCAACATCAGCAGCCTGCTGTAAGAAGAAGCTGTAAGAAACTGCAATTTCCCCATAATTTTCATAAATAAAGGAAGGCACACAACGAAGTAGCACTGACTACTAACTTGCACACTTGTCACTTACTGGACTGTCCATAAAGCCACAAACAAAACAATACCCGAACTAAGATATTTCCCCTCATGTCCATGATCTTCTCCATGCTGATCTAGGAGTTCATGTGATCAGTCACACCCATTAAAGATTTAAAGAACATAATGATGAGGTCAATCGGAACTTTGTTCTTCCTCAACATTTTTATTTAAAGAGGTTGAGGAATTAGAAATACCAAAAACTCAATCTGTCTGCAAAATGAATATTTAAGAAATCCAGCTGCTTTTCTTTCGCCCTGTTCTATATTCTTAGATTTTTCACCTCATTAACAATTTACATTTGATAGCCTTAAACCAAATATGATGAATGTTACTAGATATACAAAAATTAATCTCATATTACATGCTTGAAGTCATTAATTACTCTGCTTGTAGAGGTATGGCTGGAAGGGAATTTTTATGCAAAGGCAAATTTAACTCATGATTTGTACAGCTCCCCCAGTTAAAAAAAACCTGTGGGAGGACAGGGAGAACATTAACAATGGTTTTGACTTCTGAAACCATGGAGAGATGGTCTATTTTTAAAGACACTTTAAGGAAGAGACTCTAGGTCTCATACTTACTATGAATTATCTCTTTTAGAAGCATTTTCTCCCCCTTAAAGTGAGGAGCAGCTAGTGCAGTCCAATACATTTCTATTTTAATCCAACTCTGAGCAAAATCTCTGGAGTTTGGAAATACATAACAGAATACAGTTGTGTTTTCTAATCTCAAAGGCCAATTTTACTGTCTGCTACTCAGCTAATTTGTTTTTCTTTAAATCATTAGGTCGATATTTCCCAGCCCCAAAAGCAACTCATCATACAATTCAATAGCAATTCTAAGAGAGCTGCATGAGGCATGAGTGTTGATTTAACAGCCTCAAATTCATTTCCTTCACTGTATCTTGCTTTTCTCAAAAGCCATCTGCAGGGTGCTCAGAGCACCTACCAGACATACCTACACTGAGCATCAAAGCTGACTTTGGAGCAGCTGCAAACAGCCTTTATGTTTCTAAGGGTGCCCGAGTGGGGTGTGTTGGAAGGCAGCACCATTGATGACTCTGGTGACAGTGCAGCACATGATGGATAATCCTGTGCTAGCCACGGCCTGCCCAGGGAATATCAGTCATGTTGTTACAGGCTAAATGGATTTGGCCACAGTGCAGGCACAAGTGTTGGCATGTGATTGTCCACAACTGCTGCGACTTTGGATGGTGCCAACTAAAGCTCTTCTGGGCAATGTCTCAGTATTTTGGTGCAGTAGGACAGGCCAAGGACTGTTTCCAGTAAGCAGTGTTGATGAAACCACATTTCTTCAATGTGTCTAGTGGTCTGTTCTCCAGCTCCAAAGGCAGCTTTGATGCTCAGTGTAGGTATGTTTAGAGATACATTTAAGGAAACCTCTCCGGTTTCCTTTGGGGTGTGTTCTTTCTTTCCTATCTACTCCACAGGAAGGGAAAATGACCAAGGACCTTGACTTTCCTTGAGTCCTTGCTCTCCTTAAGAGCACATGACCTCACTCTAGGGGGGCCAGATCAGCCACTGATCTAACAAAAGTTTGCATTTACTACCACTGCCAAAAATCTGTCCATCTCTGTCAACTTTTATTCTTAAAGCACAGCTAACCTTGAGTCTAGCTGACATTCTGAGGAAAGGATCAATACAAAACGTGATGTATGAATACATACTCCCCCTTGCACAAAGAAGGAGAGATTTACTGCTGCTCAGAAAAAGCAATGCTTTTCTCCATCCTTGTCAGTTCTACTGACATTCACTGGTGAATAGGCTCCATGGCACATGGCCACCAGCCTGTTAACTTAGGGCTAGCTAGTCCTTAAATCCATGTCCCACACCCAGCCCTGCATACTGACTCCACAACACACAGCCAGTCACGGGTAAGGACAATCTAGCCCCAAGGATTCACTCGATTCAGATGTGAAAAGCAAGAGCTTTATGAACTTAGACATCTCTGCTCCCATTTAAGTGCCAAGATCATCCTTCTCAATCTGTTACACGATACACTGTTTGTCAGAAACACACAAGTGGCCTTCTTGTTGTGGTGAAGCACACAGGACTCCATGCAGCGTCCCTTCATCTTCCCACAGGATGTTGGTATCAGCTATAGACCCTCATTCCCACCCTGTGCTTTTCTATTGAACTACATAAAACAAATTATTTTGGTTCATACAACTATAAACACTGTTTTGAATTAATTTATTATTAGATATTTACTTCTACTCAGAGTCCACCTCACATGAGTCTTGAGGAGTCTGAACAACACTGAATCAGAGAACTTATCATCAAGTTTTACCATGCACAAATTTATTTAATACAGCACAGGTGCAAAGGGATCATCAAATCCTGAAATTACTTGGACTTTTTTCTTTCCACACAGAAATAACCTGCAATGTGACAGAAGAGAGATGCATTTCTGGAACAGGACAGATCCACCACTGACCAAGGCTGAGCCCATCAGTGATAGTGGGAGTGCCTCTGGGATAGCAAAGTTAAGGAGAGGGGAAAAACAGCGCAAAAGCAGCCAGGGAGAGCAGTGAGAATATGTGAGAGAAACAGCTCTGCAGATGCTGAGGTCAGTGCAGAAGGAGGGGCAGGAGGTGCTCCAGGTGCTAGAGCAGAGATTCCCCCACAGCCCATAGTGCAGACCATGGTGAGGCAGCTGTGCCCCTGCAGCCCCAGAAGGCTCTGATCCCTTGGGAAGCCCAGGCTGGAGGGAGCAGGCTCCTGGCAGGATCTTTGGCCCCATGGAGAGAGGAGCCCATGCTGGGGCACGCTCACATTTGCTGGCAGGACTTGAGTCCACACTGGAGGAATCTGTTCCTGAAGGACTGTGTGCCATGGAAGGGACCCACACTGGAATAGTTCACAAAGAATTCCAGCTCACAGGAAAGAGTTGAAGAAGACTGTGGAAGAAGTCCCCTGTGGGAGAGAGCCCACACAGGAGCAGAGAAAGGATCCTCCCTTGAGGAGAAAGGAGTGGCAGAAACAACACATGATGAACTGACTGCAACCCCCATTCTCCATCCATCTTTGCTGCTGAGGATGAGAAAAAATTGTAAAAAAAATGAAGATGTAGAAAAAATTGTAAGCTAATCCTGGGAAGAAGAGAGACGTGGGGAGAAGGTGTTTTAAGATTTGGGTTTATTTCTCATTACTGTACTGTCATGTGATTGATAGTAAATAAATTCATTTTTTCACAAGTCAAGTCTATTTCACCCGTGACAGTAGCTGGTGAGGAATCTCTCCTGGTGCTATCTCAACCCTTGAACTCTTCACTACATTTTATTCTTCCCTTCCCAACTGAGGAGGTCAGTGATAGAGAGGCTTTGGTGGGCACTGGGCATCCAGAGAGGGTAAACCCACCACAGAAACACATGAAACCTCCAGGATATTAGTCAAGATTTTTGCATGTAAAACAGTCTCACCAAGATCCCTTCAATTCTGACTCAAAAATCATTCTTATACAACTTCACAAAAGAAAATAACAGCCTTTAGCTCAGATTTCTGTCCAGCACCCAACACACAAACTTTTACAAGTCAAATACTAAGTCCCATGAGAAAGAGAAGGACTATAAGATGAATTCCTAACATGTAAACAAAAGTTTATAAAAACCATCATTTTAAAATGAACATAGAAGATGGTGCATACCTGTAGCTCTCTTCACTTTCTGAATCCTGCTCTGCATCAGAGTCTTTGTACTTATCAGGATCTGGGAGAGTGCTTGGATCAAACTCTTCTTCACTTCCACTGTGAGCAAGAAAGGCCACTGTTTCCTCTTCAGCCTGGGAGGTGACAAATGGAGAGTTACAAGACAAGCAAACAAGTCCTGTTACTTGTCACAACCCCATTAATAGGGAGGCTCTAACAAAAACCACTGCCCCCAAATGCAGTCAGACACCACCAGTATTGTAGCCAGGAAAAGAGAATAATTTCTGTCACCATCAGTACTCTCCTCCAAGGCTGTTTGTTAAAGGTTGAAGAAACATTATTCAAAAGGGAAGCACAAGGATTTATGTTCAAATTCTACTTTCCAATACTGTAATCTTAAATCCATGAAATCCAGGAGAGATCTGAGCAGCAACTAATCAACAGCCATCTGAGACCAATGTCTAAGTAATATGCAGCTTTACTGTCCCTCAGAAACACACTGGCAGAGACATACTCATGTGTGGACACATAAATCACTGCTGTTAGGTGCATTTAATGAAACAGTCTGATTTAAAACTCATCTGGGTGTCCTTGCAGTTAAAAACCAAAAAGCTGCTTAAGCTGAATGAACTGCTCTAAGGGAGTTTCAACCATCCTCTGTAAGAGATACATGTTCTTCAGGCATCTTTCCAGATCCCCTCATCCCTCCTCTCTGGGACTCAGCTTCCCTCTGTCCCCACAGCACATCTCAGGGTGGGCTGAAGGCATTGGCAAGTTTCCCCAGGGTGCAGCAGTGCCTCACTAATTCCTTAACAAAGAGAGCACAGAAGATGATGCTCCATAAAAGTACTGGATAATACAAAAAAGCTGACTGATTTTGCAGACACAGGTTCTGCTCCACTTAATCCTGAACTGATGACACCACTTTTGTAAATTTCTGCTAGTAGGCACAAAGAAACCAGTTAGCCTGGAGGGCACATGCAATTTTACAGGCACACAGAAATGCAGACAGAAAGCTTAGAGGCATTTCTAAGCAACATGAACCCTAGATCCATGCCTATTTATGCTGGAAAGCAAAAACAAATTCCAAGAAATTATAATTAAAGACATCGCTACCTTTTGTTTATATATGTAATCAACATGCACACAGCTGAGTTTCTAAAACAGTACTCATTTAAATGATCTTTCATTCTATGAATAACTTCACATCATTATATATTTAAAGTTAATTCTTGTTTTGATTTTTTACCATTTCTACCACCAAGTTTTTAAAGAACAGTCTTTATGTGCACATACCTTCCTGCAATAAAAATAAATTAGAAAAAGCCAAACAGAAACCATACCAATGGTCTCTTTTATATCTGCATATACAGTGACTGAAAGGCAACGACCTAGTGAAGAGTAAGATTAGTCACCATTGCAAGAATCCATTCTTGCTTGACCAGTGACACTTCTCCAGTGTACTTAAAGCAAGTAGAAGAAAGGGACAGAAGCCAGATTTACAATCAGAAGGCAGAGGAAAAACATACTGAGCACAAATTTTGTTCTTTACTACTTTAAATACCAGTAAAACTAATTATACAGCTGGGTGTACAAAATGACTAAAAGCATTGTCAGACTCTTCAGCACTGTAAGCTTCCTAAGGTAACAACCACCAACAGAAAAGCATGTTGATTCTCAGGAACTTCAGGTACCACTTCACAAGAAAGCTGGGTTTGGTTTTGCAGGGTTTTTGCTTACAAAAAAAAAATCCTCAAGCTCATCTCTTAGTGCAACATTACAGAGCATTACTGACTCCACACAAAACTACTTTGAAGGTCACATTTTTGCTAATGATTTTTCTTATTTGAAAATCGTTCTGCATCAAATGATAGATTATTTTAATTTCTTACAACGTTAAATATTTGCTCTTTACTTGTCCTTCCAATTGCACCTACTCTTTCGATACAACTGGTGCATACCAATCTTGTATTGAAAAAGAAAAGAGAAGGAGCATTCAAAGCTGTTGCATGGAATAATGTATTTTTAATATGTATGTATGTGTGACACCATGCAACACAGTTCTGTAATACTAACATTTACTGGCAGTCATCTTTTAAAACTTGGGCTGTTCATTCATATTCTCCATTATGACACACAGAGCAAACCCTCACTTTAATTACACATTCATGTTAATTTTGTACAGCAGAAAAAATGCAGAGAAGTGTTAAACATAACGCGTAGTATAGCAAAAGAAATAATTGGCAAAGATGCCTCTTTCACTCATCAGGAATCATGAGGTTGTATTTCTTATAAGTATCACTGCTTACATATTCATTAAAATATTTCTAAGACCCTGAAAATGTTAAGAACCTGAGCAGGAACATTTATCATCCACAGCTGAACAACAGAAGCTCATTATTTTTCCTCTCTCACTTCAAATTTATATCTGCCAGTCAGGAAGAAGAAATCCTGTGACTTCACATTACTCACCACAGGAGATGGAGAAAAGAAGTAAAATCATAGTTCAAAATGACACATGTAAAAGTTCTTCAGACACAACTAGGATGCAATTTACAGGCTCGGGACTAGACTTGTCCTAAGGCAATTGCCATCAAAAGAGATTAGAAGAAGAGATTTTGATGGCCTGTGCTTTATGTCTAAGGCTGGCTACAATGTAACACGCACTTTGGAGTGTGTATTTATTGTGAAGCTCAGTTGTGGAAGGGAACCTGCCATGCTTGACATCAAAGACATCAAATCAGGCTGGCCAGGAGAACTGAGTTTGGTGGCAATCATCTTTCCGCTCTGCTCAGGGATAACAAGCGCTCTCTTTGTACCACACCAGCCCATGTATTTTTTAATTCTAGTTCTACAGAAACCTGCACAAAGACTTTCAGTTTGAACATGACACCAAGATGGAAACATTTTTGCGTTCCTTCCGTCTACCTCTGAAGAAGAGATTCTTCTTATGCAAACTCAACATTTTAGAAAAATTCAGCAGAATTTCTGTGCTGGAAGGTTTGGAAATCTTGTTGCCTTCAACATTACACATTGTACCAAGTCAACAATCACACTTGACCTTACTACAACCATTTTGAAAACATACACCCCGACACAGACAGGACAGGCTCCTCTAGAGCATTTGTCATGTTTATCAACAGAATACCTCCAATTCAACTTCTGTCTTTGTTACAAGACATAATGACAACTTCCTCTTCTCCTAAAGAAGCCTGGGGGGCTGATAGAGCTCAGGTAAGTGAGTTAGGCGGGCTAAGAGAAACTTGAAATTAAGAAACTGATGTACCTCAGATACCCAAGGGACTCGAATGTTGAAAAAAACCAGAATGATGTCTCATTTCTACCAGGCAACAGGCACTCAGGTGGCAATTATCTGACTATCATCAGAAGAAAAAAAAAAAAAAGGAGAACTGAGAAAAACACCATGAAAACCTGTATATAGAAAAATATTGTATTTACCAAGATTTCATTTCTAAAATACGTATTTATTATGGTATTTAATTTATATCTAATTTAATACTTTTTTTCCCCTCCAAATAAATTATCTAGAGTTGTGCTTTTGATGTTCAACCCTTTAAGCAATTTATCAGTTTCTAGCAACCAGGTTGAGAGGGGAGAAATAATTGCTTAGGCACTATCAGTTCTGTTCATAGTACTTTACAAAGCACAGTGGGAGAATATTTCCAATTAGCTGGAAACAAAACTCTTCAGGTTTGTTTAGGATTTGCTCACACTTAATTTGAGTCCATCACACACAATACTCAGTCCTTTTTGAGCTATGGCACTCTAGTTTTTGCTACTATGGCCTCTCCCAAGAAGTGGTGCCTGTGATTGCTATGCCAAGAAAAGGTAAGTTCTAAATACTGCTAGGAAGTGACCCAGCACAGGTACTTTTTCTTTTAAAAGTTTAGCATATTATGGCTCATATAAGACGATATTTAAAAATAAAATATCTTGTAAGATCTGCATTCCAAATTTGCTACATTTTCTTCTTTTTGACAATCACTTTTTAGATGAAAACAGAAGTTGCTTTTGTGTCATGTTTATGATGGAAGCCATTTATATATACAAAGAGGTTTTACAGCATTTCCTTTAAAACATCTTACTCTGGATTCCCCTGATCACGTCGCAGGTTTGGGGTTTTTCAACAGCCTGTACCCCAACCCAACACACTGTCTCCAGCTGATGAATGATTGCTCTGATATTTCATCATCATTGTCACAGAGGAATACATTCTGGCAGTTCAAAAATGAAATACAGCCTTTGATGTTGCCAGGGTGTTCGATCCAACAGTTGCTTTGAAGATCAAGACAAAAGCCTTCGCCTATACTGAAAACTGACTGGGAGCCAGCGGAGCAAACTACACGTGGGTCTGACACACACAGAGCTGTCCAAGCCCTGCCAAAACTCACAGCTCCCCTCTGTACCATCTAAGGTGCATCAATGTTCCATGGCTCTGGCCAGAAAGGCTGGTACCAAAAACTGGGGAAACCAAGGTTCCAGGTTAGTCAGCCAGACACAATCCTTGCACTAAGATGATCTCACTGATCTTTGGGCTCTGGAAGGAGTCAGTCATAGTTCCTGGTTTTACACCACTTCAGAGAATTTAATTTTTGGTTTTCACTAGAAGGGACAGATAATTCTTAGCTTTATCTTCAATCATTTACCATTCCCAATCACTAGCAGTTGCATGAAGGTTCAATTTCATGCAGTCATTTTTTATTTCTTTTAAGCCATCTGAGATCTCAAACAATACAGTATGCCTTGTTTAGCCAGCAGAACCTTGCTTTTACCAGCACTCACATAATGCACATGAGAAAACTTAATTTTCTTTCTCAGCTTTCATAAATGCCCCCCATTTTATGGTCAGCAAATGGGTACGCCTGTGTTCCAAACTAGCAGACATTGATGCATATATTCTGACATTCAAATTTCTGTGTAACTATAGCAAAGCAATTTGTGCTGGAAATGGCTCCTGCCACAAGCACAGTTCAGAAGCACTGAAAACACAAAACTCATAGAAATTGGTGAGAAGTTCTAAATCTACTCAAGGACCTTTTGTTTTATGTATCTGGATTTCAATTATAATGGATATGTCTCAGAACTAGACCTTATGCTTTTCTAGTTTGTTCTTCTACAACCCATGTAGAATGCTTATTGTAAAGACAAGTTATTTAAAGATAAGTTGTTATTAGCCACAATTATCAACGTGATTTTAGCAATAGGGAAGACTAGTATCAGGATAAAACAACTATACTGTTACCTTAAATGTAATTAGTGTTACAGAAATGAAAACTCAATGGAAAAGAAACTAAGTTACTAGGTAGGTAGCAAAAAAAACCCAGCAAAAACCCAACTAGAAAACTACAGGGCAGAACAATGTTTTGGAACTTATATTCTCAACACATAACCCTTGGACTGTCTTTATACACTCCTCCTTTCTCTCGACTTTCAGGTTCACAGCAGTCATGGCTGTCAACTCAAATACAGAAAGTAATTCTCCAAAGTTGTGTCTATGTTCAAACATTTCAACACATCCATCTTCTCCAGGGAACCCTGGCACACGTCCACAGAGATGGCACCTACATGAGAGAATCTTCTCTGTATCACTTTCCAGCATATGCACAAGCCTGAGGGAGCTGCATCCCTGCCCTGACACGGGAGTGTCCCACCACCACCACTACTCACAGCAGAGACTGCCGGCAGAGACCACTCTTTGCTTAGTGACGGGTATTTTTCAAAAAGGAATAGATCAACAGTACCACTGACATGAAATAATCAGAAGGGAAGCCCTTTAAGTCACGTAATTCCGTAAACTGGTTAGTTCTGCTCTTTTCTTGCAACAACTGATTTGTATTCAGTGCACAACAAAGAGCTACACGGGCATTAAGTGCTTGTCCAAAGACACGATTTTTATGTTTTCACTGTGCTGCTTAAGTCACGTATTCTAAATGCTTGTACAAAATACGCATATAAAAGAGCACACTTACAGGGAGAAAAATACGAATCAAATTAATTCCAGGCAGTGGAAGTTACTTTAACTCCTTCTGGTGGTTCAACATGAACTGAGGAGAAGAAACACAGAAGAGGCATCGCTGCTCATGGCACTGACTCAATTGCTTGCTGTGAAAACAAGACCTTGTGTGCCTTCATTCCAGACCTATGTAGCAGCTGCAACGGTTTCATATTTGTTCAAATTTCAAAACAAATAACCAGTAAATCAGAAAGCACTGGCTGATGCTGCAGAATTCCAGGGTCATTTATTATTAATTGGTTTTAGTTTTGTTGAATTGACCTTCTTAAGCCATGAATTTCTTTCTACAAAATTTTGCAAAAGACAACTGCTGGCTCAAAAAGTGTAAGGGCTAAGTAGAAGCCACCAGAGAACAGATGAATCCAGACTGATGAATGACAAGGAAGCAAGCTGCCTGGGGAAGATTTGAGCAATGGGCATGATACAGCAGAGAGACCTGCTCTCTTATTTCCACAAGCATTGCTGCAAAGAGGAACGTGAATGAGGAAACTGAAAAAGATTCTGAGATAGACTGGCAGCCATCCACCAGCAGCCAGAAAATTATAATATCCCGATAACAATTTTTATCTACATGAAAAAATATGACAAGCATGTCTTAGAAATTACAAGTATGAAGAACATGAAAGGTTTATATGAGGCAAGATTTTTTAGGCCAACTAATTGAAAGAAACACGAATTTTCAGGTCTAAAATAATGTAAAGCAACTTCAAAGCAAAAAATCCAACCCAAATTAAGAATAATTGCTGAGCTAGTGTTACTCAAGGAATTGAGTAAAATGTAATAATATATGTGCAGCAGGTTTGGGGAATGCTAGTACAGGGGGAACCTACAGGAGGACCTTCAGGAAGGAGAAAACACATTTTTTATCTGTGGTGAATGAAAGGACAAATGGAGAATTAGGAAGGACTTAGATAAGCACCAGACAGTGACCATGGCAATGCTAAGGCATAGGCTGAAGTGAGAGAAAGTGGTGATACACAGAGTGACTGTGAAAGAAGGTAACAAAGAAGCTCAAACTTGTTTCTTGAGTATTGCCTAATCCATGAAATCCATCAGCTAAGATTTTAATTTAGGCAGAAAGGTAAAGCTGGAGTAGAGAGACTGAAATAAGATTCCTCAGTACAGACATGAATTTGTATTTTTCTCCACGAGTAAGGGAAGGGGAAAAAGCAAAAGGCTGTGCAAAACATCATCACAGAAGGAGACTGAAGATTGTAAGACTCCAGAAATTACAAAGGAGGAGCTGGTACAGAAGAGAGACACCAGAACAGTGTGGTCACATTTGCAAACCCCTAAAACTGGAGTGGATATGGAAAGGCCAAGTGGGTGACCAACAAGTGAGAGGAAGGCTGATTAACGTTTATTGAGTAGAACTGAAACATTTACATTGCAAATGAACAGAAGGCCATGAAGAAACGCGGCAGCTCAAAAAGTACAAAAGACCAGTGTGGAAATGGGAATCAAAGACAAACAGGGAAGAATTGTAAGGCAAAGTGAGAAGGCTTAAGAGAGGAAGACTACCAAGAGAAGATGTGATGGAGAGGACACTGATGACAAATGGAGCCAAGGGGGAGAGAAGAGCTGCCTAAAGCTATTTTAAAAATGGAAGAGAGCAGAAAACAGAGAGAGTAAGAAAGCATGAGAATGGCACAAGAGCTGACTGCAAAGGATGCAGAAAAACAGCTAAGAGGAAGAACAGTCCCAGGTATAAAAGAATGAAATCGACAGCAACAGAACTAGAGAATCCATGGTGGAATACACAAAGGCACCTCTTCTCTTTGCCAAAGCCATAATATTGCACCAAAGTATACAGGAGTTTACATGGGCTCAGAAAGTATATAGGTAACAGCAATAAAATATATCAAGGCATGGTAAGTAACAGCAGTGCTGTGCCAATAGCTCTGGAAGTCTCTCAGCTTCAGAACTCTTTGGCCATGGACGGGTAATGATCACAATTTGAAAACCACCTACAGGTATGACTGCAAATTTCCCTTCCAACCAACCAAAAGATCTGACAGGGAGAAAGGAAGCAGGTCACTCTCATTCCATGGAAGTCATTATTTTTTTCCACTGCTGTTCTGTTTTCCATCAGTCTTTTAGGGCTTCTCATCTAAATACCACAGCTTATTAAATGAATCTGGTGAAGATGAAGATCTCATTCTCAGCAAAATCGAAATGTTTGGAACAATGCAGTGAGGGGAAAACTGAAAGCTGAGACAATTATCCATCAAAAGCCTGCACCTAATTATGTCCTATGCAATAGCTTGCTGAAGAACCTAAACTGTGCTACCTCAAACAGTCTTTGGGTTTTGTGCTGCTGCCAAAAAGTTTTACCCTGTTTCCAGTGACTGAGTAACAACTCTTGGATTCAGTAAGAAATACAAGTGGTATATAAATACTCATCTGTAGATGTAATTAATGTACTACAGACTTATAACAGAATTCTTGCTGCTCCCCGAAAGCCCACACTTGCAGCAAATCAGTTTCAAACTTGCTGCAAGCACTGAAGGCATCTATACAAATTTTAACCTAGGAAATTGCAGTTTTCAGCTCATGTAACTTATTACAACCTAGAGTTGTCATGTGCTTGCCTGTTCATTTCAACGACATCTAAAAAATCTTTATACTGCATAAATAATGCATTATATCCATAACAACAGGATGCAGTACACTGTATGATTGATTGCCTTGGCATTTAGCTCCTGTGGGGACAGCTTTTGTGAAACATGGCTCTATCTAACTCCCTGAAAATTACATTTGGGTGAATCTGTCTGAATGATCAAACTTAGGTATGGTTAGACATAATGTTATTAACATTGCAGAGGCAGGTACAAACGTTCACCCTTCATACTGTACTAAAGCAATGCTATTTTACATCTGTTTGTCAAGGAATCAGAGAGAGCAACATTGGGGGGATCAATTTAAATCAGTGACTTGAATCACTAATTATAAACCCCATTAAAATCAGGAAACTTTTAATTCCCACAGTGTATTACACATGTAACCACTGATACTTTTTTTTTTTTAATGCCAGTATTCTGGGGCACAGTTGTTCTATAGTGGACTTAATACAAAATGTGTACACACTATTTTATACTAATTATTTAAAGTCCTAGTTCTTCCTTTTGCATTAGCAAATGATAAAAGAGCCATCACTTTTTTGCCAAGTGATTATTACTCATTTTTTAATCACAGTTAGTGTCAAGCTGACTCCTATTCCATCTGAAATTGATTCCAACCAGAATTTGAATTATTTACTAAAATATGTATTATATGCATATTATTTAAAAGTTACTAATTATATAGGACCATCTTAAATACAGCAGATACATGTAGGTAAAATTAAGTTGATCCAAGCAGACGCTGTATTGCAAGTTTAACATTTATGTATACATTCTGTGCTGCTAGCAAAATTTACTACTTCTAAGCATCGTATCTTATGAGATTTTGGTACAGCTAAAAGTCTCAAACCTAATTTACATTCACCGGCTGAAAGAGGATGGTTAGAATAAACAAAGATAACAAGTTCCTCAAACCCTAATGTTTTTCAACATTTAATGGCACTTGAATTTAACTTATCAAATAACTAAAGTATTTCAGAACCAGGAAAGGATACATGTTGTTATGAAAAAGCAGTTAATTTGCCCTGTTAATGACTGTTCTCTAAACCACATCTCTATCTGAAACTTAATCAGCAACTTTATTTCTTGAATAATTTTTTAGATTTTTCTAGTAAATTTTTCATAGGTTATTCCTTAATACCTTCATTTTAGCCACCATTTTAAAGTTCTCAAAAATGAAAGAATGTACCTAACAAATTAAAAGATGCATTTTAATAACTTTTTGTTATTGAGCTGATTATTTTTATCTACCATGGTATTAATAAATATAAGATGTTTTTTTCCCATTCCCCCAAATATTTGCAACATATACAGAGTATGAGAAAGCAAGGGAGACAAGAAGGATAAATACTAATCTCTCTGATTTGAAAAGAGATCATAACATGGTTAGAAAGCTGTCAGGAGAAGTAATTTTAGGCTAACTTTACCGCTCATTCTGAACTCCAGTGCAAACAGCTCAACTGCTCTACCGAGCTCCTGGTGTTACACATTCTGCTTGCAATTGCCACTTGCCCCCCATCAGTAAGCACTGGGGACAGGACCAGCCAACTGCAATAGCAGCCACTGGCTTGAGTGTAGACACACTGCCATGTATTGCCCTGCTGGGGTGTTTCACCTCTGGCAGAAACAAATGCTTAAACTTCTCATGCTCAGTATTGCCTAAGCTGCCCAAGGGTCAGACAGGGTCTCCTGTGCCCACATTAATTCTTCCTTGAGACCCATCCTCAAGGATCAGTCAGCAGCCACTGGTCCTTAGTATTTCAATCTTGATGAAAATCTGAAGGGAGCAACCATAACACACCCCAAACACAGAAATTATATTCAAATGCTACTTTCTCCACTACCTGTGGTGGATGATTTAGATTTGCATACTGCTTCAATTCTTGACCTAATATGAAAACCAACACTTTTTTTTCTTAGAAACCTTTTGCATCTGTTATGTTAAATAAAGACAGTCAAACAAAAGAACTGTGACTTTTAAACTGATTTCAGAGACATTGCAGTATTTCTACACTGAGAAAAAAACGGTGGGCCCTAAGTGCCTGGTTCTCTTTGCACAGTCACAGCCACAAAAATAAAATGCAAGGAGAGCATTTTATTTTTAAAGTAGGATTTTTGCTTTCTTCAGGACTACAAGTCTTTGCCACAGACAAGTGGAGGATTTCAGCATTATGGAGTTGCTAAAACTATTTCTGCCTCTGAAGAGCAACCTGATTATAGAATCCAATTATGATTTGATTGCATCCACAAACCTATCTCCTCACGCATGTATCTTAAATGGCTTACACTTCCCTTTTAAGTTCTTGCAAATTCACAAAATTTTGAGGATAAAATTTAATGACCTGTTGAAAATAAATAAATAATTTGTTATATCACATTGTACTTGGCATACAACATTAGCACAGAGAACATTTGCTAGAGGTCCTGTTAACTGAATATCCTTGTTACATTATGCATGACTTCCCAAAGCACTGAGTACATAATATCCATCATGAAATTCAGAATATATAACTAAATTTAGAAAGAAGTATATTCAGACCTATGATCAGCATTCTGACATCTCCAGTTATGAGTTTTAATTAAACTTGCTTTTGTATTAAGTCTATTTTTATTAAATAAGTGCAGAATCCTGCTTTATACATTATGTATAAGTAAAAAAAAAGATTAAAAAGTAATTTGTAGATGCCTTTTCCTAAAGGCATAATTCAAGTCACTGTTCCATAACTTCTCTTTACAGTTGTGACGAAGAGGCACCACTGCTGAAGGAGATCAGTTTCTTTGAGAGCTTCAGCACCTTGCTGGCAATCCATTTTAGCACCCCAAATACTGCTTCCAGTGACAACAAGCTGATAAATGAGATCAATGGATAACAGAGGGCACAGGAAATAAATTATCAAAAAATAAACCCAAAAACATTCTTGGACATCTTTGATACACCAGACTAACTACTCATCCTACAAAAAACCACTGGATTTTGCAGCAAATTTATCCAGTATTGTCCCTCTAAATAGTTCACTCATAATATGTACTGCTTCAAATTAGTCTCAGGCAAGAAATGAAACTAGAATTAACTCGGATGACACATTACCAAAACCAAATACTTCTCTAACAAGGGAAGCACAGCTTAAAGGATTCAGTATTTTGTGTTTCAGGAAACGGATGAGAATGATGTACTGACACTGACACAAAAGAGGGGTGGGGCTTTGGTTGGTTTGTTCTGGTTTTTTTTCACCATTGTAATACTTTGCTTCAAGGGTCCTCCTTTGGCATTTTGACCTGAATAAATACTTTTCAGAAAAGTTCAAACTAAAATTCCTTGGAATCAGCACATTTGTATTTACAAATTCTACACTAGTCCTTTGATATCAATCAGATGTGATATCAATCAAACGCACAAGCACAGATTTGCTGGCTAACGTATGAAGCAGAAGCTGAAAGTAACTAACTATCTCTTGGAAAAACAGCTTTATCGGAAGAGCAGAAAGCTGTTTTCCTGCTGGAGAGAAACCTAGTCAGTAATCCAAGAGAAGAAACTAAGAACTTCAGACTTATCTGAGCAATTTCATTGCACTTCCTGAAATTCCGACAGGTAGAATGCAGCACCTGAGAAAGTTTTGGTATTAATTCTTAACAAATGGTGCTTTAAACTGTGGTTTTTTAATATCTCTGAAGCAATCTGTAGAAGAAAATTCCAGATTTGCATGTGCTTTTCAACACACGTAAACACCTCTTGCTTTTCAGACCAGTTTGCTGGGCATAGTCATGTATTGGTACAAAGAAACTCCAAGCACTTTTTGTGTATTTCAAGTTGGGTAAACAAACATCTTGAACAGATTACAGTCATAGACAAACAAATATACAGCACTTATTAAAAATTTTCAAGAAGCCAAGATTTTGTGGAGAAAATAATCTGAAGGATGAGTCAAACTTTTCATAGTCTTTTTTGATTATGTATTTCCTATAACAGACTGTGAGCACAAGCTGACAAAATGCTGGATATACGTAAACAGCCAAAAGCAAGTAAAATGCTTTTAAGATGTGTTCTGTTAAATTGAGAACTACCGCAAAATTATTAACATAAGAAAAAATGCAAATATTGGAAAGCTATTTTAGTTCTAGCTTTGCTGCTTGTGTTTTATTGCTAAAACGTTAAATCCATTTTACCACAGACATGAGATGTACAGTATTTTCAAGATCCATTAATTTTATTTTGCAAATGTGAAATACTTAGAATGTTAATATAGAATTTTCACGGAAAGCGTTTTGGACAAGCAGTTGGTCAAATTTGTTCTTATTTTCCTATTCCCCCTCATCTTTTCCATCTACTCAATGCTTTTGATATGGATTGCAGAATGCATGGTTGCAGTCACTTTCCCTGTGTTAAAGAACACTTATTTGAAAATGAAGATGCACCAAATTATATACCATGGCTTTTGGAAAGAACGAGAAGTGAAAAACGATGAGCCTCCTGCGTGCTAAATACAGGCTGATTACACAGTGTACAAGAACTGCTGCACCAAGACGTTCTTGCTGCAGCTCCACTGACACCTCTGAATTTGAACAAATGTGGCTCATTAAGATGAGGCAGAATAAAGACAAACCTGAAATGGAACTTTCCCAAAGTGTTTCACTTGCAGGTACCTTATTTATGACTCTTATTTTCTGTCCAAAATAGGTAGAATGGCAAGAAACAATGTATTGCATACGTTGTAGTAAGTCTGAAGTGGTTTCTGTCTCAAAACCCTGCTTTCTCCTAAAGGTATAGAAGAATTAAATGAATAGCCTAAAGAGGATAATTACACAGATGGGTAATACTGCCATTTTGGAGGAAAAAATAAGAGTCATCATGGCACACTTGTACAAAATGTAGTTGACAGCAGTTAATTCTGGAACCTTTCCAACACTGAGAGGATGCTGACCGTTTTTTTTTTTTTTTTCTGAATGAGCAATTAAGTACAGGAGTAAGTCTTGTCCTGTGAATATGTTCAACTCCTTGTACCCTATTCATATGGCAACTTATATATATGTGTGTGTGTGTACATATTTATATTTTAGAGCAGAATATTATATATGCATTTGCATCCCTTCACAATGTGCACTCACAGGCCAGAAAGCCAAAGGTGTCCTGGGCTGCATCCAAAGCAGCGTGGGCAGCAGGGCCAGGGAGGGGATTCTGCCCCTCTGCTCTGCTCTGTGAGACCCCACCTGCAGGGCTGCATCAGCTCTGGGGTCCCAGCACAGGCAGGACCTGTGGGAATGAGTCCAGAGGAGGGACACCAGGACGATTAGAGGGATGGAGAACCTCTCCAGTGAAAGGCTGAGAGAATCGGGACTGTTCAGCCTGGAAAAGAGAAGGCTTTGGGAAACCTTTGCAGCCTTTCAGTATCTGAAGGAGGCCTACAAGAGCTGGAGAGGAACTTTTGACAGGAGCATGCAGGACAAGGGAGAATGGCTTCAAACTGAAAGAAGGCAGATTTAGATAACATATTAGGAAAAACTTCCTTACTGTGAGGGTGGTGATGCACTGGAACAGATTTCCCAGAGAAGCTGTGGATACTTTATCCCTGGAAGTGTTTCAAGGTTGGGCTGGATGGGGCTCTGAGCAACTTGGTGTAGTGAACGGTGTCCTGCCCATCGTATGGGGGTTGGAATTGGATGATCTTTAAGGGCTCATCCAATTTAAGCCATTCTGTGATATCCTTTTTCAGCAGGTCATACATGTTTGTGAAAGAGACTTAATGCTCATTGTTTTTCTCATTTTTGAAAAGAGAGCATTAAATAGGACTGCTCAATGCAGGTATGCATGCACAAGCTGGGATTGCTAGAATTGTATCAGGCATTAGAGAGGGTCAAGAGAGGTTCACACTATTCCATAAATGACAGCCTATGAACAGCGGACTAGTTCCTCACAGATGCTGTACAGAAGTCTGACCTTCCCTCTGCACACTAACCCGAAGAATTTTTCTGATGTTAAAGAAAAATAACTGACTAAGAAAGAGTGAAGTGTATATAAACTGACCCCTTTCATGCTTTTGTAGCTTTAACCGAAATTTCACTGACCTCTCCAAAATTATCATTAATTTTGTTTGCCCATTCAACAATAATAATGTTGGCATCTGACATTTTCAAGATATCTTTATTGCTTTTGATTACCTGGTCTAGCATTCTTTTAAACTAAACCATTTTCTGTTTAATCTGTTAATAAGAGTAGTGATTTACTACATGATATTTGAGGTATTCAGAGAACATCTGCATAGCTACACCAATCAGATGTTTTCCTACAGTCAGGTAGTTGTATTTAATGAAAGCATACAAAAGAAAATCCAGTATGCTACACTGATTAGGTCAATGAACTCACACATAAAAAACAAAACTGGATTTATTATCCATTCCAATTTGAATCAGCATGCCTACTTCTCCAAGAGTACTTCCAACCACAGATAAGCATAATTTTCAACAAACAAAATATCTTTTCATAGAAAGTTTTACCTTATCTGAGGCTGCCCAAAACCACAGTAGAAAGGGATCCCCTGTGGACCAGAGCAGAAGAATATGCAACCACTTAAGTTACCTTCAGGAACAGGGTGAGCTTTCCCGACATTAGTGCACAGCCTAGCATGGAGATGGTCAGCAGCGATCTTAAGTCAGAAGATTAGCTCAATATCTACCAACTCATTCTTAATTAAATGAACTGACATCTCTCCATCAGTAAACAGCACTCCGAACGTAAGCCATGAGCAGAAAGCAGCCAATTTCCAGTTAGCATTGGTTCAGGACAAACAGGCATATTTGCTTTAATCTGCTGGGTTTAAGTGTTAAAATGGGCATCTCATCTATCAGATATTACACACAGCTGATCTAATTTCCAATCAAAACAACTTCTAAAATCAAGTTAAGACAAAGCACTCATATCTGTGGATATATCAAACTGACCAGGTTATTGGTCACAGAGAAGCCTAGAATGTATATCTTTTTGCTCTGTGATTATTCAAGTAGTGTTGTTTTGTGCATAAAATTCAAAAAAATTGTTGCCTATAGTGCTCTATCTTTAATCCTTGCTTAGATGATGCTCAAAAGAAGACTAGGCTCAATTGTTCTTAGCTAATGACCTGAATAATTATTGGCTTTTACAATAAATCCGAATTATAAATGTTAGTTCATAGAGTGTGCACTTATTCACTTCACCTGTAGGCATCTTCACGATCAAACAAATTTCTCATGGCTTTGCCACAGGCTGTTTTAAATTTAGCACATTTTTCTAAACAGATAGGCCAGTTCCATAAAATAATGGTGCCACTTTAATGGAAACAATATTTACACTGACTTGTTGAAAGAAAACAGTGAGCTATAGTCCCAGAAAAGGACATGCAATCTGACAAATACGATGGGCTACTACAAACCTGATGAATGAAAAAAAAAAAATCCACAAGGTTGCTTTTTTCATTTAGTCTCCTTGCTGAGAGATGGGAAGAAACCCATAAATTCAAATTACAAAACCCATCTGAAATATGAGACAGGCTGTGCTTCCAACCATTCTTTCTTTGAAAGCCCCTTGGACAGAGGAGATCTGTGCTCTTTCATTGTTTAATTGTTTCTGGCTGCACATTAATTAAAATTACGTTTAAATTAAACCACCCCTATTAAATGGTCTGTGATTTAAGACTCAAAAAATATATTTAAAGTACAAAGATATTGTAGTTTATCTTAAGAAAGCTTAATCCTTAGTCAGCCACCATATGACCTAGTCAGAGGTGTTAGGTTCAAGCTTCTCTGCTAGGAAGTCCACTGTGTCTCACTGAGGAGGTGGCTACAAGAATCAGTTTAAGTATTATTTAATTTAGAATGTTGAAACATTCCAAGAAATATACTACAGAGCAGGTTTTTTATGAACACCTCATATAAGAAAAATAAATTAAAAACTGTTACCAGCATACAATTATTTTAGTGCAGTTGTAATTAATGAAGCTGCCATGAGGGCATATGCAAAAACAGTCTAATTTGTTAAAAACTTATTCAAGACAACATTTGGATGACCCGAGGTCAGAGCAACACCTTCAACTATATGCATTTGCACCAAGCCACCTGCTTGACAACTATGTTCTCTCTTTATTCCCACGAAGTGCTACCCTGTAGACTGATGGTTGTGCATTCTTTTCAACTGGAGCTGAATTTAAATAGGCAAGGTCACAACCATAGAAGAAATAAACCTTTTCAAAGTGCTAGGGCTTTTAACATCAACAAGAAATCACCTACTGGTACACAAATATAATATCAGGATTAACCATTTCAGCTTTTTTCTTGTCTGATTATATATTTACATATATATCTATCTCATGTATATATATATATATATATAAATAAATAAGTTATATATTATATATACACATAATAAATGTAATGGGAAAAGTGAGAAATTAGAACACCTACTCCAAGCATGATTTCAGGTAACTGAGATTGAAGTAGAGAATATCTGATGCAACTGCTTAAAATTTTTAGTTAAAACTCTGATACCACTGAAACAGCGAGAATCACAACCAGAGCAAGAATATTTATAAGCAATGTCACTATATCAACAACATCTTTATCTTTTACTATGTAGAAACAATCCAATTGCTTGAAACAGAATCTAGATAGCATCAAAATTTAACTAACGCAGGAATGGCAGGCGCAGGCAGGCACTCCGTAACAACCTTGCTGCCACACGTTAAAACACTCAGCAAACTTTACAAGGGAAACCTCAGATCCTGCACAGGTACCAAAAAGCACAACCATGAAATGCCTCAGAAAGATTTTTCCTAGTTCTCATGAAAGCTAGGAACTTGTAGAAGGATATTTTCAGAGAGTGCTGTTCCTCTAATTACAGAGCAAAACAAAAAGAAACCTTCAATCTTCCTGATTCAGATGGAAAGAAACAGATCTATAAAATATCTGGTGACAGGTTGAATCCTGAACCCAAGAGCAAAATGCACCCCTGAGGTATGTCTAAAAGACTTTAAGTTCTCCTCAGCAATATGTTCCAACTTCAGTTTCCAGAGGAAGCAGAAAGTCACAAGCAAAATTTAACACTGGAATGTATCACTACCATATTAATGTGAAAGACAAACAAATAACTTGCTTTTAACATTAGTCCTAACTTCATGGCCTGATCATGGAAGTCAAACCAATGTATCTCATCCTAATTCTTTTAAATACAGTTTACTGATACAGTTTTTGATAGCCTCTCTTACCACTTGACCATGGAAACGGATGCCATTGGTATGAATCATTTTAATTACTTTTTAGGACTGTTTTCAGCTAATAAATCAGCAATGTTGTTCAGGACAGCTGTATTACTACTATTAAGCTGCTTTAAAATATTTTTTGTTCAAGAATATATAATACAGAAGATTTTGATTTGGAAAAAACCCAGCATGCTACTGTCCAAGTTAATACTTTCTAATTCTTTCTGTAAAATTAAAGTTTATCATCAGATACTAAAAAAATGTAAAACTATATTCAAGTTCTCCTCTCAAAAATGCATTTAAAAAGAGCTTCCATGAAGTTGAGGCCTTACCACCTTTAAAATTTTTCATTTTAAATAGCTGTCAAAGCTACAAGGCAAGACAGATGAATAAACATACAAAATAGATATACAATGTCCAAAAATTCAAAAAATTCCAGTTGTTCCTCAAACTACTAGATATTGCCTGATCACTATAAAGAATTCTCCTATGTAATCTATCCCACTGCTTTTTAAAAACCATTTCCAGAAAAGATGACTCAGGAGGATGCTTCACAAACAAGAAAGCACCAAAATTTCAAGTGGCCTGACTTCCCTGAAGAGTTTCAAAGAATCCTCTTCCAAAGGAAGAATTCAGAACATTTCAGGCAAAACATTAAAATGTAAGTTACAGTGTTTATCATCTCCTTCATATGTACTACAGAAGATTCGCCTCTGTATCCAGAGTCTTGAGATTTTTTCAAGCATTGCAGCAGCATTTTCTATGCCTTTGCAATTTGACTCTCCAAATAAGAGGAAAATCTATTACTGAGCTTGAGTATTATGGTTTTTTCTGTTTTGCTGGACTGACACTGTGATGAGCAAACATTACTGCCATAATTCAGAGAATGTGCCATAAAAACACTGGCAGTCAATTAATGAAAGCTAAGAAGGCTATGAAGTATTCTAACTGGAAAGGATTAACACATTTACAAAAACACTTTGTTTTCAAGAAGCCACCATAATCCGTAGCTACACTTTTAACTGTAATCTGCACACATCTGACAGTTTGTATGGTTCATTGCCAAATAATTGACAATGCTGTTGAAATTCTGATGCCCTCTGTGTAACAGCATGGCCTGGAAAACACCTTTGGAAATACCTCTCCAACAAGAAGATGATGTTACCAGCAAGAAATAGAGAGCAGTGGGAATCTGACTACCCTACAGTTACTGGAAGAAAAGCTTGTACCATCATCACATCATGCATACATTGCAATTTCTTTTCAACTCCATCTTTCTATTGTTTCTCTTTTTAAAAGCCCTTCAGATAAGAGAGAGGAAGGACTGTCAAGCAAGCAAGCAACTAGCATGACAAGTGGGAAAACCTGCTCAAATCTCTGCTCCAGCCCCAAGTCAGAAAAAAAGTCCAAGGAATTCACTCAGTATATCCCACTGCTCTTTCCTGCACATGTGGACAGAAGTAAATCCCGATTACAGACTGCTGTGAGGAAAAACAGGCTGAAAGATCATGAGGCACTTAGTACTAGTCACAAGGTCAGCAAAATTTAGACAGTCTAACATACTGGATAACAATTTATTAACTTGTCAAGGTAGCATGCAAGGAAAAGCTTTTCAGAATTCAAAGCTACAATTCAGTCCATGAAGACTTACATAACACTATTTTAAATAACACTTGCATTCACCAGCAATGAGTGTTCTAGAAATACCCTCAGTTAGACTTATGGAAGACTCATTTGGTTTAGAAGCTCCTTACAGTTAGAAAGCTATTCTAAGGCCAGCTTGGAAAATATGACTAGAATTACAGAGGATATTTCCTGCTCTTTCACTAAGATGTTGGTATTGCAATACAGAAGTCGTTTATCACCAGCCTTTGACACAAGTTTCCAATAGGCAACTCATTATCTTTGCTTACAGATAACATAAAGTGCATGAATTTTAATTACACAAAAATCACATCTGTAGTGGTTGATGGGCAGAGAGACTTCTGTGCTGACCTGTTCAGCATTTTACAGCTGCCTAAAAGCAAAACCAGACTGAAGATATTTCCATTGAATGGTGAGGGTAACAGATGAATAGCTCTAGCAGTTAGAGATCTACCTGATGTTTCAAGCTACCAGTTAAGAGCCAGGAAGAAAGTAAAAGGTTCTGGAAAGATGCTGTGTGGTTTTCTTTTTTAGTGAAACACATCAGGGCAAGTAGCTCAGTTTTTTAAATACTGCATATGACACTATTTCATTCTAGTATTCAGCTTGTGACTCAAATATCTGAAAAATGCTTGAGCTAGAAGTGTCTTTCTGAGGACAGTACTATATTGAGACAACTTCAAACACACTAAGCATCTTACTGCCAAAGAATCACCACAAAGCAGAATAAATAAACAAACAAACAAGGCTAAACTTGAAATTTTCAGCTTCTTGCTGTGTGTTTGAAACTATTCTCTTGTGCATATTCTGGAGATAATACTGCAAATAGTTGCAGTCTGCTTTGAAATCTACATGGTATACACTAAAAAAAATTATAAAACTGCAGAAAAATTTATATACAACACAGATTTTTCACTATGGCCAAATCACCTTTGTCCAATAGCACACATAATTTAAAAATACTCTCCTTTTCTGGAATACTTCCAGACTTACTAGAAGAGGTTTCATAGAGAAGTTGTGGATTCCCCATGGCTGGAAGTGTTCAAGGCAAGCTTGGCTGGGGCTCTGAGCAACCTGGTCTAGTGGAAGGTGTCTCTGCCCATGGCAGTAGAGTTAGAACCAGATGACTTTTAAGGTCCCCTCCAACCCAAACCATTCTTTCATTCCCTGACTTCAGCAACCAGGGAAAGTCTTACTGCCACCACCTACCGAAGAAATAGCTTGCTCTTCCTCCTGGGACCCTGCTGCTCAGGCTGTAGCCAGAAGACACACAGAATACATGAAACCAAAAGACTATGGCAGCATTTCTCACACACAGCAAAAGTGCAGTGTTTATGAGAATTGGTATTTTATTCATACTATTATTAATATTTTAACTTCAGGCTTAAAATGAGACATCAAACAACAGCATGATCAGTAGGAGTCACTGTACCAGATTAGGGAAGGAACTAAAACTCATAGACAAAAACTCAAGCTGGCTAGAAAGCTTACACTGTACTTTGCTTTTCTCTGGAAGTTACTAAAAGAGAACATCCAAAAGGATTAAGTGAATCACTCTCCTAGTTTCTACTTGTCAATTAGAAATGCTTCAGCAGATCCATTCAGACCAAAGCTGTTTATCCTCTACCCCAGCCAAGGGCACTCTCTGCCCACTTGTGAAGTCACTTTGGTTTACCTCATCTCTCCAGAGGGACTTACAGACCTGCTCCAAAACTGGCATACCATTCACAGTCCGGAAAAGACTTCACTAGATACTATCCATAAGTGAACAATGGGCTACTGAGTCAGCCATTATCTTTGTTCTGACTATCAAGAACCAGAACTGTACAAAATTTTTCCAATTCTTCTTGCTAACATAAAAAGCTAAAAATCAGAAGCAGAAACAGAATCCTTTAACACAGAAATCCATCCTTATATTCATAGATTTTAACATGGAAAGTCTCTAGAATAATATAGGTCTCAGATGGCCACAAAATGATCCTTACATTAAGTCAATACCTGTTTATTGAAACAGATCAGAGCCTTGAATTATACAGTAATTTATGTATCTAATATTCTTTTAACCATCTTTTAACAGGTGCACTGATATTTATACAACTTTTAGGCAGTTTTACAAAGGGATATCCTTTGAGAAGTCTAAAATGCTTTGATGCTACTGTGAATGCCCTTAGTGACAGAAAAAAACCCCAAGCACTTCTATATATGCAGGCTGTATTCATCTTTTTAATGCTCTTTATGTTCCTACCAAGAAGCCTTCTAGGAGTTTAATTCACCCAGTGTCTGACACTCAAATGCAGTTAGCAATTTGTAAAATTACACAATCTGTAAAAATCTGAAAACAATTTCAGCTGAAGACTGGGTTTGAAATGCAATGCCTAATGAATTACACAGGGAATTGTCTTTCAAATGCCTTTCAGAACAAACAATACAGGAGATTTTCTTTAGCACCTGAAAAACTAATCTCATCGATCTCTAATAATAAATTAAGTATGTCAATTCATTTTAAGCAGAGCAAATTAGCAGAATTTGTATTTTAGTTGGTGAATCAGATATCTGCACTAATCTCTTGCTCTTTGTCTGCATTTAGGTGATTTCTGAATTTTTTCAGTATCATTGGCATTATTAATTATGAGAAGGCAGACATTAAAAAACAGTTCAGGATGAACTAGAGCAGGATCCCTCACAATGATCCCTCACTGACTACCCAGAAAGTGCATTCAACCCATGGCAGTCAGAGCAGCCCAGTCTCAGAAGAGCTTTAAATGAATAAACACATCCCTCCAGTGAAGCCAGCATCCTGCCAAGTGTGGCCCCAAGCTTAATCCTCATGTATGGCAACTCTGAAAAAGGGAAATCAAATACAGGACCTGTGTCTTTGCCATGGTACAGACAAACTCTGCATTCCCTGGCAACAGAGGGAACTGGATGGAATTCCCCCTGGATGGAATTCCCCACAAATACACTCACTAGAAAATTCCTTTTTGTGATGCAATACTATGACATCAAAAGTACTTTCACCAACTGCATCATACAGTTGAATATTTCTGATAAGCTTCTAAGTAAACTATCTTCAAAGTTAATAAATAATTTATCTTCCTGTCTTGAGCCTGAAACAGTGATCTGGTCCTTCTGTCATGGGACAAATCTGAACAGCCAGACCATATCAACCAATTTTAAAGATATGTCAATTTTTTATAGACTTCAAAACAAATTTTAAATCTATGTTTTTCAGCATGACACCTTTTGCTTTTCTGTGAACTCTGTCTGAGCCACAGTCTGACCTCACAAATATAGCAAACCTAACTGACAGAATTCAGCATAAATGTGTTGCTTTTAAGATCAGTCAGACAGTTTCCCAACCTCTATTTTTACCTCTTCTAATTTTAGCTCTTTCTTTGCTTTACATCTGTCATCTGGGGCCCTGTCTTGCGTTTGCATGGCAAGGTTTTGGTAGCAGGGGGAGCTACAGCGGGGGCTTCTGAGAGAAGCCAGCAGAAGCTCCCCCCTGTTCAACATAGCCAGTGCCAGCCAGCTCCAAGACAGATCCACCACTGCACAAATTCAAGCCCCTCAGCAATGGTGGCTGTGTCTCTGGGATAACACAGTTAAAGGAAGGAAGAAAAACTGCACAGCTGCAGCTGAAGAGGAGCAAGCAAACGTGAGAGAAACAGCCCTGCAGACACTGAGCACAGAAGGATGGGGAGGGAGTGCCCCAACACCAGAGCAAAGATTTTCCTCCATTCCTCCACGTGCAGACCATGGTGAGTCCACCTGCAGCGCATGGACCTCCACAGGGGAGCAGAAATCCATCCACAGCCTGTGGAGAATACCAGGTCACAGCAGATGGATGCCTGAAGGAGGCTGTAAACCCTGTGGGAAGCCCACAATCCAGAAGGCTCCTGGCACATGTAGCAGGGCTCTTCACCCTTGGAATGTGGTCAAACAACTCAAACAATGCCATTTTGCATGCTAGCAGTGGTGGGCTGAGAGGAGGCATCATGTGCTGGGTTTGGTATTGAATTATGCTAACACCAGCCTGTCCCACCAACCCCAAACTTAAACCCTGATAGTGAGCCAAAGACTTGGCAGGCAAGTCCCTAAGATGACCTGAAGACATATGCTGGCAGTCAATCACTTTCCATTGTAACAGTCCAGTCCACTTTCATATGTTAGGTTCTTTTAACATATTCTATTGAACATATTCCTTCTTGTAGTGTGTGTATGAAGTTCCCTTCTTTAAAGTGGGAATGTCCCTTCACAGATACTCCTCAAGGCTGAGTGAAAGAGATCTGCCCACAACCATAGGTATGGTGAGTTACATCAATAACTGTCTCTTTTTGTTAGCTTTAATATAATTGCTGTGATATAGAGCACTATATTGTACTAAATGGTACTTGTAGTTTTAGCTTTTATACTGTGTAGTAAATAATTCTGATTAAAATCTTGTATCTAATCATTTGTCATAATAAAGAATTCATTTTTCATAAATGTATCTGCTTTGCCATCTTTAATCCTGTAGGACATCGTTACTTAAACTGCTGACAGTCTGGAGCTAAGATCCAGCCTCACCAAGGCTTCTCTCTGAGGAGGAGTTCAGGAAGGAAGAGGGTCCTCTCTGCACCTCGTGACTCGGGGACGGCTTCTCTACTGAACTTTGTCCGAAGCCCCCTCTCACCCACAACAACAGGACCTGTGGCCCCGTGGAGAGAGGATCCCACACAGGAGCAGGTTTGCTGGCAGGACTTGTGACTCTGTGGGGGATCCACGCTGCAGCATCCTGTTCCTGAAGGACTGCACCCTGTGGAAGTGACCCATGTTGGAGCACTTTGTGTGGAACTGCAGCTTGGGGGAGGGACTCATGCTGGAGAAGTCCATGGAGGACTGTCTCCCCTGGTAGGAAACCCACGGTGAAGCAGGGCAAGAGTGTGAGGAGGAAGGAGGAGCAGAGTCAACATCTGATGTCATTCTGCTAAGGAGGAAGGAGGAGCAGAGTCAACATCTGATGAACTGACCACAGCCACATTAACAGCCCACTTGTCCAGCCTGGGGTAGAGAATTCGGGATTGAATTTAAGTCCAGGAAGTTTGGAGGGGTGGGGAGAAGGTGTTTAAAGATGTTTTAATTTTCTCATTATCCTACTCTGATTTGGTTGGCTATGAATTAAATTAATTCATAAACAAAAAGCTTCAGTTTTATTCATAGAATTATGCTGCACAGGTACCTACAAAGGATGACTTTCATAAATCCTATGGATTTCTTAAGTTAGGAAATACCTTGAATAGTTATAATGACCCTTAGTACTACTTTTGTAGATACGTAGTCTGCTAGAATATTAGGTGATGGGAAATTAAAAATGTTAATAACTTTTGGCATTTTTAACAGCATATGAATTAGCAAAGAAAATGGACTGAGACTGCCATTTATTATGAAACTTAATGATCTTCATGAGCTTTCACCTTAAACAGCCGCTCACGTACATCATGTAAATGTATGCTTACTGTGACTGCAATTAATCAATCACCTTCCCTTGTCCACACAGAATTTTTATTGCTGAAAATTTTGAAGCCTTGGCAGATTGTCCAAAAAGAATGAAGAGAGGAGACTAAAATACTTGTATAAACCAGGTCTAATCCTATTACACGCTGCTGACTGCCTTACTGACATATGCTCAACTTACCTTAGTATCAGTCATAACTGTTTGCTTTGCAAAACTGCTTATAAGAAAATTCTACTTATTTGTAAGCATTTTCCTTAAAGTATGAGGAAGGATCAGTTGTCAATCTACCAGAATCCCCACCACGGCAAACTGTCTGAAAGGAAGCAACTCCTTATACACATGCAGCTCCAGCTGTAGGAACGCATCTACACTCTGTGCAAACCTGGGACCTGGACACTCTAACAGTGATGCCTCCATAAGAACACTCCAGGACCCCCACCACAGAGAAGACCAGAAGAAAAAGGGCCAGCAGGATGCTGCAGGACCCATATGGTAGTGACTCTCTACTTACCTCTCTCTCCTTCTCTTCACACCCCACTCCTCCCTGTACCCTACACGTACCATTAAATAAAACCTCTACTCTTGACTTTGGAATATGGTCTCATTTGCACCTTCATTTGGACAGAGGCGTCTTTTGAAACTTGAATCCTAGCAACAGCCCAGGAAAACATTACCACTATATATTCATTTGAAGGAATGTCAGAAAAATATGAGACCTTACAGTATGAAGAAAACAAAACAAACAAAAAAACCCCTCAAAACATTTCTCTAAAAATACTGAGCACATTTCCTAAGGCTTTGCTACTAGATGATGCTGTTGTCTTTCTTCCTGTTATTCCCCTTTGCTTCTGCTCTTGGTTTCCCCACAGCAGAAAGTAACCAAATAGAAGCAATAGCAGCTTGAATTTAGCTCCTTCAAAAGAAACAGAAAACAGGATAAGGAAACAGCAAGAGCTAAGAAACCTGTAAGTCCACAAAAAATTTCATGAAAGACCAGAGGGAAAAACAAAACAAAACGAGTGAAAGGAAACATTAGGCCTTAAAGAAAAGAAATTGAGGGAACCAACACAGAAAGATCCAGGTCCTAATGGACTCCATACAATATGGAGCTTTATTTGGGGGAAGTATGTGCTTACCAGATTTCGCATAAGGTGTTAAATACGTGTTAGTTACTAGCTTGGCATTTCTTATTAACAAACTGCTTGGTTTATCAATGCAGCTGATAGTGTGAAAGAAGAAAAAACTTACTAAAATCTCTGCACACTGTGGCAAAACAAGGGATATTGCACTACTCTTGATCTAGTATATTTGGCAAGGGAGGACTGACAAAACACTAAATCTTGAAAAACTATGGAAAAAATATATTTGAGAGAATAACCAAGAGCTTTTTCTTTCTCTTTTAATGTTCACATAGGATTCAGCATAAAGCACCTGGAATCCTGGTGACTGCATGATCCCAGAGCATTCTGAAAAAACAGCCATCAGGAGAATTTTAAGATGTTGGTAACTGCAGCATTATCAGTCAGAATGCAGATAATGGTTTTCTGATTGCACAAATCAATTTTCATCACTAGCAGCAATCACAACTGCTATAGCAGACTATGTACAATACTGCAAGCAGCACATTTCAAGAATATAAACGGGGGGGATGCTGAGAAAACAGAACTGCTTAATTTAAAACTAAATACCACTGCTTGCTGCATGAGGATGTCATCAAAACACATCTGAAAGATTACCCCTGCTCATCAGCCAATTAACTCGTTCTTAAGTTCACATCTGAGATATGGAGCAAAGTAGAATTCCTGCATCTGAAGTCCATAATCTAAGAAAGTTTCAAACACATAAGGAAAGCTGCAAAGCAGCTCGGAGTACTACCAGAACAAACCAAGGTGCAAAATAAGTTTGAACAATTTGATACAGCTTACTTTTGAAATGCAATCATCTGCACAATACTTACACAGATAGAATTGAGGAATGTGAATACACCTGGCTTTTCACAACAGAACAGGAAAAAACCTCTCAATCCAGAGAGAATATCCACTTCCTAAATAAAAGCTTTATGTGAAAACTGCTGTAAGCCTAAGGTCATTATGTCTGCCTTGACTGGAGTTTCCCACTTCTTCAGGATTATGAGCAGAGGTGGAGAAGAGGGTGAAGATCTCCAGAAGTTCAGTTCCTGGCAGTTGTTCTGTACTGTGTTGATTATGGCATCAAAGGACTGTGGTGAGCCAAAGGCATGAAGAACTCTATACTAATAAACAGCAACTTGCTGCTCCACACATGTATGGAGCACAGCAAACAAGCTTGGAGTAACAGCTTTAAATTTTGTGCTTTGGAAGGAGAGAAATTTCAAATACTGGTAACTAACCACTATCAATGAGTAACATAGAGCAGATAAACAAATGAAGTATCATTAAAATGAATTTCATACAGTCGTCTATTTACTAAGATGAAAATGTTCAAAGAAAGGTTTATAACATTTTAGAATAGCTTTATTTTTTTTTTTTTTCATACTGGTGGATCTGCTGCTCCAGCACTGTCTATTGTATCTTATTCCTTGGCCAGGGTCAGGGAGGGGCAAAGCAATATTCCATGTATGCTCCAACAGAGACTATTGAGGAGGGTGAAGAAACTGTCTTAAATCAGTGAAGAAACTGACCAAGAAATTTTGGATGCCAGGAAGAAATGATGCCACTGTGCAAGAGAAGCAGAGCTCCTGAATTGATTTCCCTGTGCTTCACCACACTGCCATATGCAGCAGGAACCTGATGGTGGAATCCTGCTTGTAATATCCACAGAGACAGGCAAAGAGTAAAAATGAAGCAGAGTGATATGTGCCTCCTTTGCTCTAAAGAGAGATGGATCTGAAGCAGTGACTCAAGTAAACACTCAGTTCTTTGCTGAGCACCATCCAAGAGCTTGGGTGGAATGGTGCCAAAGCATTCCTCAATTCTACAACTACCAAGAGTTAGTTGTAACTATATGATACAAATAAACGATTACAAACCCCCATAAGTCATGAGGAAGGGTAAAATACATACTTATTTAGTTTGCAATTTTCATAGCCTTAACTTTCATTAAGAAAACATGAGTTTCTTTCCCCCCCAAAATGCCAAAATATTGTTGCTTCTGAAATAAATAAAATTGTGTAGTCTTTAACACATTGACAGCTCTGAAGCTCAGCAGTTGTTTCCAAAACCCTGTTTCGATGCTATCAAACTTACACAGACATTCTAAAAACAAAAGGTTTTCCTGAAGAACAACAAATTAAACAGTGTTATATTCTTGCAATCTACTGGAGAAATTTCATCAGTAGTGCCCTAGAATTTTCAACGATCTTTAACAATCAAGTAAGACAATAAATTTTGTGTTCCCTAACATGCCAGAAATCACGTTACTCTGCTCATAAAAATCCATATTACATCTTCCATCAAAAGCTCTCCTAGAACTGCAACCCACCAATATTAGAAAAAACACCCAAAAGTCTGAAGAAAAAAGAAGCTTCCTCTCTTCACCATAAATGTGCAAGTGAACACAAATCGAGGAATGAGGTATAGGTGTATCAGACACAGTAATGAAGATGCACTTGTGTTGATCCACTGTGCATCCACCTCATCCCAGCAGACCTTCAGGGAATAAGAGACTATTTGCAAGGTCCTCAGTCCCACTACTATGCTTCTGTGCCAGGCCTATGAAGAAATCACCTCAGTGACTGGTAAAACACCAGCTTTTGGCATGTAGAGCAGCAAACGCTCATCACATACCACATATGATTAAAAATAACAGTTGTGAACATTATACTCACAAAATTCAATTGCTATAGCCATGGTCAATTAGTTTAAATGGTCAATTTGATAAATATGTTTGAAATCCTCAGTGTGCTGTTGGCTGCAATGAAAAGGTTTACAGAAGCATGGGTAATTGGCAAATCAATCCATCAGAATCCTTATTTGTAACTTGTTCAGGGTCACAACACTGAAATATTGGTTTAATCATATAAATTCTTAATTGCAGAAAAGACAGGACTTATTACAGCTTTACTTAAAGCAATTCAATTGTTATATTAACTAGAATCAATACGTTATTTTCAAAAAGCAAAATACAAGTAACATTTCCATACAGGCACATAATACCAATTTTTGAATATTAACTTAAAATATTTGGAATACTTTGATTTTAAAAAATGTTTCAGCATACAAGTAGTTCAGAATCAGGAATTCATCTTCCATTTCATGACTTGACTTTGAAATGAAATTACTAAATTAGTAGGTTAAGATGTTGATATCCCAAATTACTCTGTTTATTCACAGAGCTTCTCAAGGAAATTCAAAACACTCAAACCTGGCATTGAATAAATAAAGCTACTTACAGCTTTTGGGTATGCATACAGAACACAAGAGCTAACAGACCAGAACTACTTCTAAACTAAGGTTAATGAGATTGTTTTAAGAAAGAAGTTTAACTTATTAAAAGGGATCAAATTGACATGGTAATTCCAGTTGTAAGCTCCCCACACTTAACACACCGGAATTTCTTGTAGATGAACATTACCTCTTTTTTTTTCTGTTCTTTGTGGTTTTCAGAATCAAAAATAATTACGGATGAAGAATAGTTTTAAGTCCTTAGCAGTGATTGTCAAACAGCGGTGACAAGACACAGTCTGTCCTGAGGCTACACCAGCACAACTTTCTTCTCCTTAAGAAGAACAAACTCCACCGTCTCTACATCCTCCAAACCATGAGAATGATCTGGCCCTGAAACCCTGCTCCAGCTCCAGAAGTCACAGGGAGCTAAAGCAATGCCTCCTCAACACCATCCATGAGAGAGAGGGTCATGAGAAGTGATCCAGAACAATGCATCATCACCACTAACCATCAGTTATCAGAAATGCCATGAGACTTTCATAAGAATACTCAGTGACCCCGGTGATCAAGGGGATTTGGGCATCTGGATTCACAGGAGACACAGACCAAATTCCTCCTTCACTCCTGTAAACCTCTTTTCCACACTGAAATTACTGCTCACATTCACAGTGAATCCAGTGTCTCCAGCCTAAGCACAAGCCATGGGCTAGATCTCAAGAAAAGGGAATTTCAAGGCAGAAGCAGAGGTAATATAAACCCAGTAACTACAGGAATTATCCACAATGGATGAAGAACTTTCACAATATTCTGAAGTGTCTATTTCTATGAGTGGATTATCAACCACACCTACCCAAGGGATTTGACTGTCCCTTTCCTGTTTAAATTTTCCCACATGGTGCAAAGATTTCTTGAGCCACATTTGGCAAGTGTATCTCAAATTCCATGGGGGTGCTGGAAATTAAAACAAAATGGTGGGTTGAAGCATTTTTCTGGTTAAAATCTCAACAGACTATGGTACAAGGTGCAAAAAAGAGAATGCTATGAGAGCGTTATGGCTTGCAGTGATGTGATACAGGCAGATATCAATACCTGAATCTGCCATTTCTAAAATATGTGCCCCCTGCTCACCCACATGTATTTTGTAGATGTGCTGACATAAATCCTTCTGTAATAGTAGAAAGATTCATTGTGACTCTGAAAAATCTTAAATTATATATATAGAATGTAGTTTGTAAAATCTCATACACAAGCATTAATTCCTTTGGGAGTAGCAAATATATTAGGGAGAGAACAGGACAGAAAGGGAGGAGAGAAGCTAAAGCATATTTATTATCCTGCTGTTGATATTTTAATGTTCTACAATTATTCAGCAAGCATTCATTCTTGAGAAAAAGCACCCCTGACAAACGAACTCTTGGATTTCTTCCACAAGTCAGTTTTCCAGCTGGATAAGAATCCCCATCCTCAATTTTGTCCAGTGAAAATAGGAAAAAACATCTCAGTAAGGAGTATGTGTTCAAGCTGGATTTCTCTAAGTTTTCAGCAGGCTACATTTTTCTTATGGAACTTGGATAAATAGCTTTTGCTCTGCTAGTCAGAGCTTTTTCAGGTTTTTGTTTTGCTTTGGACACCAGCATGGTGTAACTGCTATAGGACTGCCAAAACCTGAATCGATGCACCAAACTGTCATGACTGAGCAAGTTTTACCTCCTGACACTGCTTACAGATGACGTCCAAACTATTTCTAGCAGATAGCAATCAATGCCTTCTTTTAGGGACTAGTTATCAATTCTTGCATGCTGCTGGGGCCTGATAGTTGAGGATCACCAAGCACATCAGCAGTGGGCAGGGAACAGCACCTTCTCCTGACTCCTGCTCTGCTCCCCCACCTTGAAGCACAGACCTGTTCAGCTGCTCTCAGAAAATTCCTTTCCTACAAAAACAATTTTCTTTAAAAGAAATCAAAATCTTCCTCACTTCATAATTCTCATCACATCAGTAGTGCTCTAAGGCATCAAAGGTAGCAAAAGACTAAAATCACTTAAGGAGAAATACAGTCCTGTTTAGCTTCATTTCAGCTAACAGTTGCTAGGAGGGCAAGGAACTTTAAATACTGGTGGAAACCTGAAAGTCCTTTATGCCAATTAAGAAATCAGTATGTGCAGATTCTAAAAGAAAAAGTGGAAAGCCATGAGAAATAGACTTGCCTAATTTTCTTCTGACTATCTTCAAGTAAACAGTATTGTTTGAGTGTTTGAGGACTATAATTTAATCAGTACTGAGTGAGGACAAAGTACGTGCTTCTTTCATCTTAAAACACTGCATTTGTACATATCACATCAAATTCTCATAAAATGCGAGACAATTAAACATCTTATGATAAAAAACTAAACCCCTAAATTTCCCGTTTTTCTTCAGTAAGAGAAGAATAATGAGAAGACTTTATCTGTTCTTTAACAGATAAACAGATATCTGTTTAGCCTTTTGCATGAAAATTTGATTAATGGTCATAAATACCTAGAAATACTTTCTCCAAAGCATCCTTTAAGAGTCTTCACTTCTTCCTCAGTTTATTTATTGAATGGAGATTTATCCAAGGTGGAGTCAATAACACTGCAGCTACCTACTCATCTAATCTCCTGCTCAGGCACACTCAGCAGAGCGTGCCAGAATTTGGTTAGTCAATTCCAGTTGCAGCAAGCCTGGGCTGTCCCAGCATGACAAAGGCTGAGCAAAATCTTCCCTGCAATTTCTCCTGCAGCACCAGAGGAAAAGGGAGGCTGTCCTTCTCTCCTGTGATTTTTCCTTCTTTTTTTTTTCTCTAAATTCACAAATTATTATTTAATGCTAAGAATAGGAAAGTAAATTTCTGTTTTGGTCATGTCAGACCAGGTGGGCTGTGTACTAGTGAAAGACAGCAAAATAATACTTTGTAACCTGAGGGAGACAGCTAATAAAACAAAGAAGGGGATAAAGCAGATAGACAGATAGATGTGGAAAACAAATGACCACAGCTGCTCTGAAGTGACTGGCTACTCATAATTGTTGATCTAGTCCTTTCCTCCAGCTGCTAAACTGCATGAACATGGCTAAAAATACCTTTTCTACTTTTTTGGCTCTCCTTATTTCTTTCCCTTTCAAGAAAACATTACTAATTACCAAAGGAGTAGTGTACTGCAGAGTAAGTGGGTCACAAGCCATATTATGAAAGCACTAGTGAAAATGTTAGTTTTTTGAACTCCTGGTTTAGAGAGCATATATTTTCTAAACTGGTTTATGTTCCAATAGTTTCTGTGTTTTACTGTTTTCCTCCTTTATTCCCCTGGGCATCTTGTAGGAGCTTCTTGAGTCATATCCTACACAGACTATGGAGAGCTTCAAGGACTATGGCTTCATGTCTAAGATCCTGTGAAGCAGGCAGTGTTCTTAATTAATTCCTCAGACACCCAGCAGACAGAAACTGGCACCTTTATCTACTGTCTACTGCTCCCTTCCACTTCCACGTGTGAACAGCCCAGGTCCAAGCTGGCAGCCTTTCCCAGTGGAAGCATTTTCCCTGAAATGAGCCACACTGAAAATGACAGGACTTGGCTGCACAGAGTTCTGGCAAGAATAGCCTCTAAACAACAGAAAAAGCCCAACAATTGCCATCAAGGAGACATGTCAGCTCCTGAGGCTTGCAGCTTCTTGCAGAGAGTGAGCTGAGTGCTTCAGGAATAAAATGAAGTCAAAGCAATAGCAGGTTTACACAGCTGGTACCCCCAAGGAGAGCATGTGCCAATCTCACACCAGACCAGCACTAGTAAATCAGCTTTCCAAGTGCAAGTGCTGCACAGAAGAGAGGGAGAGGTGCATAAAATTGTGAGCTTGGGACTAAGGCTCCACTTTTAACCTATACCATGCCCATAGACACATGACCCACCCCCCACATAAATCATTCCTCAACAGGGATCAACTTCATTCACTTTCCAATAGCACTGACAGATTCATTCGCTTGGACAACAACAGGATAGGAGATGTACATCAGCAAGCAGATCATTTTGAAAGAAATGGATTTATTTCCACAGCTGCTGAATAACATTTTATTCCTTAAAAAGAGGCAAAATTAACAAGCAGTATTCACAAATGTGATACAGCCTGACTTGATCAATGTTTTCTCTCTTTATTAAGATGTTTGTTAATTATTCATTCCATAATTTTCCTAAAATGCTTGCTAAATACTTCAAAAAGTATGCATCTTTATACATTCAATTACAGGCAGAAAATGTCTATTGCTTGATTGGGGAGTCATGATGCCAACAGCTCTCATAGCTTGCCATCTTTGAAGGCAGAATCATACTTCAAACTTAGTGTAACTAGGCTTTTCATCTGAAACTGTAATTACTTTCCACTTCAGAGCTACACAATGAAGCATCTTCCCATACTTAAGCCTCCCAGAGCCCAGCCAGCTTGCAAAAATCAGACAAAGAACATTATTGATTTTCTCAAGGGAGTAAGATATTTGCAGACTGCCAAGAAGAAACTGTAACTATTCATGTGTAGCAAAAGTAGATGCAGTGTGAGAAAGGACACACATGACTATGTCCATATTCCAGAAAATCACTGCAGCTGAATGAAGCTTCAGTTTATTGCAAACCAAGCAACATGAAAAACTAGAACGGCTTCTAGGAAATTAGTAACATATATATGAAGAAAAGGATAACAAAGGTTTTGTTTGGGAAAATGAGGGGAAGGAATGAACTTCAATGTAAATACTTGCTATTCAAAAAAAAGTTCAGCAGAAAAAGGTTGGAGCGAGATATGGCACACAAAAAAGTAATCTCACTGCCTGCAAACTATAAACATGACCCAAGTATTCAGAGGAAAAAAATGGCATCGGTACTTCAGCTGAAATTGCAACTCACCTGATAAACATAATGAAGAGGCTGAAATTCCAAAAGGCTTCCAAACATTTGACGTATTTATATAAGCACAAACATATATATTCATGCTTTCTCAGAATCCTTCTACCCAAGTTATTACAATCACATCAGAGGAAGGGAGTAAGAAAAGACAAGCAAACAGAAAATGCTTTTAAAGAGCCATTAATCACGACACTGCTTATTAAAGAAAGGAAAGAAAGAATTTAAAAACCATTTCAAACCTTACCCAGTAGCTTGATCAAAACAACAAAAACCCTTACCTGTGCATTCTTATTCCTGGCTTCTCTCCTTGCCGCTTTTTCTTTTAGCCTCTTCTCCTGAAATAAACAAGATGTACAGTTTTAAAGCAAACTCCTGCATTGTTGGTTTGGTGGTTTTTTTAATATTTTAAGATTAACCTAGAGCCATCTAGGTATTTTTAATGCATACATGTTAGACTGGTGGTATTCATCCTACATGTTATTGAAAAAAATAAATGAAAGATCTGAATGAGATACTATTCATTCTTCTTGCTCTTAAAGGAAATCATGAAACTACAAGGATGATTGAGGCTCATTTTTTATCAAGACTTATTACCCTTAAAGGGATAACGTAGCTGAGTAAGTATTTTACTGTAAAATAAGGTAGTTGAAATGATACTAAGAGATTCAATTTTTCTTATTTCTCAATGGCTTAAAATGAAATCAAATCCACTTAACAAAGTAAAATGAAAGTTTTCCTAACTTTAGAATTCCTAAAGTAACTGGAGAGTGAAAGCTAAAACATCTCTGCCCTTTTGTATCTCCATTACCAACAAACACTTTACAAAAGCATTTGCTTAGTAATTGCATTGATTCAGAAACCATAACAAAGTTCTCTTAACCAAAAAGATTCTGCTACAGGAAAAATGACCTAAATGCAGTGATAAAACGAATCCAAAGCTGCTTGCTAGATCTGTCAGCATACAGTAGTGCCCAAGATATTTAAATCAAATGACACTTATTGCTGCTTGTTTTGCTTATTCTTACACCAACTGAAGTATTATTTCCAATTTATACTGTCAGGTCCTTGCAATTGAACACTCTTTAAATTCTTTATTTCATGACAGACATCCAGGTGAGAGCACATCCTCTAGAAAAGCACATGGCTCCCTCTTCTTGTCTTAGTGATACTGGTGACATTGGTATTGAAACTCTTTTATGCTAGCACAAAAACGTTTCTGAAATACAACTCAGTTTCTCACAGCAATAGAGGCCATCCTGCCATCAGCACATTTAGAGTCGTATCCACATAAAAGGAGACATTAACATCAGTGCTGAAGGGTCAGCACTTCAACACAGAGAAGGCCGAACAGCAGTTACATATCAGCTCACTCCTGGGAGTAAGGAGAAAGCTACACCTTCAGCAGTCCTGGTGCCATTTCATCACAATGATGCTGCCAAAACATACTGGTAGGTATAGCATAAAGTTCTTTGGAAAAGCACTGTTTGACTGCAGACATGGAAAAAGGAGAACACAGTCTCTAAGATTTTCAAAGCTGGTGTCTAAATTCAGGGGCTTTTGAGACATTTGTCTAGTACATGCCATTTTCTATTCTCCCAATTGCCCAAACTACAAAAGTGTTAGCTTATTTTCAAAGTCCCTTTCTGTATAAGTCAACCTCTTCTCTCCAAATCAAAATGAAACAATTCCCCAATGCTTTGTGCAAAGCTGTCTGACTCAAACAACTCGATACACTCAGAGTTACATGCCAGGGCCTTTAATGCATGCTGTGAAACACACAAAAAAAAAAACCAAAAAAACCCCCAAAAACCCACAAACCAAAACCAAGCAACAACAACCACCAAAAAACCACCATACCACTGTAGACAGATAGAACACAGCTGTCTCATTATTTCAGATATGTAAAAGTATGAAAAAGGAAAAAAAGAAAAAAAATTTACATTTAAGGCCACAAGTACATCATATGGGACAACAAAAGCCACCAGGACCAAGTACTGTCCGGTCTACGTGCAGTTCCTCCAACAAAGTAGACCTGTGCATCATGGTCATAACATGATCAGCTATGTTATGATTCCTTCTCTCCCAGGTCAAATTTATATAACTTTCTGATCACTTTTACGGTTGCTTTTCTAATTATTTAGTTAAGTTTTCCATTTCCTGCACTTTAAATGGTTTAGCTGCACATTCTCCACTCTTTGGGGTAACCATTGAGGTTCTCTCATTATTCTGCTAAAACTGTGGTAATATTCCAACTTTACCCCTCAAAAACAGAGAAAACAGAGCTAGAAAGTAATATACCATATGTTACAAAGCAGCTTTTGACTTGGACAGTCTAGAAAACTTTGGATAGAAAAATTCTGATAGAAAAATTCTATGGTGTATGAAATGTCAGTGTTTTAACTACAGCTACAGCAAATATAGCAGCAAAGTTCCTGCTCAAGGGATTTGTAACAGAGCACTGAGAAGACAGCTATGAAAGCAGAAGATTGACATAAGGGCACAGAAGAGGAGTACACAGACAGCATTATATACTTTAGTCTCTGAAGAATGGTGAAGACACAAAAATTTCTAATGTTAATAGGTTCAGAGACTGAAATCAGGAACACAAGAGAAAAACAAGACAGAGAAGCAATCACCAGGAGATGCTGTCAAGACCTGCCTTTTTTTTTTTTTTTTTTTCTGAAGCAGGGGAGAGAGAGGGTTTGGATCTTTGTCAACAAAAAACAAAAGCAGACTTTGCGGAGCGCACATATGTTGGCACCGAGCTGTAGTAAGGAGTGCACTTCAGAAGACAATGTCCTAAAATCAGGCCTGCTTCTGTTGCTTCACACTAACACACTCCAAACAACACTGGGCATTCACAGGGTCACAGGATCATTCCAACTGAGCATCAGGGGTCTCTGGTCCAATCTCCTGCTCACAGAAGAGCCAGCTCTGAGGTCAGGTTATGCTGCACAGGGCCTCGTCCAGCCATTTCAAAATCCCAAGGCTGGAGACTGCACATCATCTCTGGTCAGCCTGTGCCACAGCCTGACTGTTCTTACACAGAGAAACTCCCCATAAATCCCTGCTGAATCTCTTGTTTTAACTTATGGCCATTGGCAGAGGCTTTGGTCCATTACTAACCGGAACACCCAGGTGAAAAGCCATGTAGACATTTTAGTGTATTCCACAGATGTTTTTACAAACCAGGTTCTGCTCTGATAAAAATACATAAATAAAACTCACTGTACATCTAATTTCCACAAACCCACACTGGCTAGTATTATATTCTTTATATTTAGTTTTTCATTAATAGTATTACATAGCTCAGAGACTTTCTTGGTCAGCTTTTAAAATTTACTGCAAATTACCTTTTTTTCTTCACACTTACAAAGCTACTAAAAAGGATGGCTATAACCTCAGTAATCAAAGGGATGAAAATTTTTAGTCATCATCAAGTAAGATGGCTAAATCATTTGGCTTTAAAGAAGAGTTGCAAACCTTTTACCTCTTCTGCACCAGAACTCACAACAGAAACAGCTCTGCCTAAAAGGATTCCAAACCATGGATAAAGCCGTGTCTAATATACGGAAGAACTACTCACTGTTCTTAACTGTGAAGTTAAGAAGTCTGCCACTGGCTTCTTTTCACATTTAATTTCCCCCTCCTTCTACTGTCGTGTTTTAAAATAAAAACTCATACCTCACTTAGTTCTTAAAACTCCAACACAAATAAATATTCTAACATTTACATTCTATGTTCTCAACTTGAGACAAAAAATAATGAATAGTAGCATGGCAGCTCTTTCTAGCTGGTGAGGTCAGGAATATGTGAAAGACACATAAATAGAGCTTAAACTCCAAGTTTTTACTTATAAAAAATTAGGTCCAGCAATTCTGAGAGTTCCTCCTTCCCAAAGGAAATCCCCTCTCTTCCTTGGACTCTCTTCTTTCTACATTTAAGAGTTCATTTTACATTGTACAGAGGGTTTACTGCAATATCAAAAAAATACAGTGTTTATTTTGGTTATTTCTATTATGAATAGTTTTGTTTCATACAGTAATTTTTCTTTCAGCTTTTTTAATGTGTAAAAATTTGTACAGTAAAAGTCTCCTTTCTTTCTTGTCAAGAATTTATGCATTGCTCAGATTTACATTCAATAATTCTTCCAGCTGGTGATAAGCTGCAGTTTTTCCTCCCTAAAATTTCACTGACCTCTTATATTACCTTACCTAAAGGCAAATAAAAGTTTCACTCAACACAACTAATGCATATTACGGCATATTTAGCTCTGAGAGCTTTAAAAAAGCCTGTGGCAAATTTATTTCCTGTAAAAATTTCGTGCTCATCTGAGTCTTCTGAAGTCTTTTTATTTAAATACTCAAGAACTCCCTCCGGTTTTGATCCATCATTTTAACACTAGATTTTTAGTAACTATTCCTTTACATACGGATGCCTTAATTTGGAGCTACCAACCCATTCTATTTGACAGCTGAGGTAATGGTCCACCACACAACAGATCTTTACAGGTGACCAAGTTCTGGAACAAATCACTCCATTGCCTAGGAAAATCTGGCTGTCCTTTGCAAATATATGTTGGTCAATGCTGGAACCTGATACCATGTCTTGGAATCCAATGATGTTTTCTTATTTTAGTGGGACACAGCTAAATTCAGTCAGTTGTGCTGCAGAGAAGTTGTTCAAAAGTTCAGAGCAGCTCTCATATAGTGGCATTGCCATAGCCAAGAGCTGGTTTCCACCAAAATTTTGAAGCACAAATGTGCTCTGAAAACTGACTTTATAATAAACACGTTTCCCCACATTTTTCTTCTCCAAGATTTCACACCAAGCTTGAATTGTTTACATCCTATGGCCATTGCTACATTTATATTATTTATTTATAAGCTATGTAGCTTAATATTTCTCCTTACAGAGACTAGAAGCCCACCTACATGCAAGCATTTCTCCAACCACCAAAACAAACATTTCTAACTCAAAGATAAGACTGAATCAACTTATTAGTATTTCTTTGAATATTATTTTTTTAAAAAAATCTGGAGATTAAATACAAAATTGGTTACTATTAAATAAACAAATCTTAATACCTTCAGGAAAAAAAGCAAAAGCTTTTTTATTGTTTTGTGTTTGTTTTGTTGTGAGGTTTTTTTCTAATCTCAATGTTTGGTTTTAGAAATCTACTAAATAATCTCTTCAAGCAACAAACTATATAAACATAATGATGTAAGCCTCATCTGTAAAGTTGATGTTTACTTTAAAGGCAGGGAAACTGAAACACCTAGTAGTCACCAATTTAAGGCAACACAGAATAGGCATCAAAGGCATGTGAAAAACAGTACAGGGACAACCTTAAACATTAAACATGAAGAAGTCTCAGAGGCAGTGGAAAAAAGGCATTCTCATTAAAAAGAAGAAAACAGAAGCTAGCAGAAACTGACCCTTAAAAGGACATTCTTGTAACAAAACCAACATAGGAAACCAGTGGACAAAGATCAAAACAATTCTTTTCTCACTTAGACCTGAACACACTGAGTATGTTTTAAGGATAGAAAAGCTTTTCTAAAGCTTTTAAGTGAGTTGGTTTAAGCATATATAGGGATGAGAGGCTGGACATGACCCAGCCATGTGCACTCCCAGCCCAGAAAGCCAAAGGTGTCCTGGGCTGCATCCAAAGCAGCGTGGGCAGCAGGGCCAGGGAGGGGATTCTGCCCCTCTGCTCTGCTCTGTGAGACCCCACCTGCAGGGCTGCATCAGCTCTGAAGTCAACAGAACAGCAAAGGTATGGACCTGTTGGAGCAGGTGCAGAGGAGGGCAATGAACATGATCTGAGGGCTGGAACACCTCTCCTATGAAGACAGGCTGGGAGAGTTCAGATTGTTCAGCCTGGAGAAGAGAAGGCTCTGGGGAGACCTAATTGTGGCTTCCCAGTAAGTCAGCTGGAAAGGAACTTTTTATGATGTCATGTATTGGGCATGACAAGGGGTAAAGGTTTTAAATTAAAAGAGACAAAGTTTAGATTAAATATTACAAAGCAATTCTTTACTGTGAGAGTGGCAAGCCTGAACCTACACATACACAAACACATACAGTATGAGATAAAGGTAACACTAATTCAAAATACAGTTTCAACAGAATTATATGATCAGCAAAGTTAGTTAACGCTGTTTAAAAGCAATGTTTAAAGCTGTGAACTAAAATCTTAACTAATCAATGGAAGTTACACTGCAAATCATGCTAATATATTCTAGAGAAAAGTAGAGGAAAAAGGGCAATGATGCCCTTCGTTTTGTGGCTGCTTTAGGTTTTGAAGGGATGAAATTTTTTCCATTTAAGAGTGGAAAATTCATTATCTATGGAGATCACAGGCTCTTGAGCTGTCTTAATGCAGCCACCCATAAGGAAACACCTGCTCTGAGAGATGGCAAAAAAGCCCTGCATGAATCTGTGCCTGCTCATGAAGGCACCAACAGTACCCAGATCCTCAGCAAGCAAAGGGTGCAGCTCCTGTCAGAAGCTGCAAGGTTGCCTCCCAGCACCTGACAGACAGAGGCCAGCATTTTGGGCAGTTGGCCCAGTACATCCTCCAGCAGGACAAGTAGCCTGGCATGGAAGCTCCATCACAGCACTAGGGCTGGCAAAGGCTTGCTTTAAGGTTGTGCCTGAACTACTTCAGCCTCCACCCACAGCTGTGTCTTCCTGGCATTCATCTGAGGAGTGTGTACACAAACCAGCTGATTTGAGCCTGGTGTGGTTGGAACCAAGGTTGTGGGTTCAATTGCCATATGGGCACATCACTTTGGAGCTGGATTCAATAGTCTTTGTGGGTCCCTTTCAACACAGAATATTATGTCACTTGTGATCTCATTTTCTTATTCTTCACATCAATAAGATGAGGTCAGGAACTCTGATTTTGCCACAAGACTCTTAGAAAACAACCAAGGACACTCCAAGCTCTAAGTGTAGCCCATTCAGCTGTTAAAGTGAAAGATAAACAAGCAAGCCCTTGCCTCCACTGGCACCACAGGGAGACCAGATGGATGCTGCTGCTAAGGCTGAAACAGGATGCTTGTCAACCCACTTCTCAGTGTCCATGCCCCTCATCTTCACAGTTATGCATCTGGAGCGTAACAGCAGCACTGCTTGCACACAAAAGCTATGGAAGGGCTCAGATAGGCTTTCTAACAAAGTAATACTCCCTGATTTATTTTACACATCCCTCCATCTATACTTTGCTTTGCTGTTCAGCTGAGCGCTCCTCTCAGCGGTAACCTCCTTCCCTTTATATTGTGCTCCTAAGCTGGCATACTCTTTACGTGAGAGAATTTTATCATTCTCACCCAGCACCACATTAAACCAACTGTACACATGGTAATCTGACAAATTCCACCTCAAAGTGCAGGACTATTCAGGTTCTTTACTTAATAAAGAGCATAATCCTGCACTGCAATTTTTTACCCCTTCAGATTACTTCCTTGGAAATATGATGCAGCCTTTCCTCAGAATTAATCTAATGACTGATTTCAAACGAAAAATATAGTTTTTCATGGGAGCATTTATCTTCAACCATATTGAATGGCTTGTGTTATGTAACATCTATTTTATAAAATAAAGAAAATCTCTGGGGAGTCTTTTCCATTTCTTGAGCATTATATATGGTATTCAACGATGTATTACAATACACTACAACTTTTAGAGTTATTTTATAAATTTTAAACCAAACATATTTGAATCATAACTACTTTGTCATCAACAGAAATCGCTTGCAAAAGCAGGGAGGCAGAGGCTAGAATTCCATTTGGAATGGGGCCGCCAAAGGAAGGAGTAAGTCCTAGGGTGCTCTCCCCCAAGAGCTTCCCCATCTGGGCCATGGCTCAGCCAAGGCATGGGGTGAGGATCATGGCAGGGGCCAGAGGTTGGAGAGACATAAAGGCTACAGCATTACATCAGGAAGCAAATCCCAAGGAATGCAGTGCAGCATGAGATACTTTGCTGGTAGGGATACCCCGAATGTAAAAGTGTGGTTTGTAATGATATCTTGTTACGACTGAGACAAAGACAAGAAGGAGAAAAAGTAAGAAATTAATAAAGTCAATATGAAATACACTAACCCTAATGAGCAGTAAGGCAGACAGTAGCAAAAGATGTGAACTCGTAAGTCACTGACAGATGAACACCGAAGGAACTACACAAGCACAGCCTTGGGAAGGTCTACACAGAACCTTGTAACTGGTAAGAAAAAGAGAAAACAGGTTATCTATGTTTATCAGCCTCATGGGAAAGAGTAAACTTAAAATGGAACATTTAAAAGGCATTATGAGACTGAGCAGAAAGACCAGCACACAGAAAAACCCAAGGTCAGTGACTACACAAGGGTCCTATGATGTAGGTATGAAATTAGACATATTTAGGGGCCACTCTACTATTTAATGTATTGGTGAGTGTGCTTATCAATCAAAGGAGTCCTGCAGGCAAACATCAGCCCTTATCAGCCAACAAGAAGAAATAAGTGTGCTGTGCATGTTTATGTGAGTGCAGCCTCTCTTGTCTCTGTGGACATCCACAGAGTGTGCCTTGTGTGTGTCCCTCTGTGCAATACACGTGCAGGGCACTCCTTCTGCAGCCTGGAACAGCAGCAAAAACACCTGCAGATGAAACTGCCTGAGTTCAAACCCAAGGGATTTGGTTTCCCATACCAGTCTGCAATCTCCCATTTTCAAAAATGAATTTTAATCAGAATTCAATAGTCTCTTTGTGAAACCAAAAGCTATTTATTTCATGACAGTCCTTACATAAAGTAGGGTACGAAGAATTTTCTCTTTTAGCCTTGGACACAGTTAATAGAGTAATAATATTTGGGAGATCAAACACACAAAGGGTGAAACATAGCAGTGTTTCCTCCTCATTAAAATTATTCACTATGCCACTAACAAATGCATTTAGGGTGCAGGAGACAAACCAAAGAGAGCTACTCTGTTTCAGTACAGTTTTTAAGATAATTCTGTATTTTCTATGGAATAAGAACAGCATACGCAAAACTTTGAGAATATAGAGGCCTAAACTTCAAGTGGCACAAATCAAGATCATTTCAGTGGCACAAGAGCCACAAAATATCTCCAGATTCCTTTGAGCAACATCAGTATCCCTGGAAGATTGTGCAAGGAGTCTCAAAAATACAAAATACATATTACATTTAAAATACAGACTTGTGGTAAGCACAGTACCTTCTGAAAGATCCCCCATTGCCCGCAGTCTGAGTCATCTCTCTATAAATATATTTGTTTAAGGTCTTCCAGGGAGGTACAGAACCACTGCATCTTGCAGTATCAGACCCCTGAAGACATTCTCAGCTTGATTGTTACTAATACTGCCCAAATAGAACTATATTTAAGAAAATATTTCTAGCCTTCTTCTTACATTGTTCAAAATTCACAGCATATCTTACTTGTGGGAAAGAGAGGTAAGAATCAAGGCTCCTATTCTTTTTTCCTTTAGCACCAATGGGCATTTTTCTGAGCCTGAGTTAGTATAGGGGAAGAGATTAAGAAGTGAGATGAATGCCTCTCTGCCACTATTTTCCTCCTAACAACACTTCATTTTCAGTTGAAAACTTGAAAAATGGAGTGCCAAAACACGTTCTGAGTAGTTTATTCACTTTTCCCATTATTGTTGTTTATAACATTTTACACATTTTAAATGGTTTTCATTAAATAGCCATTAATGCAGATTTCTTTTCACATCATCTTGATCAGTGTTACTGTCCTTCCCTTGCTCAATCACTAAAATTTACTTTGTTTCCAAAACTTCAGTAAGCATTAATTACACTACAATTAGATCTCAGAGTTTTGTTTACTTTTATCCATCTGATTTCCCTTTCTTCCATATTTGCAGAGGAAGGAGAGGATACTAAAATGTGAGACTCATGAAGGAAACCCAATTACAGTGTAGATGCTTTGCAAGTTGCCACAAGCCCTAAGGCGCTGCAACACAACTAATCCAAGCATCTCATGAATGCATCAAAACATTTTTCTGATCCTACAGAAAACTGCTCATTTAAATTACATTCACAAATGGACTGAAAAGCAATGGCCTGTGGATACTTTCTGAATAGTTTTGTTCTTCATCAGAAAGAGTTTTGCAAGTAAAGTTAATAATAAGCTTATGTGCCATGTTCCCCTAAAAAAAAAAAAAGCTATTTTGGGGATGTTTTGATTTTAAGAAGTTCACTTTTTTTTCCCCACAGACCTCTAATCTTCAAGATTATACTGCAGAAACCATAAGAAAGGGATTCTCAATTGAAGATGACCTATAAAAGTACAAGCTTTATGAAAAGACTGCTTTTTCTACATCCACTCATCTAAATCAAAACCTGAACCCACCTGCCAGATTAAAAAAAAAAGTGGCTGAAATAACATCTGCATTTATAGCCTTCTGTAAATTGTTTTGTTATTGTAAGTCACCATTTCTAAGCCAATGTAGAGACTTCAGGTATTACCACACATTCAGCTTGAGGGGTCTTTATGATTACATGTACATAACCGTGTATCAGACTGCTACATTTGATTTATACAGAATGAAAATGCACTTGTCTCTAGTGGTCTGCTAATCTTAATAACTTTAATAGATTTAGCCTGTTTTAAAATTTGATGTAAAGGAAAAATAAAAAAACTACTGCCACACACCTCAGGAAACTACGCCAGGTATCAGCTGCAGTAGGGAAGAAAAGGAATTAAGAAGAGGAAATACAAACCAAGATATACTTGAAACTTGATGTAGGTGAAGGAACAGAAGAAAGTTAAGTTGATTAAAATGTTAAGCAAAGATGAAAAATGAAGCAAAAGCAGAAAGGAAAGATTCAGCCACATTTTTTTCAAAAAGCTATGAAAAAGAGAATTGTAGAATTCAGCAGCCGAGGCAGAAAACCAAGAAACAGAGAGTTGTCACATCTGATATTGGAACATGTCAAATGGACAAAGATCTTCAGCAGGAAGGAAATGTAAACCAAGATGGGAATTAAATAATTAGCATTACTGCAGAAAGGACAGGTCAGATAAGAGAGTTCATGTTACGATATGATGTATTTTGGCTCACAGTGAAGCATAGAGGATTTAAAAAGAAGCAATGACAGTCACAAGTGATGGATTTTAAGACTTTGTATAGAGGGTTCTGCTGAATGCCAGCAAAGGGATATATAAAATGGGATTAAGGTATGTGACTTTAAAAAGCTCCTCTTTCAATGACACAAGAAAGGGCACTAAGACATCCACACTTACACAAAATCCAAAGTCATGAAAATAAAGTCTCCTGCTCTCATATCCTTTACTGGTAACACAGTTGAATATTCATCTTTTAGGTTTTACCCACTCCCTTCAAATAAGGGTAAGAAATAACTTACACCACTTGCCTGTCAGGTTTACATAAACAACCAAACTTTTAATAGCAAATTCAGACAATCATCAGGCACCTGATCAGGCTTCTGCAG
>WAAE01017007.1:0-28499 GCA_013400495.1 Nicator chloris
GAGACCACAGCTGGTCCAGGTGCAATGGATGTGATGCCACTTGGCTCTAATTCTTAGACCCAAGGAGTACAAGAAAGGCTGTTTATTATTGCAACATGAATTTCTTTTCATTATAAGGTTTCATGAAAAATGAGTCACACATTTACTGCTTATTCACTTTTTTACTCTAGCATTTTTTCGTATAGAATTTGTTTCTCTCAGACTCAGAGGTGGTCTCTTAAATGAAATATCAGAGACACACTGTCATTTCTGTCTTCTGTGACTCAATGCTTCTTTTGTATACTATTATAAATCACACCACATTTGCTTTTTGTCATCTTGTGTTTTAAACTGATTTCAAATTTTTGCCTAACATTACTCCTGATCTGTTTAACTTTCATGTTTTAGCCCTCCTGCTGATTGTAAAGTAAGAGTTTTAGACCTTCATTTTTTGTTAGGTGTTGTGGCTTACTTTTTTTTCTTTCAAAATCTTATTTTGGTTTGTATAGCAATTTACTCAATTTTTTAGCTTGACTTTTTTTATATTTATGTCCTTGGTAGGGCTTGAAAAGTCCCTCAAATAAGTGCAATATAAAAATACTATTAACATAATGGTTGTTCCCTCCTAAGTGATCTAATGAAGTTGCTAAATAAGAACAGTTGTGACACAGTTGGCAAGTTCTCCAGAGGTCCTGATCCAAAGTATATTATCTCAAGCCACACAGTTTATAAGATCTTTTTATTAAGAATGACTAAACATAGGAAGTTTTATTTTGTGTTGTTCTGGTCATTACAATTCCTTATAATAAAATTCTATGACATACCTTCCCTTGAAAGTTTGAAAATATAAAAATCATCATAAATTGCACTGAACTACCTTTTTAACAAGTGGAAGAAAAATGGCAGGGCAGGAAATGAAGAGATTTATTAAATTCCCAGAATTAGAAGACACTAAATTCATCAATACAACATTGAAAGTTTTCCATGAAATTGATTCTGTACTAATTCTTGTATATAAAAACACATGAAAATTCATAAAGTTATTTGGTTTCCTTTTTCCTTTCTTGACTGACATTTTAGATTCCAGAATTGTAGTTCGAAACTCAATCCAGACAGCTACTTTACTTCTAACAACCTTTGTTCATATTTATTTGCTTAATAAGGTTCTAACAAGCATGTGCAGAAATGCCTTTGTCTTGGAAGCACTCAGAGACTTTTAGTTCTTTTTTTGTACCTGACATATCCACAAATAATCTCTGCTTCCTGGTCTCATTTCATAGATACTTTCACAAAATATCTACTGGATTGAAGCCAACTCAGGCCTCAGCCCAGCTCCTCTTTGACTTCTCAGTGATTAAGTAATCAATTTAGGATATGGGAAACCAAGACTCAATTTTATTCTTTGCCTCACCATTTCCAATGGGAATGCACTAAGGACATGTTCTGTGACGGTGTAATTTCAGTCCACCCTGCTCAATCAGTTCCACTGTGCATAGTCTGGGTAAATATTCATTAGGCTGGAGAGAGAGAGACCATGCAAAAGCCAGTAAAAGATTTTGGCCCTTGGCTAATAGACTGAAAACACAGTCTTGGCTTCCTGAGCAGAGGACTTACAGAATGTGGTACCTCAGAGTGGAGGTCCAAAATGGTGCTACTTAGGTGAGATGCTACTATTAGCTTGCCACTGAGAAATACTACAGAGAGCTTGCCTTCCACAGGGCACCTGTGTCTCATATGCAGTCTTAGAAATCATCACCAAAGCAATAACAATCATTCATTTAAAGAATCAACTAGAGATTAAGCATTTGTTTTACAGCACTAAATACCAGTTAAATATGTAAATATAAATATATAAGCATATTGATTTTAATGTAGGTAGGTATATTCTTGTACGTTCATATTAAAAAAAGACATCTTGGCATCAGAAAACTTTTCTGAAGACTATTCACTGAAGATCTGGAGACCCCTAATTCACTGGTATGGTGTTTATTTGCATTCTTAATAATACTTAGCATTTTCAGCATTTTATCTACATCAGTTATGAAAGGTTTTGTTGAGGGTGTGTGTGTGGAAACCCAAATACTAAAATCTGTTCTGTCACAAGGTGGTGCTGTTGGATAAGAAAAATCTGGAGAAATAACAAAGATTTTTACAGTGAGTTAAATAAAATTAAAAGAACGACAGCTTCATTCACCTCTGTCATGTTCAATCTTTCATTTCTTCTTTTGACAAAAAGATTTTAAATTAGGCAGAATCGTTATTCTTCTGGCTTGTATTCTTGATAACTCACACAGTAGATACAGATCTTTAACATGAATTTCATGCCTCTGAAGACTGACAGTTAATGAGTTTCATTTTTAAATTGGCCAAATGCAGGATATAAAATTGGTGGTTTCACATCTCTTACTGTCACTTTTCAGTGCAAATTTTATTCTTCATCTTTTAAAACCTTTTATATAAGGTGAATGCCTAAATCACTGGATGATTCAATATGATCTTTTCTACTCAACAAGTATTTCACTAAGCCAATAACCTTGTTTGCTAGCTATAAATGACATGTTTTCAAAAAAACCCAATAACACTAACTAAAACTGCTTTGGCTGATATAACATCTTGACATTGAACTACACATTCAGAACCTTGCATAATCTAATTTACAATCTTCTTCAAAAATGTCCTTTTTCTAAAAAGATGTTCAGTGCAGTAGCTATAAACAAAGTCTTCAATTTGACAATCATCTGTGTTTGTCATAGTTCAAGCTAAAGGTATTGAAAATTTCAGCAGAGCACCATGGAACCTTTCAGTATCCGTGGAAGAGTGTGGAGACGTCCAGTGTTAAAATTACTGAATAGACTAATTATATCTTTCCTGATTGATAAAGCAGCAGAAATTACATATTTTGGGTGTGAAGTGTTGTGCTGAAACTCTGTTTTAATTATGAAAGTTATGGTTATGTTAACTCTTTTATCAGGTTTAGTGTAAAATGTTTAGTTTGTACTTCTGGTGCTCTCACTAGGATTACATTATAGCACTGTATGTGAGGTCAGAAAACGTCAGGGATTTTCAATGACAAAATGGAAGTTTTTGAATTGCATTTTGCCTCAAAGAAAGGATCTCAGCAGTCGCATTCTTTTGGACACTGGTAGGTAGACACATCATTAGCATCTTTCATTTACAAGAATAGGGAGTCTGAGTATCTAAATTTTGCCCCTTTACACTTAAAAAATGAGTCACTCAGACTTTGCCTGTGGCCAACTGCTGTTTTCAATATAAGAGGCAGAGTAATCTCACAGTTTATTTCCACCTTTCACCTTCATGCCCTATGTGTAGTTTTTCGGGGGATTTTGTTGGGGTTTTTCGATTTTTATCTTTGGATTGAAATCCTGAGTGAGATCCTGACTATCCTTAACTCTCATGGAAACGAGCAGAATTTATAAATGTAACTTATGTTATCAGCACATTTTTAAATGCAGAGTGTGTTATCAGGACCACTTGGGATCTGGTTCAAAGCCTTGATGTGTTTGATTTATTTTAGAGGTGTTTGATTTGTATTTTACTAAAAGAAGCCCCTTCAAAGGTAAGGGATAACATGCTTCAAAGACAAAATGCACTTGTGATCTCACAGAACCAGCATGGTCTACTGGGTAAATATTAACTTGGGAAAATGAGGCTGGAATTTCTGGGTATTCCCATCATCATTCATTATGCTGCTGAATTGCCTGCAGCAAGTGGTTTCCCCACTGTGGATTTGGTGGTCTGTTTATCTGGTTTTTTGTTTGTTTCTGTCTGTAAATAGACATGATTGTTGAAAAGCTGATGCCAAAGTTTGGTGTTATTACCACACTCAGAAGTACGTCTTTATGTTGGGGTAAAGGAACATGAAGGGAAGCTTGAAATAAGCATGAAAACTCTGCATGTTCTGTATTACTTTACACACATTTGTATCTAAATATAGCAGTATTTTGTCTCTTTCTTATTTCTGTGTAATTTCTGTGATCTTCTTTTGTATTACTAAGTATTTCTAAGCTAACTGTTGTGCATAAAAACCTTTTTCAGAGAAGGCTAAAGAGAGCAGTAAGTCCAGATACAATACAGAAATATACATTTCCCTCTGTACACATCTTTTTTGTTCCTCATCCATTATTCAATCTGCTGTAGGAAAAGCTTGTACGTGTGACATGAGACTAACAAAAACATTGCAGTCGTCAGTATTTTCAGTCCCTAGCATCTTATTGTTCGGTGTCTAAATCTGTGCAAGTTGTTTTCTTCCTGCCGTGGTAAACAGTCTCCTTTTCTTACCATTCCCTTAAACATTGTAGTCATGGAGAATAGCTGCCTCTCTAGGGAATGTGTATACTGCAGTTTGCACCTCGAGCCTCAGAGTAAACATAAACATTTATGCTGTTTTGTCAGTAATATAACCTCCCCACTCCAGCTGAGTATTCCCCCGGTTATGCAGCCACATTAGCCCTCTCAGCCACAGCACCACACTGGGAGCTGGCAAGATCATGTTCAGCTGTTTTTAACTTGAAGGAACAGATTGTTAGAAAGCAACATGTCCTCAGCTTCGTTGATTTAGAGCCTGTCCAAACCTCTATGAAGTGAGAGTTTGGGGATTTCAGTGAGATCAAATGCAGCCACATTTTTGCCTAAATAGGAAATGTTTAATGCAGTATTACAGTCTAGCTTGCCTACTTAATATCATTTTGGGATGCTCATGCCTCCTACCACTCTAGGCAGCTGATATTGTCACTGAAGTGAGCAGAAAGGAATTGATAGTTAAACAGACAATGGGTAGTAGAAATTCACTAAAGAACATGGGTGGTATTTCCATGACTGTCTTTTTTTCTACACTTCATTTTCTTTTTGCTTTGTTGTCTTGATGCAGCCACTGCAACTGAAAAACTTGATCACAGAGCTTCAGTTTTTTAGAAGATGGAGGGCCAGGTTTTTGTGATGTTGTTCCCACACCAAGTCCAAACTAGCCCCAAAGCTGCTGTAAAAAGCCTGGCAAGTCCATTACAGTGCAGAGGTTATCCAAAACTAAAAGTGAGCAGGGATATTTCTCTCTGTTCTCATGCCTGAAGCTGAGAAATACTGGCATTACTCTAAAAAAACACAAATGGCCAGTGTGTTGTTTTGCCAGGAGTATTTTACCTTGCAAGGGAAGGGAAGAGAGTTCAAAATCACTCCGTTTTTGTAGTTTGATGAAATGAAGACTAAAAGTGTTTAGGTTTCTATGGGGGTCCTAGTTTAAAAATAGCAATATCAAAACTGAATTGATCATCTAAGTCCTTGTTAGTGGGGAATTTTGCTGCTAGTGTAAGCCAAAGGGGCATCATGATGCTCTGATTCAACACAGAGCCTTAAGCCACCCTCTCAAAATGGTTATCTCAGTATCAGCTGATGCCCAGTATCTCTCCTCCATGTTTCAGTTTTATGCAGAACTGTAACAGAACAAAAAGAAAAATACTTATATATTTACACTGTAGTATATTTATCTGAGCTCTGCCTTATTTTTTTAGCCACAGATCTAAAAGTAATGTCTCCATATGCTGCTTTAGCAAAGTAATCTCTGAACTCTCTAGTCTGTCAGGGCCCTAATTTTTTCCTACTATTTATCCCTTCTCCCTAACTTCTACTGTCTGAGGGCTTAGGCACCCACATCATAAACTCTGTCAGTGATTTTATCCAGCTAAGGACTAGTAAGTGTTTTCTTCTTTCTCTCTCTCTTTTTTTTTTTTTTTTAATTTCTTTTACTCTGTGAATATTCATCTGTTCAGCTCCCATAGTGTTTCAATACATGATTACACAAGACATAGTGCCAGTGCAAGGCAGGAGAGTGCACAGCTGGGGATGGAAAAGGCAGCTGAGATCACAGCAGTCTCAATTTAGATTTGTTGAAATGATTATGGATATGCACCTTGCATTTCCTGAATTTTAGCGGCTGCTGATAGAAGTGATCCCCAGAGACAAAAATATTTTTAACCAGACCAGTTCATCATGCAGCTATAGGAACTCCATGCACTCGGCATTTAGAAAGTGGTAGGAGCTAGAGGCAAGCAACTAAGGGAATGAGGGATATATCTTTAGTGACAGTGACCATTTATTTCATCTTATAGCGGTACTGAAACGTTGTGTGCCTGAACTGAAATATATTTTAATTTTTAAAAATCTGTTTAATTTCTTAACGAGTTTCACAGAACTACAGTTGTGTTCCTTGAAACCTTATGTGTTTAGCAGTTTTCCAGAGGAATTTCAACCTGACCATTCTTCACAAGCCCCTCTCCCCTCTTCTTCTCAGCTCCTCTAGATGCACAGAATCCAAGGAAAGATGTAGGAGAATAGAGAATGGGGTTTTATGTTGTTATTAGCTAATGATTTGCAAGATTTCAAGGTTGTTGGTCTTCAGGTCAGAGATAAACATTTCTGATTGTCTCTAATCATATTAGTTGCCTTTGAATACTATTCAAACATATACAACCTCTTGCAAGAAATTGGAGATGACACAGAGTGAAAACCAAATATGTGTGAAACTTGATACTCAGAAATATGTCATTATTCTTGATAAGCTTCTATCTGGCTTGCAAACCCCAAAGAATACAGTTCCACACTTTACAAATTATCAGTGAAAAAAGGTGGCTTGTTGTTTTCTAAGATATTACACACGACTAAAAATATTGCTTTTTCTGTCATGCCTAGGACATAACTGTAACATGATTGCAAACTAGATTTATTTTGCATCCTTTAGGCTGAGGTCCTAAAATGAAACCTAATTTATCAAATTACGTATTGTGAACAAATCAAACAAACATGGAAATTTTTCCTTAAAGAAAAATTTTTAATTTTGTCCTCATTTTCTTGGTTTAATGGAATAAAATATGATTGTATGTAAAGTCCTCCATCTCACAATTTTACAAAATAAGTAATTATAAAGTTGATTTTAACAAAAATAGAAAAAGTGGGAAAGAAAATATATAACTAACGCTGCAAAAGGGATCAATGTATTTAAAATGAACCTGATAGTGATACTAATTCATAAACCTCTTTCTATTAAAAAATTAAAAACTTTTGGTAAAAGGGATGAATGTAAAGTCACAATAAAAGGGAGTTTTTTCCCAGAAATGTAAAAGTTGTGGTTAGGACACATATAATGGAAATGGAATTCTACCATATTTTTTAATCCCTAACTAGGCACTTTAATACACTTTTTCGCTTAGTTCAATATCAGGTTTTGCATTTATTGATGAAGCTTTTACTTTTTGAGTAAATTTCTAGTTCCTTATGTCTATTATTAGAAAGTTTATGGTTTAATTAAATTACCAGTATTAGTATTGATTAGCATAAAATAGTCTTCTAATATACAGCTTCTGATAACTTACTTAAATCTTTTGCAGTTCACTTGACTTCCTATTTTTATTTAGCTACAAAAAATTCTGGCCTATGGCATCTTCAATTTTCATTAACATTCCTAGATGAAAAAAAATAACATAAACCCAGAAGTGCATCTTTTATTACAATGTCAACACTGGCATTTCATTAGCTAACAAAGGTCTCCAGCTGACTTAATCAGTGAACAGACTGCTATAATTTCTCTCTAACCAGGGAATAAAGTCACCAATATTTTACAGTTCTCATACATACTTGCATGTTGTGAAAATTAAATATATTTTTTGTGCAAAAGCCCAGCAGAAAAGGTCTTTACAACATCTAATATCTCTGTCCTGGCTTTAGAGATGAAGAAACTGGAGAGCATGGCCTACACATGAATGCTGGAATGTGAATAAAATGACGTATGTGTGTAAAACAGCCTCTGTTCTTTCAGACTAGCAAAAATTGGTTTAGCTTCCTCATCTATGTTGCACCTTCAAAGAGCCAAAATAATCAGCTGTTATTTTAAAAAGTTGCATCAGAGATCACTGGAATCCCAGGACTGAAAAGTTTGTAAACAGTACTGAATGCTAAAATACAAAGAATTTTCTACTATAAACTTGGAAAGTTATAATCTGTCAGTAAAACCTCAATTTGGATTGCTGGAAGCGCTGCTGAAGAATTTAGGTTGGAACCAACCATTATACCCTATCTGGTCCAACTCCTGCTCAAAGCTTTTTTCAGAGCCAGAGAAGTTTGCCAGGGTTTTCCACAAGCTTCTCTGGGCACAGCTGGGACACAAAACACAACTGTTTACTCAAGAACAACGAGTCATATGGAGGCACAAGTGTCTTCTTGGCAGGTGTTTGGTAGTCCCTTAAGGGATCTTTTGGTTAGCAAATGTTTACATAAATTCTTATAATTTTTTTCTGCCTAGAGAAGCCACTGCTGTCTTGGAGGTGTTCCAAGGCATAACCTTCACTGTTGATGATGGTGTGTGCTGGAGGCCTTGGAAAGGTTCAGTCCACTTCTAGTGCTCTGCATGGATCTGTGCTTGTGGTTCAGTAGCACATTACACTGTGGTGATGCATTATACCTCAACACATACTTCAGTTTTCTTTAGTTTGATTTCTTTTATTTTTTATGATAACTACTTCTCACTCCACACTCCAAAGTGCATCATAGAAGACATTGACATAAACTTTCACTTAAAGGTGTTTCCTGACACTCCCTGCAGCCTCAGATATAAAAGCCCCAGGAAGTCCATTTTGTCTGAGGAGGCTGCCGTCCCTGGAGGTACCCGAATCAGCCAGGGCAAGGTTCCCTTTTTCCTAGCACAATACCACTCTCACCATGATGACATGATGACATGATGACTTTTTGTATGTTTTTTCCCGCCTCTCCCCTTGGTAATGCCTTATTCTTGTCTTTGTGTGCTTCTTCTTGTGCCACTGATTCCTCTTCTTGTGCCACTGATTGCCACAAGTTCCTTTCATTTAAGTAGGAAACCCATCATAAATCTACTGGCCCTTCAAGGCTTTCTGCTGAACACGGGTCATTTGTTTCCCTGTCAAGGTTCACAGCCCTGGTGAGTCTGTCTCATATTTCTTTCTCCTTTTCTATGCTCCAAAGGTGCCCTTTTGCATAATTTCACCTTGCCATAGTCACATGGATCTTTTTGGAATTCTCCGGATTTCAAAGTATAGCCTTCTTAGAACTTGCTCTTAGAAAATATCCTGACAGATACAAACCAGCCCCTTCCATATAGAAAATGTACATCAGCTATGCAGATGTTTTAATCAATTTGCTTAGGGTTTTTTGTTTCCTTTTTAAAAAATGCCAGTCTTTTACCTTCTTTTATCTAGAAAGTAACCTAGGCTAGTAATATTATGCAATTTTTTTTCTTAATCTACACCTGCTTAAAAACAAACAAACAAAAACCAAACCCACCATGCCCCCAAAAACAACAGAAAAGAAACCACAAAACAAAATTTTAAAAATTTAAGAATATATACTTTTCCCTGGCCTGTACTGAAGTGTTTCAGTTACATATGCAAACTCCATTGAATTCTGAGCAACAACAGCTGAGCAAATAATTTTAAATAAATGCCTCCCTTAATTAATCTTTTCCATTTGCAAAATGTCTACAGGCAAATCATTATTTCTTCATATTAATTCAGTATTCAGATTTGCTCGAAAGTTCTCCACCTAACTGATCGAATGAGTGGCTGGGAACAGTTAAAAGTACCTGTATGTTGTTCAGTATTCAGCTTGGCTGGCAATTAAAAAGCTGTTTCTGATCTTTAACTCATCTATAGTTTCTTCTTATCAAACATCTCTTTGTGGCCTCTATATCACAATATCTGAAGACCTTGCAAACTTAAATGTGCTTACTCTTACAGCTTAAGAGTTCAGGATTTTTTTTTTCTTTTTTTTTCTCTGTTTTATGGATGAGAAGCAGCATATATAAAGCCAAGTTTTTTAAAGGTACTTAGGCATAGTTCCACTAAAGTAGAGAAGAAACACCTCATCTGCTGCCAGCTAACTTCCTGGAAAATTCAGCAGCCAATAAATGTTTTGGCTCCCAATAAAGTATAAAGAAGAGCCAAGTGCCTAAGGAATGGATTTTTCAGAAACCTGCAAGCTAAGCAGAGTCTATGTCAGTTAGATATGAGACAAATCCATACCAAAGGACATAAATAAGAGCTGTGACTTACAATCCTTCCATTCCAGCCATCCAGAAAGCAATTGATTCAACAAGCTTAGGTTTGAGGAACTAATGCTGTTGAAAAAATGAGGGTACATCAATCTCTAGTAAGTACTAGAGAAGCATAAAATGCCCACATTCCCCTTGGGGATCAGTGACAAGCTACTCATTGTTTCCAGATATAAAATACCTTCTGTTTCATATAGAGACATCAGAGCCCTGGAGACATCAGTACACCTTAGTGTCCCTGACAAGCTTCAACCAGGGCTTTCCCTCCCATGGCACCAGGAGTCCATGACAGCCCTGAGTTAGGCATCCAGTCCCTGCCTGAGTTATGTGGGGTGTGCTGGAGATTTTACCAGAGCCTGGCACTGCCTGTTGTGCTCAGACCCTGTGGGACTGTGTCCTATCGGTCAGGGCATGCACCCTCATCTGCCAGCTTGTGCCCTTGGCCAAGCATGAGAAAATATCAACAGAGCTGCAATCTACAACTCTGAGATAGAACTGGCAAGTGCAAAGGCTTTGACTGGACAGAAAAGTACACTGGCATGTCATTTTCCCTTCCTCTTCCAGCTTGCTGTGTTCTTTGACTGTCAATGTTGTCATCGTATTAAAAAAGGTCCAAAAGCAACCAGTTTTCTGGAACAGCTGTCCAGGAAAATCAAAAGAACAAAAGGAATATTAATCATTAATTAGACTCTCCCTAGGACAAACCCATGAACCAAAGTGAGAGTTCTGCTTAAATGAACAGTACTGGAAAACTGGATTACCTGCCGTGGTCTACCAGCCACATTCAGGTTGTTTTCACCCGAACTGTTGAAGTATATTAATTAAATATTTATTTTTTATTAATCATTAATTAGATAATTACAAATTATTCATATCATAAAATAGAGTTCTGAAAATATCCAGAATGCAGTTAGGACTGTGTATAGTTTGTACAAAAGAAATCTGGAGATATAAGAAACATTGCTCATAGATAAGAGTCATTCTGTTCGATCTCAGGCATAGGATTCAAGTACAGCTTAAGAAAACAATGTTTTAATGTTGACATTTATATGTCTCCTTGTAATTTTAAATGTTTAATTTACTTAAATGTCAAAAACTTGTTCAAAGATGTAAATCTTCATGTGTTTGGAAGGAGGGTGTTACTTTGTTGTTATTTCTTTGGGGTTTTGTTTGTTTGTTTGTTTGCTTTGTCTTTATGATATAAAAAAAGGCAAAGAGAAGCCAAAATTTCCATACTCCATACAGGTGGCATGTATGATTTTACAAACACTTTTATGTTCATAGCTTGACAGCAAAAAAACATTCAGAAAGAAATGTTATCTCTGTTAGCTTTTTTATTGCTTTACTTTTGGCTGTGCAGTTAATCGTACATATTTGTTGTTGTTCCCCTTGTGTTTAGTGAGATCTGATAAATGCAAGCTGGAAAGACTCCCTTTATGTTCACAACTTTATCTTGATAGGCTAAAATGAGTAAATATATAGATACTACCAAATAACACCCTTGCTTATATTCCTATTGTTAATTCCACACCTTTTCAAATAAATATCTTTTATTTACAGTCACAGCAAACAACTTTGGAAATCCTAAAGTTATTCAATAAAGAAACAAAAAATAATTTAATTCCAGTGAAGGTAGAGATGAATTGATAACTCAGTAGATAAATTACAGTGACTCCAAATAAAATATCACCTTATAAATAAAACAATCTTTTAGAATCCACCAAATCAATAGGTGTTGTATTTCTTAGTCAAAGGCTGAGTCTCAAGAATATATAATTCATTGAAAAAATTGCTTTTGAAACAATCCTTGATATAGAACAAGAATAAAAATATACTAAACCTTTCACTATCACATACAAGCTTGTACAATTGCATAGTAGCATAGGTTCAAATTCTCACATGAGATTCCAGTGAATTGCCCAATTAAATATTTTACAGGGAATGTGAAAGAAAGTAAAATAAGTCTTTAATAAATCATGATGTTTTGGATAAGTGCTGTAAAAACACTACAGTTCCAGCACTTTATCTGCCTGTGGCGATTTTATCGTGTGATTCTAAATTTGTACTTCAGAGAGATTATTGTCTTACAATTGATTTTTTTCTTTCATTAAAATATTGAGATACTTCTTTGATGAAGATTTGCAAAGTTCTGTATTGTTCTTTTTCTGTTGTTCAAAAATGAAAACGCCATAGTAAATCACTGTAATGAATCAACAGATGATTCCCTGTAGTAATCTATTTCCATGGGTGTCCTGAATCCTGTAAAGTTTACACTCTGAGTTCTTTCTCATCAGAAATTCTGAAGGAAAGAAAATTGAATAAGCCTTTGGTACAAGTAGCTTTTGCAAATCAGAGTCCTCAGCAGAACTTTTCCCCTGTTTCTTATACTTCATTTCAAGACTTGGGGTAGCTGTATAAACAGCTGATTTTTGAAGATTATTCCCACAAAAATCCAATTCTTCATATACATAATGTAGGAAACCTAAAATTAATTATTACTATGATTTTATAATTTTATTAGTAGCATTAATTAATCTATACATGAATTTCTCTCTATATGCTGATTTCTCAAATGGAAAAGTTCTTCTTTTATTACTTTGTAATCATATAGTGAAATAACTAGATGAAGATTATGACTAGATGTATAGTGCAGTGCTTTCTATGACATCTATGTAAAAGTCTGACAGAAAAAAAAGAGAAATATTGAGTAGCCATAATCTTGAGAATTTTTGAAATTTAAGGTTCTAGCACTATGTATAGAGATTGCAATGTTTTAAAGTTTAATGCTAATCATGTCTGCTAAAAAAAGGGAAGAAAAAGAAGAAAAAAGAAAGCTCTTAAAATTGCACAGCTGCAAAACATATCTGCTAGATATAAATTATTAGCTCTGACTACAATTAATATTTTTTTCAAATCTGAAAGTTTTCCAGTACTATTAGAGAATGATTGGTAATTCTGAAAAGAAAATATTTGATTTAAAAATATATATTTGTTTTCTAAATCCTGTATTTTTTTCTGTCTGCTCTAGTGATATGGAGCATATATGGATGGTTTTGGAGCAGGCCAGGTGGCTGCACATTACCTTAAACACCTTATTTCAAATACTCTGAGACATCTCACATCCAGGAACTTCACTTTAAAGAGGCAAATATTGTGCCAAACCAGTGAGAGACACACACTGCCCTTGGCTGCCACCTTAAACCTGGTGGAGATATTTCTCACATAGTCATTGAAGTAACTGAACTGAGCTCCTCCATTGTCTCACAGAGTCTCTAGAAATATTTGAATGACAGGGCATAAGAACCTTCTCTATTTTTATTATCAAAAGGAGCTACTGTTTCCAAAATGTTCAAAACATTTTAAGAGAATCTTGAATTTTGAAAATAACAAATAGATGCAACAAAATTCAATGCTTTCCTGTAACAAAATATCTGAAAAATGTATATGGGCCCACACCTGTTTAATCCTATAGCATTCGCCTAAGAAGTCATAGAACCCTGCACTTACTCTAGCTGAGGTACAAAGGATGTCATTATTACAGAATTCACTGTTATCTTTATCACACAATCCAGGGTGTGGCATCATCGAAGTTTGCATAATAAATTTTTCAGGTGACAGTGGGAATTTTTAAAGTATTCTGTAAGCAGTGGAAGATGCCACCAAAAGGATACTCTGGACCATATGGTGCCATGCTCAGCATTTAAAGTGGGGGAAGAAGGAAGGAGGAAGGGGGGCTGGTGCTCAGATTGATGGTGTTTGTCTTCCCAAGTCACTGTTACATGTGATGGAGCTCTGTCTTCCTCGAGATGGCTGAACCCCTGCCTGCCCATGGGAAGTGGTGAATGAATTCCTTGTTTTGCTTTGTTTACATGAGTGGCTTTTTCTTTACTTATTGAATTGTCTTTATTTCAACCCATGAGTTTTCTCAGTTCTAGTCTTCTGATTCCTTTCCCATCCCACCAGGGGTGATTCAGTGTGTGGCTGTGTGGTGCTTAGTTGGCAGCTGGGATTAAACCATGACACGCTGAAAGAAGCAATATGAGTGCAGCTCCTACTTCTCAGCCTTCACTGGAGTCCTTGTCTTGCAACATCCGTTTTATTGTTTGAGAGCTGGTAATAGAAATTGGACAAAACATGCTGGGGATGATCATTTGCTGAATGTCTGCAATGCTCTTTGAAGACAGCAAGAGTCTGGAATACTTTACACTAGATAGGTGAAAGAAAAGTCCTACTCTGTACTTCAGAAGCAATTTGCTGTGGAGTGAGGCTTTCAAGAGGATCCTGCAACACAGTGGGAAAGTGCATTTGGCAGCATGATTTAAAACTGTGTTCTTCCTCAGACCCCTGACCAGCCCTTTGTTCAGATAAGAAGAGAATTTATATTCTTACTGATAATTCTGACAGCACTTGGTGCTTCAGCATTGTCAGATTGTGTAGTCTTGTTTTGCATCTGTTGATACATGGTGTAGTTTATAAAGATTCACATGACTATCTGATGCTCAGTTTCTGTGAATTGAAGAACTATTATTGTTCCAGCTGTCAATCTGATTCCATTTTCTAAAACAGCAGCAAATAAACAACACAAAATAAAAAAAGCCAACCCAAACATTTTTATCAATTCTGAAATTAGGAAAAAATAATTACACAAAACTGTACCTTCTTTAAAAATCTCTGATTTTTAAGCCAGTGTAGTTCTTCAAACTTGCTGGCTGGTTTGGGTTAATCCTAATGGGCAGTTAAGCACCACACAGCCTGTTGCTCACTGTGTCCTCATGGGCCCAGTGGAGCAAGGGAATAGTAAAAGAAGAGTAAAAGCAAGGAACTGGAAAGTCAAGAAAGAAAAAAAAATAATAAGTGAATAGTAAGTGGAAGAGAAATAAGCGTAAGTGATGCAAAAACAATCATTCACCACCTCCCACAAGTAAACTGGTGCCTGTCCTGTTCCCCAATAAAAGATCATTCACCCTCAAAGGCCCTTCTTTCCCCTGTTATTGCTGAGCATGGCATTATATGCTATGGAACATCTCTTTGGCCAGTTCAGGTCACCTGCCAGGTTGTGACTCATCCCAACAGATTGTGCATCTCCTGGGGGACAGAGAAAAGGCCTTGATGCTGTGCACTGGTCAGCAAACATTACAACATTGGTATGCTATCAGGACTGTTCTGGTCTCAGATCCAAAACATAGAACCATATGACATGTATGGATAAAACTAACCCTGTACTACCAAGGCCAGTACACTGGCAAAGTTCTTAATGGATTTTGCTGGGTGGATTTGCCGGTATCATGATTGGAAACTTCTAAGTCAGTCTAACCTATTAGGCTCCAAATCTTTTGCCTTGTGTTTAAACCTGTGTACCTGACTTTCTGAGGCTTTTTATAATTTTCAGCCAACCTGCTATGGCTTAAACACATTGCTATTTAAGTAACATCTTGAATCGTCCTAACGAATCTTCAAATTACACTTTCAAATTATAGCTGACTGTGAACAGGAGGAAAAAGAGTGGGAATGGATATATTCACACAATCTAATATTTTCCCTCTGTAGCCAAATGGGAATGACCTAGAACTGAGCCACAATTTTCTCTTTGTTCTCAGTGTAAAAGATGGAGAGATGTAGATGAACCATCAGTTATGAAGATGTTAACCTCAGTTATAAACCTAAAGTTATGCATCTTGTTTAATCATTGTATTGAAATAGCAAGTTTACCTCTAAATTTCCTATAAATTCATTTTTTATCTTTACATGAATTAGAGTTTCAGACTTAAGTCTATTATTTTCTTCTGATATGCTTTCAGAAATAAAGACTATTCTGTAGTAGGCTATAATATAGCATGCTTTGACACTACGCTTGCCCAGCAAGGTGTTTTGGAGGCAATTTATGCTGTCTCTGTCTGAAACAATTTAAAGTGTCTATATTGTGCTCTCAGACTGGCATGACAACAGCAAAAGTAAAAATTATGGAAGGCAGTGGTAACTCAGACTTGTTTTAAAATGCTGAATTTAACTAATAGAGTCACTTTAAATAATAATTCATTTCACTAGTTCATCTTCTACATGACAATCTGAAAAAAGTTTACAAGAAATAAGCCACATTTAAATGAAAAATGATCCATTTCTACATCAAAACCCATGCCCAGGCTTGGTCCTGTTGCTGCACAGTAACGTAAATGGAGCAGACACAGCATAAAAGGAAATTGGGCTTTTTCACTTACATCAGTTGAAACACAGTGGCAATTTTTCACTGCATGTAAAATTCTTTAATTTGGTATATGTAATTCTGTCTGGATAATTACAGAAGGAACAACTATCTGTCTTAGAAACTATTCAGTAAAGTTGTTAGGTGTTTCAGGAACAATGTCAATTATATAAAGTTACCTATATATGTCTGATTCATTTGAATATTGTGTCTATGCCTGTTCTGGAGTCTTGTAATGAACAAAGATTTAGTTTCTAACTCCTCTTTGGTCAGTTTATTGTATGAGAGCATTTACTCTGAGTAAGGTGAAGTAAGGGTTCAAAAGAAAGACCAGAATCAGTTTTCCTCTGTGATAGCCCAGTGACTATGAATAATTGAATAATCACTGTGGCTTCATTCCGGGGAGGGGAAGAAAGATTTTACTACAAAATTCTCTTGATAATTTATGGGTTATTGCACTAATATTTTCTTCCTCCTTCAGTTCCACCTACTTGCTAATATAACTCCATGTATCTTCTCCATATCTCAGGTTTGGCTGGTTTTTTTTTTTCACAAAACCACAGAATTCCCAGGCTGGAAGGGACGTCTGGAGATCATCTAGTCCTCCAGCAGCAGTATGCAACAGCTCTGTGAAAATAGTAGAAACAATTAAATAAAACAATCAATCATATCATTCTTGAAATAAGTTATCTTCAGGTTCATGATCAATAAAATAAAATTGAAATCTGAGAGATGAGTTCAGAGATTAATGATACATTTTTTTAAAACCTACTTTTGCCCTCTGTGAGCACATGAAATTGAAGAACTGTCCTTTTACCAATTCTCACCTTATGTGCATGTGCTTGGTGCACAGTAGTGAAATGTCAAAGTTTGTTTTAGTTTAGCTAACCTGGTTGCTGGAATATACATTATTCCTGGCATCATGTTTATTTAATCCAGTTTCTAGCTCTAAACCATGCTGCAGTAGTTCTACCATGCACTGCATAATTCAGAAAGGCATAGCCAGAGAGTTCAGGAGACCAAAGCATGGGGATAAGTCATCCCCTTCTTCCAGATTGCATTAATATCATCTGTTCATTCTTCCTGGAGCATTGCCCCAATTCTTCCTTGGAAAGTTTTGTCCAGCTCTGCGCTGTGAGTTTCTGTAGTCGCTTTTAATTTACCCCAGTGCCATTGAAGAATGGTAAGGTTACACGGTTCTCCTGAGACATCTAGTCAAAAGATGTAATTAAAAGGACAAATTGTTACACTGTTTTATGGTTGTTACTATGTCACCAGACAAGTGCTTTGAGTCAACCCAGCCAGCGCTATTGTGAGAGGAAGAAAATCTGTGTATCTCGATTCAGCTTTACTCGAAAAGGAAATAAAATTGCTGCATAAATCTTCCATTTCCAAAAACAGAATTGCAGGAATGGAATCTACAAATCTCTTGTCAAAGTTCACTAGTAAATTACTGGGAATGACCATGTAAACTTTCTCCAGGAGATGTCACTCAAGACACTGGTAAATCTACATTTAAGTTTGCAGTAGGAACACAGAATAAACTATGGCATCAAGATCTGTTCACTTCAAAAATACCTTGGCCTATTTCAATATCATTACTGCTAAATATACATGTCAGGAGCAAGGAGCAAAGTTTTCAGTTCTGTTCCTTTGTAAAAGACACTTGTTTGTATCAGTCTGTTAATGAGTCATCATTTATTTACATCCACAAGAGACTGATGCTCTGGAGTAGCTTAAAGACTAAAGAGAGATTTGGGGCAAAAGACAATTCTGACAGGAGTTATTGCAGCCTGAAGGAAACAGATACTGCTGGCAGTTTACTACATATGCATTTTACATACCAATTTGTTTCACTGTTGCATTAAAATAAGTAGCCTGTAACTTAGACAGAGCACTGTTTCATGTTAGTAGGCATTCAAATCAGACTGAGAAACCACTTTTTAGATAGAAAACAGGTCTTTTTGCTTGTGAACAGAGAAAGGTAGGGGAAAAGAGAAGGGAAAAGAGAAGGAGAAGAAGAAGAAAAAAAGGAAAAAAGGTAGGGGGAGGAAAAGGGGGAATGGGGAAAAAAAGGAAGAAAAGGAAAGAGAATGGGAGATATTAAGTACTGAAGTGCAAGAAGACAAAGTTGTGCATGGATTTTTTTATTTTCTTCTAGTTTTGTCAATGCTCTCAGAAAACCTTTGAGCAAGCAGTAGAGAGAAACTTGATGATTAGTCATTTAGTTATTATTTAATAGACTAAAAGCATTTGAAAAAAACTCTATGAAGGAACAAAGATGGGCTTGTTGTGGGTTGACACTGGCTGGACGGAGGTACCCACTAAAACCACTCTATCAATCCCCTCCAAAACTGGACATGGGTGAGAAAATACAACAAAATGTTCATTAGTTAAGACAAGAGCAGGGAGACCTCACTCACCAGTTACTGTCATGGACAAAACAGACTCAGCTTGGAGATATTAACTGGATTTACTACCAATCAAAATCAGAGCAGGATAATGAGAAGTAAAACAAATCTTGTAAGCACCTTCTGCCCAGGCCTCCTTTTCTGGGCTCTACATTCTCCCTCACAGTCATGCAGGGAGACAAGGAATGAGCGTTATGGTCAGTTCATTACAGGTTATTTCTGCCAATCCGTAGAAAGAGGAGTCCTTCCCCTGCTTCATTATGGGATCTGTCTCAAGGGAGATAGTTCTCCACAAAATTCCTCACTGTGAACTTTTTTTACAGGCTACAGTTCTACATGTACTACTACTCTAACATGGGTGCCTTTCCATGGGATGCAGTCCTAAAGGAACAAGTTTCCCCAGTGTTGGGTCCCCCATGGGGTCAAAAGTCCTAGCAGTGAGCCTGCTTTAGTATGGGCTCCTCTCTCCATAAGTCAGCCGGTCCCTCCCAGGACCCTGCTCCAGCATGGCCTTCCCGTGGTGTCACAGTCTTCTTTTGGGCATCCGCCTGTTCTGGTGTGGGTCTCCCCTGTGTGCTGCAGGTAGATCTCTGCACCCCAGTGAGTCTCCATGGGCTGCAGGGGGACAGCCTGACTCACCATGGTCTGCACCACAGGCTGCAGGGAAATCTCTGCTTCCATGTCTGGAGGAACTCCTTCTCCTCTTCACTGACCTTGGTGAAAAGACATGAATTGAGAGCCAGCAAATTAGTATAAATAAACCAATGAGGGATGGCTATGATAGCATGGAGGAAAGACTACTGCACCTTGGTCTTAGAATCTCTGCTAGCTCAAGCAGGAAGAGTCTGGGTTATTGATTTAAAAGTTACAGTCTTAGTGGGAAACAAAGTTTAATGTCTAAGTCTCTACTTCTTATGACTATTGTGTATAGCCCAGAAAAAATTATCATCATACAAAAATATGCTATAGCAGAAATAGCATGGCCAGCAGGACTAGGGCAGTAATAACTCCCTTGTAATCCACACTGGCGTGCCTGCACCTCAAATCCTGTGTTGAGATTTGAGGCCCTTACTACAAGATGAACATTGAGGTGACAGAACTTGTCCAGAGAAGGGCAAGAAAGCTGGTGAAGGGTCTGGAGCACAAGTCTTATGAGCAACAGCTGAGGGGAGTAGACTTGTCAACTCTGGAGGAAAGGAGGCTTGGGGGAGACCTTATAATTCTCTACAACTGCCTGAAAGGAGGGTGTAGCCAGGTGGGGATTGGCCTCCTCTCTCAGGTAACAAATGGCAGGACAAGGAAATGACCTCAAGTTGCTTCAAGGGAGCTTTAGATTCAATATTAGGACAAATTTCATCACAGAAAAAAATTGCCTAGCTTTGGAATAGGCTATCAAGGGAAGTAGAGTCCTCACTGCCCAGGTATTTAAATGATATGTAGATGTGGCACTTAGGGACATCATTCAGTGGTGGACTTGGCAGCGTTAGGAGTTAGCAGCTGGACTTGTTAATCTTAAAGGTCTTATCTAATCTTAAAAATTCTGTTATTCTATACAATTATATTGTTATGTAGCCTGGGGAAATTTTAGGTGTCACCATTAAGATTTGAAAACAAATTCATTAACCACAAGATTTCCAAAATATGTGCTGATTCAGTGAGAACTTGTATGTTAAGCCTCTTGGTAGACTTTGCATTTCTGGTGAAGTAAAATTGTGCAAAAAAGATGAAAGACAAAAGAGAAATTTTAAGTTTTATTTAAAATGAATACTTGGCTAGCCCTTTTTTTTTGGTGAAAATACACACTTGTTCAGCTATAGCATATGTAAGATGTTTACACAAAAAATATATTTATGCTCATATCCATATATGTATGTTGAACAGCCCATGCATGCAATAAATGGTTCAGTATAAATTAGAATATGAAACTATCAGTGGTGTCTAATTTTCCCAAGTTGCTGTTGGATGTCTTTTAAGCATGTTACATAGCACAATAGGGTACATTTCAGCTTTCATGGATTCTATTCTGTGAGACATGGTTATAGTAAGAAACAACCACGCATTCTACAGGAACAAATCCTAGCAAAGCTGAAGTAGTCAGACTCTCTAGAGAAATAATTAGCAGGGATTATAAACCAATCTGGCAAGTTGTAGGTGGAAAGTGAAATTTTAACTTCTGGAACACTTGCGTTGAGAATGGACTGGCTCCAAAAAGCCTGCAAATGAATCTCCTTTATAAAAACTCAGCATGTCTTAAATTTTTAGACATATTTTAAAAATATTGTTAAAATAGAAAATTTAATTATTATTAAGCAACTTAGAAGAAAGATAAATACAGTACCCTTTTTAGTCTTACACAGAAGGACTTGTGTACACAATATTGATACTATCACTCCTCATACTGAAAAAAAATCACCAACAATACATCACAGAACTTGTCATTTCCTTGAATGTGTGATTTTTAAAAAATTTGTTGTTTATGAGTTCTACAGTTCTGTGAAGGGTTTTTTCTTCTTTGTTTAGTCTAAAGAAACAAAAAGTCAGTGTTAGAGTCCAGGTAATTTTACCCACGCTGTAAATCATTAAGATCTGAATGTTTATGAGTGTTAGAGGTTATAGCTCATACTACATGCTAAACTAATCTAAATATTTTCTTTGAGTGTGAGAAAAATGAAAATTATCAAGAGAATCAGTCTTATATAGAGTGCTAATTGCTCATAAAGTAGCACAAACATCACGAGCAATACAAATGGTCTTTAAGTGCCACAGGCTAGCTCCATTAGATTAATGAGCCAACAGCTCCAACTTTGATGCCTTTTCTAATTATGCATGATTCGCCATTTCCTTCAAAAGAAAGACATCTATTTAATTAGGTACAAAATGTCATCTATAGGTCATTGACAGCAAGGGAGATCACCACTCACTTGGTTTAGTCTTCAGGCAAAATTATTACTCCTCTGGGAATACCACCAAATGTCATTATTGAATCAAGAAGAGTTCCTGCAGTAGGAAGAATATAGAAAAGAAATGAAAAAAAACCCCCACAAATCCTTCCCTTTTCACCCTGACTCATACACAGAATTATCTATTTGACCTTAAGTAGGTAAATACAATACTCCTGAGATGTCACAAATTAAAGACTCCCTTTTAATCACATAAAATAAAAGGATATTACAAAGTCAGAAGTGTTCCATAAAGCTCTTTAACAGTGATGCTAACTGCTGAATTACCCCAGTAAAAATACTTAGCTGAAAGTTCCTAATTTTACTCAAACTTTCAACTCCCAAACTGCCATCTTGAAGTTAGAGTTTCTATTTATTTTACAAAATGTGACACTGGAGCATCCTCTGAAATGCTTGTAAATGTTTGGCTTGATTTAAGGCATAATCCAATTCCCACTGATTTCAAGGTCACAGTTTGAAAAAAATGCAGGATTAAGGATTCCATCATTCTAGACCTGCAAGTCTGTTAGATTACCTTTAACTTGTGGAAAAGTAACTGAAACAGAGTTATTTAAAGTGTATGACTCGTGATATCAAAAACTAAAACTGGTTTATTCCAGCTGTTCTTGTCTACAAATGAGAAAAAATGCTATCACTTGTAACTTGCAAGGAGATAAAAACATTGTCAGGTGCTCTCTTAGTTTGATTTATTCTCCTTTTTCCAAACATAAAAGCTGAGATTCTTGATAGAGCAGTCCTAGTTAGACAATCTATAGGCCTTTAAAAGAAATGCTATGGTTGAGCTGACTGGAATACAAAATTTACTTTTGGCACTACAGTATGAGATATTAAGATGATCTTTCATTTTAAACTGGGATAGAAAGTTGAAAATATTTATTTATTCTTTTTCTGTGAAGGAAACACTCAGTTTATCTTGCCAGGGGATTTTGTTTGGGTTAAGTTTTAAAGTTTTGATTTATATTCATCATTCAATTACACTATATTTAATACATATTGGAACAATACAATATCAATGAAACTGATACTATCCTCCTGGAAATTAAAATAAAATGTTATAGCAAAATATTTTAATTTCCTCCGATGAATATTTTCTGACAGAAAACAGGTTAATTAGAAAGACAAGAAAGAATTTCATGTTTTCTTATCACCCCAAAGATATGATCCACAGTTACTAGGTGTATAAAGGAAAATGCATTGGGTTGGGGGGGTTTTGGTGTTTTTCTTTTTGTGTGTGTGTGTGTTGTTTGTTTGGTTGGTTGGTTGGTTGGTTGGTTGCTTGGTTGGTTGGTTCACATTTTTTGTTTACCACATGGAACAGAATGAGGCAGAGGACAAGGTTGTGGATAGTCTTTTAACTTCTAAACACTATATGACAGGTTACTATCAAGGAGACCTGCAGTAAATTTTACTCCCCCTTGGGTTTCATTGCTGGGTTTCTGTTTACCCCAAACTTCACTTCTGTTCTACTTCATAGGAAGCTGAAGAGACCCATATAACAACAGATGTCTTGCCAAACCAACCACAAGCCAGCCATTCTATCAAACTGCAACCATGTATGGATATAGAAGAAACCATGTTCATGGGACTGTGGACAGCTCCGGGCAGAGCTACAACAGCAAACCAACCTCAGAGGAGGATGTGGAATTCAGGCCTTCTAATATTTAAAAAATTATAAAGTAATTTGCTGGTTTCTCTTTGCTCTTGAGCAGTAAGAAAATTTTTTTCTTAGTGGTACAAGTAGAAGGGAAATTGGGGGAAATTCAGAATTACCATCATCTAAATTCAGCCTTGAACAAATGTAACCTAGACAGACTGATTTCTTCACTCGTAGATCAGAAAAGTCACAATTCTCTGGCTGGTCTGGGAACTCCCTGTTTAGCTGTGCTCGGACAATGAGTGTGAGACTGAGTTCATAGCCATTGTCACAACAAAGTGTTTGACTAGTGGCTATAAGAATTCTTCAAGTAAGAATTTTGGACTGGCCTGGAGATTGTCTCAGGTAGTCCCTGCTGTGTCCAGAGCAATTAATAGACACCATTTTTATTCTTCCAAGTGTTGGGAGGAGAATCTTTCACTCTCAGAGATATGTCCAAGTTGTTTCTGCTGTATAACAGCAAACTTAGAACACTTGCAATAATTCAGTAAAAGTTTTTCTGGAGATGCAGATGTGGTCATGTAGGACAGTGTTTTGTACACAGAAAGTTAGGAGGTATTTTGTATATTGTTTAAGGTACTCAACAGTGATGGATTCATACTTGCTGGGGGGTACATAGGGCATACGAATATCAGGAATTGGCAAGATATTGGTTTTGGACTGTCACCCATTCTGTCTAATGAAACCATTGTGAAGACGTTTGCAACAGAGACTCCTGTCATTGCATGGAATGATAAGAGATTTCTTTCCTCAAAAAGGTATTACCCTGTGCAGAGATTCCTGTATGTTTTTAATGAGCACTTTGTTGGTGCTTGTAGAACAAGACCACTACTTCATGCTATTTTTTTACTTTGTCTGTAAGTCTCTTTTCCTTGTTTCCTATAGCTAGAAATTCTTTGAATGTGGCCCAGATTTGCTCTTTAATATTCAAACAGATAGAAATGCAGTAAGTCACCTCTGAATATGAGGAAAAGCTTCCTTACTTTGAGAGTGTCAGAGCAGTGGAACAGGCTGCTTGGAGAGGTTGTGGAGTTTCCTTTCCTGGAGATTTTCAAAATCCACCTGAACAAAATCCTGTGGAATTGTGCTCTGGGTGAACCTGCTTTAGCAGGGGGGTTGGTCTAGATGACCTCCAGAGGTCCCTTCCAGTACTTAACATTCTGTGATTTTGAGAATTTTTGATTCAGTGGTTCTGTGATCATGGAGCCCGCTCCATATACTATCTTTGTGCTGTGGAGCCACTTTCTATTCCAGACACAGACCAGATTAATGCATGAAAATGTGAATAACTCCATATTCACATACATATATATTCCATGTGAATATCATGGAAATATGAACCTCAGTGAAATGGGTTTCTAAGCACAAAAACTTTGTTATCTCAAATTAGAACTTCAAAAACTTCTCCTCACTTAGTATCAGCTTGTAGAAAATATCAGTTCTGACATTCATGTGTCAGGTTTCTTAAATGCTTGTAATCAAATCTTGCAAATTTGTACCTCATTACTTGTTCAGATGGGAAAGTGCATGTGAAAGTAGATAAGTAAACTGAAATAAGCAGACAGCAACACCATTATTATTAGTACTATTTTTAAAGTATACAGTTGTAAATAATTTGGCTGTGTTTTCTCATACTGCACAACAACAATTTTTTGATCGCAGATAATCAAGATATTTATTCAGAGCTCTCAGTTTCTCTTTAATAGGTACTTCATGTAGTTAATTTGTTTTTTGCATTCCTTTGTGGTGATTTAAGTGTTTTACACCTAAGAATATATATTTGAAGTTCTGTTCTTTAACTAGAACTTTATGATATTCAGAAATTACTTTTGTCTGCAGGGAAAAGAGATGGAAGTGAGAGAAAAAAACATTACATGGCAAGCTAGGAACCACAGACTGGAATTCTCTGCTGCATAAGTCAAAGATGATATGATCAGGTGGAGAATTTTCATGATCCTAATGAAGAGTTAAAAATCCAGTTTGCCAACTTGCACTCTGACTTCAGCAGAATATCAAAGGCTTGCAAATCATTTTAGCATCTGGACTTGTAAAATTTAATCAGGGAATTACAAGTGTTGGTAAATTAGGGCCTGATCTTTCAGACCTTTAAGTCAATGAGAGTTTTGCTATTGAGTTAATTGGAAGCATAACTAAGTCCTTTACATTTCAAGGTAATATATAAAGTATAGAAAACCGCATATTGATAACAAAATCACAACTACTTTTCATCAGTTTTAAAAGACTCCTTACCTGATCAATTACCAATGAATGCATTGTTTTGGAGTGGCAACCTTGTCTGGATGCAAACAGTAAGATAGCCAAAACCTTCAGCACCCATTTGTCTCCATAAAAGAACAAAGAAATAAAGAGGAACATGCCTGTGCTGATATGGGGCTCGTTTTGATTTGTGCTGAAAACACGGTTGATAATACAGAGATGTTTTCATTTTTGCTGAGCAGGGCTTACTCAGTGTCAAGGCATCTCACCACACCCCACCATGGAGGAGACTCAGAGTGCACAAGAAGCTGGGGTAACACAGCCAGGCCAGCTGACCTCGACTGACCAAAGGGATATTCCAGGCCACACGGCATCATGCTCAGCCTATAAAGCTAGAGGAAAAAGAAGGAAGAGGGAGACATTGAAAATGATAGTGTTTTTCTTCCCAAGCCACTGTTACATGTGAGGGAGCCCTGCATTCCTGGAGATGGCTGAACACCCACCTCTCCATAGGAAATGATGAATGTATTTCTTGTTTTTCTTTTTTATGTGCATGGCTGTTATTTTATCTCTTAAGCTGCCTTTATCTCAATCCACCAGTTTTCGCACTTTTATGCTTCCCGTTCTCTCCCCAATCCCACCAGGGGTGATTGAACATGTTGTATGATGCTTAGTTATCAGCTGGGGTTAAACCACAAGAAAATCTGAAAGGGCTGTAGGAATTACCACAGGTAGAGATCACAGAAGAAATAAGTGGAAGGAAATTAAAATAAACTATGTATTTGTCCACTTTTCCCTATAATCCTGTTCTTAGCATGTTCACATCACTTTCAGCACGATATATATTCTCTGGTGGGATACACATTATAATAGATTCCAGCAACATTCTAAGCTGTGACTCCTAGTGAAACCTTGATTCTGCTACTATCTTTATGTAGGGAGGATTATGGGTGGCAACTGATGGAGTTTGTACCACTCTTTACAGTCTTACACAGCAGTGCTGAAGGGAGAGGTGTATGCTGATCCTCAAGACACAACCCATCAGTTAAGAACACAGGTGGAGTAGGAGTTTCAGGGGACTTGTTTGCCATGGTGCACAGTTATGAAACACATGCATTTGCCTTTTTCTAAATGAAAAAAGGTGCCAAAAAACCATCTACAACCCTACAAAGCCAAAACAAAACTTGAATTTTAACCGTGTTGAACCTCCTCTTCTGAGATACCCTCTGTACTTGCGATTGGAGAAGATTAAGGAGCAATTGTCTTCACTATGCTTGAACTTAAGTTGGAGACTATTGCTCTTTCTGATCTGAGTTATTTCATAAATTGTCTGTAATCTGGCTCATCTCAGAAGACGTAGAATATAACTTCTTCACAGAAAAGGGAGCAGTTGCACTCCCAGATGTCATTTACTGGGCAGTTTGTGCATTCAGAGAATACAGTTAGCACTTAAATCACAAAGCACATTTTGACTGCCTCCATTAGCTGTGACTACATGGTAGAAAACAGGGAAAATAAGAATTAGGGTTGATTAGATCTTCATGTTACAATAAGCCAAACTCAGGATACAACCACCTTAGTTCCCAAAATTTTGTTGCAGCTTTAAGGAGGGACAGTTTCTCTACTCCCTTGCAAGACAATTGTTGTTTTTCTGTAATCTAAAGTAAAAGTCCTGGTTATGGACAGGAGCTGAGATACTGCTGACATTCCCTTCAAATGGAGGATTTTTATAGAAGCCAAATCAATTGAAGCCCAAGTGAATCAGCTGTAAAAATTGCTTCATATTTTGTAATCTTTCAAACGAATGCACTGACAAATATCTGAGTTTAAAAGAAAGGAGTCAGAAATGATCTTGCATTTGTTTGGAATTGTACACAATGTGTTACTGAAAGCAATCAATACCTAATTACGAGCCTATCTCTGAGATCACAGTCCTCTCTATTCTAATGTTTTCCACAGAGATAAACCACTTGCTGCATGACCTGACACATTTGTTTTGACAGTTCTGCTTCAAACAGGACAGTGAATGTCATAGTCTAAGAATAGCCTCCATCCTCAAAAAAAAACCCACAATGCTATAGGTTTTATTATGTCACCTGCAAAAGTTTTCACAATGAACTCTGATTTGTTTGGTTCCTCTTTTGTCCTTGAACAGTGATTCCAAAGACACATTTACACTAAAAGGTTTTTTAATATTATTGCCAAGTTGTTAAGCAGTCAAGGGTTTACAAGGCCTTTGTAGAATTGAATTCTACCTGAGAAAATCTAGCTGTGGGATGCAGATTAATTCCATCCAGCTTTTGTAAATAAGTCTAGACTCACAAGACAACAGCCTTGTTGAATTTTCTGTCCCAAATGCATCCAGACACAGCCATCTCGAAACTCAGGGCTGGATTTTAGTTTGCATTTCAGGAGCCAAATCACAGCAGTAGGAGCTGCTAATGGCTTAACTGTAATTAGCTCAAGCAAGTCAGCAAAATACAGTCAGAGGTTAATCTGTGACAAGGAAGCAAGGTATAAGCATAAATTAACCTGTGCATACACAATTGTCATGTGGGTGGATAAAGAGCAGTCAGGCTATTACAGTTTTCAGTCGAGCTTGCATGTCTATTTTCCAAGAAGCAACCTGAACACAAGAAATAGTTGTAATGAGATACCTAGGTTAATAGTAAAACCGTCCCTAATTTCATGCATACTTTACCCCTTTTCTCACTTTTCATGCAAAAACAAAATAAAATGAAACATTAGTGCTGAACTTCCCAAGATCAATAATTTTTACTGTATTCAGAAGATTGAACATGAGACTGCATGTAACCTACACATCAAAATGTGCCATAACAACTCCTCCACATTCTCTGGTGACCAGAGGGAACTAAAAATTATCCTTAGCTGAATCCATAAATAGCAGTGTTACACCTGTGCAAACTAAGCATGTAACTATCTGATAAATTACATGGGCAAATAGCTAATCTGCAATTTACTAGTTAATATT
>WAAE01017009.1:0-31790 GCA_013400495.1 Nicator chloris
CACCCGAGAAACCTCCAACATCGGCCCCAGGAAAACCTCCCAAAATAAATCCAAAATCAGGTTTGTCTCCCCCAAAATCACTTCCATATCCCCCCAAAATCACCTCAAAAATCACCCCAAAATTGGCTTTAAATCCCAGAAATCATCTACAAGAAACCCCAAAAAATCACCTGAAATCTGCTCAAGAAAATCCCCAAAACATCTCAAAAATCACCTCCGAATCAGCCCATCACCCCAAAATTGACATCTGAATCCCGAAAGCCTCCCAAAATTCCATTAAAAATCACCCCAAACCACTCCAAATCTCCCCAAAATCCACTTTAAAATTGCCCCCAATGTCATCCCAAAATCAACCTCAAATCACCCAGTAACTGGCTTCGCTACCCCTAAAAGCAACCCCTCTAGACCACCCAAAATCACACCAAAATTGGCTTTGGAACACCAAAAATGCCACTAAAAATCCCCAAAACTCACCCCAAATATGCTTGAGAAACCCCCAAGATCACCCCAAAAAGGTGCCTCAAAGTCATCCCAAGATCGGCTTGGCCACCCCCAAAAATCACTGCAAAATCGCCTCAAAATCGCCTCAAAAATCACCCCAAAATTGGCTTTCAAACCCCAAAATCACGCGCAACAAACCCAAAGAAATCAAGCCAAATCTGCACCCAAAATCCACATCACCTCAAAAATCACCTCAAAATAACGCCCAAATCACCCCAAAATCGACATCTGCATCCTAAAACCCTCCCTACATCACCTTCAAAATCACCCCAAAGCCCATCCAAATCTCCCCCAAGCCACCCCAAAGTCGTCCCAAAAATTATCCACACATTATCCGAAAATCGTCTTCAACACCCTCAAAAACCCCAAAAATCACACTAAAAAACCCCCAAAGCTGCCACAATAAAACACAAAAACTCACCCCAAAAAACCCCAAAATCTCCTCAAAACCCACCCAGAAGTCACCCCAAAAATAATCCCAAACTCATCCCAAACCCACACGAATCTCCCCCTAAAATCACCCAGAAATCAGCTTTGGCACCACCAAAAGAAATCATGTAATCGCCCCAAAATCACCTCAAAGATCACCCAAAAATAGGATTCAGAACCCCAAAATTGCCCCTAAGAAACCCCCAAAGTCACCTCAAAAATCACCTCAAAATGTGTGTTAGCTGCAATAGCTGGAGAATTATTTGGTAGATCACAGCGAAACTCAGGGAAGTAAGCAGATTTAGATTTATTTATTTAGGCTAAATTTATTTTGGTTTGGGTCTTTTACATAAGCTTCACGTAATTTTCAGGAATGTGTTGTAGCAGCCTTTGGCTTTAGACAGTGCATATATTCAAATCTATTCAAGAATTTGAAAAATATTCAGCCTCATTCCAGTCTGAATTATCACATTACCAGTATATTTTAGCAAGAATGACAAACTACCTCAAGGGCTGGAATATCTTGAGCGCTGGAATTTCAGCCACTCTGTGAGAAGCTTGTACTGCAAGCACTGTGCTTTGTGTGGTAAGAAGGACCTAGGCACTGGCCTCAGCCTCCTGTAATGGGAAAAGCTGTCTGCACAAACTTCAGGGAAGACAATATAGTTTGCCACAGGCAGAGATGAGCCACATGCTTGGAATGACCTTCAAGGTGTCAAGGGCTGCTCCTGGAAAAAAGGCAGAGTGGTAACTCAGCTTATGTCCACTCAGCTTATGGATGCCTGTACTTCAGGCAAAAGGTTTTGTACCTGTCATGGTTTAACCCCAGAAAACAGTCAAACACTATGTAGCCACTTGCTCATTGTCCCATAAGAAAGATTAGGGAGAGAATCAAACTGGAAAGGTAAAAGTTAGAAAACTCGTTGCAGAAGTTACTGCATTTACCAAATGGGACTTGTCCTGACTTGTCCAGATGGCTGCAGAGAGACGGCTTCTGAGGCTAAATCCCCCAGAGATGCCTCCTGCTGTCCAGCAGAGCCAGTGGTCACGTGTTGGATCAAGTCCAGGCTTGCCCAAGCAGAGAAAGGCGGAACAGGAGCAGGCGGGACCAATTTAGGAGAGATTTGGACGAGGTGAAGAAGCCAGATCTGATGGGTGTTTTCATCCAGAGTTTATTGGTGTCCCAGCAGGGACATCTGAACCTTGCAACAGCCCCACCAGAACCTCTCACCATGTGGGGGGTCACATCTTTTACTGGGGGGAGGAGAAAGGGGTAGGGGCCAAAGGTCCACCAACCGGGCGAGAGAGGGGAGTGAACCAGGGACAGACGGACACCTGGAAAGCCCAATGTCCTGCAGGTAGGAGAAACCTGATCCAACCACTCAACATCCTCTCTGGAATTCCCCCAGGGGCAGAGGAGAAGACCCCATGTGTGATGGACAGGGGACCCGTGATTGACAAGAGACATTCTGGGTCTAAGGGGGGAGGGAAGGGTTTAGGATTACACTAGGGGGAGAAGCCCATAGACGGGAATACAGGAAAAATGCAGGGATAAAATGGACCATGTGGGTTGAGATAAAGACAGTTTAATAGAGAAAGCAAAAGCAAAGCGAAACAAGGAATTAATTCCGTTTCCCATGGGCCGGCAGGTGTTCAGCCGTCTCCAGGAGAGCAAATGCCATCACTCCAAATGTCTGCCCGGTTTCTTCCTTCTTGGTTCTTCCTTCTTCCCCACTTTATATATTAAGTATGATGCCATATGGCCTAGAATATCCCTTTGGTCAGTTGGAGTCACTTGTCCTGGCTATGTCTCCCCCCAGCTTCCAATGCGCCCTCCACTTCCTTGCCAGTGTAGCAGTATGAAAAGAAGAAAAGGCCTTGGCTCTGTGTAAGCCCTGCTCAGCAATAACAAAAACATCTTTATTACCATTGCTGTGTTCAGCAAAATACAAACCACAGTCCCATACTGGCCACTGTGAGGAAAACGAACTTTCCTCCCATCAAACCCAGCACATAACCCAAACTTTGATTCTCGCAGTTTCTCACTGAACTTTTAAAAACACGATCCACATGCAAACTTTTTCATCAGTACTACTTCTTTCCCTAGATTTCTGTGTAAATAAACAATTAGTCGTGCTCAACAGATGGGATATTAAATAAAGGGATTTTGTGGAAAATACTGATGTGTCACTGTCTATATACATTCTTCTCCAATGAGGAATGCTGCCTGAGTTGATAACTACTGCACCATAAAAAACCAAGCACTGTAGTGATGAGGAAATCTTCAAGCGATGTTCCTGAGGCTCTGATAATACTAACTGGAACTACAGAATGAATGAAAATGCAATGTGGTCATTATCTGCCTGTCAGCCATGGCAGAAAGCAGTGGAGAAAATATCACAGCTGGGCTGCTGCTGCTGAAGTGCTAGACTCGTACAAAAGAAAAGCTGCTGCTGCTTTGTTCTTGGTAATTACAGGCAAGTGAGTTGATCTGGTTGTATGTCCATTTACCATATTTGAAAAACAGGTATTAGAACAAACTTCCTTTGGACTCCAATGCAGTTGGATTTCTATATATGGAAAATGCTCCATATTAATAGTTCTGACATTGCAAATAATAATGGCATGGGATATGGCATGCTGAGAGCTCTACCTACACAGACTACCTGCATTCAAGTAAGGTGCCAACTCTTCACTTTACATAGATACATTTTTCAAAACTATTCCTTGAAGTTACACTTTTCCTGTGTATCAGTTAAACCATGATTCTTGATGTCTTAGGCTATGTCAAATCTAGAGGTGATTAGAACACAGCTAGCAGGAACAATTGCCTGTACTTGTTAGATTTGATTCCAACCAGATCATTTGCATTTCATTTATGTTCTGTTCTAAGACAGCTGTGCCAATTGAGAGTGCAATGAAGGTGATAGAGTATGTCTGTGACAAACTTCTGGAACTAAGACAACATCTGGCACCTCTGAAGTTCCACGTGTGGGTGAGGCTCAGTGCATATCATCTGGGAAGAAGAGCTGGGTGCACAGGCTGAACAGGTATCTCTGGCATGCTCCAGTTATGTGTCTAACTTTGCAATCAGGGCAGGAGCAGCTACCAGTCTCAGGATGAATATGTGAAGACTGAAAAGAATTCCTAGGGCAGGAGGAAAGATTCTACTTTCTTAAGGGTATAATTTAACAATGCATCATACCAACATGGAAAAACTTTTTAAGAAAAAAGTTTATGATAAAGAGTTTGAAAGGAGTTTCTGCAATGATGCACTTCCCCCAATCATAGGGAAGAGGAGTGACCTGGGTTATCCTAATTAGGCCAAGATTATTTTTGCTTCTATGAGAAGTCTTTTTTCAGTCAGTCATAAGAATGGACAAGACCAAATACCCAACTAGTGGACAACTGTCTTCCATTAGACCAAGTAGCTGAAACTTATAATATAAAAATTATGAATACTAGAGTGTATCCTCTAAACAGTCTCCAGGATCTATGATGGATCCTGGCCATCATCTCCTTTGCCTTTTTAGCTTCCAAAGCATGATGACAATATCTGTGGGGAGAACTGGCTAATGTGAATCCTATACCCTCACATTCATGGCAGCAGTTAGCTCTGGAATCGCTCTCCCCAAATCTAAGATACCCACAGAAAAATAAGGATATTCCCTTTATGCTGGAGAGGGCTGTAGGAAAGCAGGGCATCCAAGTTCACAGCCTGATTGTTCATACTTGTTCCAGAGATTAGTCTTGAGCATTTGGTATGTAGTTTCAAGTTACTGGATTAAACTTTCTCCTGATGCAAATAGGTGTAGCTGTCTTTGATGCCAGTAGTGCCTAAACTCCCTGATTGAACCTGGCTCATATGAATATATACTCAGAGAATATTTTTACCTCTCATCCACCCACACTGTGATCCTGAATGGCAAATGAGGAAAGAATAATTTCCTATAATACAATTTTATATCTTCTTGGAATGACAGTTAACTTGTATATAGTGTTCTCAGATTTTACATGCAGAAAATTAAACTAAGCATGAGTGTGAATGAACCAATTACATTTCTAAATGTTATAACTACTCTAGCCCCTTATTAACCATGTTGAAAACTGATGTAAAAAATTAGAGAGCATATTCTATACTCTTTTGGAGTTTATTACAGTAAATCTTTCAGAGAAAAATATTATCCTCTCCATCACAACCTTCCCTTAGTTTTGCTGATTTTTATACTTCTGACTGACCTTAGATTTCCAGTAACACACAGAAATTCAATACACAGAAATACAGTCTGTCTGTACTTATCTTACTGTCTCAGTCCATGATGAAAAAAAGTTCAGATGGGGGACATAACACTTCTGTTTCTAACAGACTTTCTTTGTCATTTGCTGAAGTCATTTGACTGCAGGATAAGCTGACTTTGTACTTTCCCACAGATAGTAAACAATTAGAGGCCCTTCAGGATCAGTATCTTTATGCCCAAGTATTCTTTTTGGGAATGTCAGTGTTTAGAGGGCCTTTGGCTGATGAAACTTCTGCTGAAAGCCTGGTTAACTCCAGCCTTCAATGAGTCACAAGACAGAAATCTTCAACAGTCCACTGAACCTGCTGCAACTTTTGTGCAACCCCATGGTTACGATGATCCCCTCCGATTGATGTACATTTCGTGTTCCTTTTGACCCATTTTCACCTGGGTCAAATCCCACTGGGATTGGCTGGGACAGAGTTAAGTTTCTTCACAGTAGCTGGTATGGTGCCATTTTGGATTTATGCTAGAAGCCGCGTTGACAAAACAGGGATTTTTCTCCTTACTGCTGATCAGGGTTTACTCAGAGTCAAGGTCTTTTCTGCTCTTCACCCCACCAGTGAGCAGGCTGCAGAGGCATGGGGAGTTGGGAGGGGACACAGCCAGAACAGCTGACCCCAACAGACTCCAGGGATATTCCACAACATATGGCATATATCATATCATATCATATCATATCATGCTTACCCCATAAAGTTGGCTGAAGAAGGAAGGGGAGGGGGGACAATATTTAGATTGATAGCATTTTTTTCTCCAAGTCACTGTTACGTGTGATGGAGCCCTGCTGTCTTGGGGATGGGTGAACCTGCCTGCCCATGGGAAGCAGCAAATGATTCTTTGTTTTGTTCTCAAGTGTTCCTGGCTTTTGCTCTCTATTAATCTGTCTTTATGTTGGCCATGAGTTTTCTTACTTTACCCTTCTAATTCTCTCTCCTGTCCTGTTGGGTACATGCAAGCATCTTTGTGTGGGGCTGAGCTGCTTGCTGGGGTTAAACTATGACATATGGGCCAACAGAGGCCAACAGATGTCTGAGAAGAAATCTCTGTGGAAACTAGAGCACCAGTGTACGGAACAGCCACACAATGAAAAGCCAGTGTTCACCAAGGAGACAGAGGAGTCCTGGAACTTTATTCAAAGAAAAAGAGAGAGTCCGCTGGGGCATATCCCCGTGGGGTCTCTCTCGAGGTTTTGGGAGTGCAGCCTCCTTTTATCCTAAACTCCCAGCCACATGTTGCCCTCTTTCTTTCCCCAGTGGCAGAGACACTAGGAAGGTACAGCTTCTTCCAAACTGCCTGCCAGATATTCCCCCTGGAACATGTATTGTCAATTTCCCCAAAAAATCAGAAGTTCAGGCTGTCTGGGTTCTGCAATAGACTTGTGTGGACCTATTTCTCCTGTTACCCTAAAGTTAACTGAGTCAAACTGTCTGGGTGCGTGTGTGAGGCAGGGATGAGGAGCAGGAGGGCGCTTCCAATTGGGAGGGACAGGTAGTCGTGAGTGTCACGGCAAGGTGGGCTATTTGGCAAAGTCCTGAGTTTTGCTTCTGGAATGTAAGTTTTCCTGTCAAGCGATTTACTGCTCCCTGAATGAAAGGTATATCGTTATTCCCAGAAGTGCAAAGCTGTTTGCTGAGGCTGTCCCTCAGTAAAGGCTGTGCTCGGTTGTTGCCGCTGTGAGGTGATGGCTAGCTCCAGGTCATTTTGTCAGAGACAATGCTGATCAAGTAATTTAACAGGCAGCAGCTGGGTGTGAGAAGAAACCTGAGGTAAGCCTTGTGACCAGGGCAAGCAAATAGTGCATTTGGGGGGTTGTTTAAAAACATCCGAGACGAGGCCAGCATGAATTAAACCTAAAGATGCTGGACTCTGCCCGGTACTCAGATGGGGTTTGAGATGCCTCCACTTTGCTGCTGGACATCAAGTCTCTTTATTCAGAGTATTCCAGACATCCAGCAGTAACTGATTGAACTGGAGAAGCCAGAGCTGTGGCTATTGCTAGGGGATAGCTCCCCGTACAGTACGGGGAGTGAGCACTGCACTGGCACGACGTGAGACAGTGGGCAAAAAGTGAAATGTGGGGCTGCACAGAGGGGTGAGCCCAAGCCTTGCCGACTCTGGAAGGCCAGCTGGCACATTGCTCTGTGCTGGGCAAATCACTATCGGAGCAGCATCTAAGCTGGTAGAATTAAAACAAAGATTTTTTAAAAAAATTTTTTTCCTGGTTGCAGCTTTGTTTTCCTACTTCTAGCAGGTTTTGCAAAGGAATGCTATGCAGCCTTCTACATCTGACCGTGTTACTACAGCATTGGTAAAATAATTTTTTTTTTTAAAAAGTGTTATGTTCTGGTTTTCTCAGCCTGATGAGAGCAAAGTTGACAATTTTATTGAAATCCGCTGGAAAAGGGCACCAAGAAAAGGATTTTTAATAAGCAGCTTCTTTGATTTGCAGCAGTCGGTGACTCCAGCCATCTCTTGCTACATTTCCTGCGCCCAGCATGTCAGCTCACACAGCCTGCAGAGGCAAACTCTCCCTCCTCGCCTGTCTGGCTGAGGTGTGGCTGTGCTTAGCAGCTTCTATCAGGGCATCGTGGCAGGTGTGTGCGGTCCCGGCAGAGAGAATGCCAGGGAGAGCTGTACCTTTAACTAAAAAGAGATGTGCATTGCTCCACTGCAATCTTCCCTGGTAGCTTCAGAGTAGCAAACCTCAGTGCAGAGCGTGGGGCTTGGTGCATGACAGCAGAGTTCTGTGCACTGCACAGCCAGTCACATCAACTTTGTAAAGGACTTGCTTTTTAATTTTATTGTTATTCCTGAACCTTATAAGAGAGAAGAGTCTTTCTATCCATCTGAACTATGAGTGGCTGTTCAAAGAGATGCAAGCATGGGCTTGTCAAATTTGCCCAGACTATTTTTAAACTCATCAGGGGCACTCTCAGCAAAGGTAAGGGAAATATTTCAGTTCATACTGTTCCTCTCTTTTGTTATGTTTGTAGGGTGAGTTTTGTAGGCTTGAGGGAGGTTTCTGATAGGGCTTATTATTTGTCTCTTCAGAGGTGTTCTGGTTTAATTCTGGGAATTGGCTGCTCTGAAAGAAGTTGCTGTTTGCCTTGAAGATTGGAGTTGTACTGGAAAGCCTTATGTAATTGTTTCTACCTTGTGTAGTTTGTAACCTGTGTTTATCAATCTGCCCTGGCCGGCAACTGTAGTGAGTTATTTCAATGTATTCAGAGATGTCTTTGTGAAAACAATTGATGTGCAACCTAAAAAATTTAAAGTCATCCTAAGTGTCAGTAATGGGTATTTCTCTGTGTCATTTTATGCTTTTATGCTTTACTGTCTCTGCTAATTTGAAGCATGTGTGTACCTTGCTTTAAAATCTAGGTCATTGCTTACTGCATACATTTGAAATATCTTTTGCTTATCTAAGTTTTGCTTGTCACTTCCACTCTTCTTGCTTTCCCATGTGAAAGTGAAAGAGTACCAGACTTATTTATATTGTCCTCCTTATTAAAAGCAAACAACAAACAAAATAAACTCTCCCTTCTTTGTAGTCTAGTAGTTCCTCTGTTGGTGCTCTCAGGTAAGTTATGTTATTTTTGTTGGCCATTGCTCTCATCACACTTCTCAGCACACCTCTGGCAGTTAATTATGTGGGTTCGGTGATCTCTGTGGAAATTCGTGACAACTGTAAATGATACTATACTTGAATGCTGCTCGCCTCTTGAAATGTGGTCTGTTCTTAGGTGAAGGTCAGACTTCTCCCAGTTTTGTGTGTTTGGTTGGAGGCGGGGGTGGTTTTGGGAATTGATTAAAAAATTATTATTGATTAAATTATTAGCAAAGATATTTATATAAGGCTGAAGAGTCTCTGTTATGATGCCATTTTTTTAAATACAAAGTCAAGCTCTTTTTAATGTGGTCATAGTCAAAGAGCAAAAAAGAAACTTATTTTTCATATAAGTTTAGAATTCTTGGAGCTGTATGGCTGTGTTGGCTGTCTGGAGCACATGCATATGCTCTAGTATGAATTTTAATGTTTAAGTGGTTTCTTAGAATAAACTAAAATAGGTTTAGGTAGCTTTTAAAAAAGCAAATGTTAAAGTGCCAAGAACTGTTAAGAGCAGTTTACTTTTGTAGAAACTGGGAAAATGTATTCAATCTATCTCTGTAGAAAAGAAATTTAGTTCTTAGACAGCTTTCTTGTATAACATTATTGGCTTGCAAAACAAATCTGCATCAGAAAAATGTCTGTTTCACATTAAGAATCCAGACAGGTTGGTTGCTTTTATAATCAAGGTTGGTTTAAAATTAAATCTGTGTGTACTTAATTCTTCTTCCACTTTCCCCCGTATCATCCATATCCTTCCAAACACCAGCAGAGGGAAGAATAAAGAATTGTAAGAGTCTGTCATACAAAAGAACTGACAGATTTTGGTTATAATTCATAATTAATGCCAAGATGCTTCTCTTACTATTAAAAACAAGTGAGAAAAACAAATTACTGTTCATGCTCAGAAGAGAAGGTAGTGGTGATGTCTACAAGATCTTGTTTTCTACAGTATGTCAGTATGGTGAATTTGGTGTACTTTATTTGTGCTGTTTTTCATGAGATAATGGTGTACAAGGTGTATGCTATTATAGTCACAAGTGATTGATGGTAAGTTTTGTGCCATCTGTTTGAGCTCCACTGAAGGTGAGAGGAAACTTGTGTTCTGGTCACATTTTCCCACACATACATATAGAGCAGTTCATCTAATATGATGCTTTCAAGCAGCCCTTGTGTTTCTTGACATAATAAAGACAATAAATAAAATGAGACTGCCACAGTTGCCTTTGCTTTGGCAATGGGATAGATGAAAATTTGAGTCTGACAACAGAATTGCACTGTATGAAGAGCTAGAAATTAAAGTGTAAATTGTCCAAGACATGTTTCCCTTGCCCCCTGCTGCCTTCTGAAATGTGCCAGCATTGCACTATCGTAGTCACTGCAGCCAATGCAATGGTGTTGTACACTTTCACCCATCTCTTTCCCATGCCAGTGTCTCACTTCAAGCTGTTTGGATGAGATAAGAGTGTCTTCCTAGGTTTCAAAGAATTTAAAACTCTGATAAACTTCCTTTTTTTCCCGTTCAGCTTGTGTTTTGAACTGAGAGAACCTGATTCAGGAAGGAATAAACCACATGAATTAGTTTGTTGCACAGACATCAAAGACCTGCTATAATTAGAATAAATGTTTCCGTATTGTTACCTATGAAAATCATAAGTAGAAAGAAAGCGATTAGAAAAAATATTGCTCAGGATTGTTGAATTAAAAAAAAAAGTCTTGATGCTTGTTTGTACATTCATCCCAGAGCTTATTGTTTAGCATTTTTTTAGTTAAACTTCTGCATGTAAAGCCAAGAAACAGAAACTTGTTGTATATCGCTATTATTGTTTTTTTTAAACTTACACCACATACATGCTTTTGCATATTCAAGTATTATCACCTGTGTTTTTCATCCCACTCCTGCCTCATTTCTTTCATAGTGTTTAATGTGAGATTTTACTTTTACTCTAAATACTTTTGCAAGGAAAATCCTTTACTAGGCACAAGTTTCACTCTCTTCTTATGCTTGAGCCATTCTGCAGGGTTATTGCAGTTGGAGATACTCCACAGTTCAATTGGCAGGTAATCCTTAGCTGCGCTCTATGGCTTCTGCTTGTTTTAATAATAGCATTGGTTAATTACAACAGTAAAATGAAATTGATTGTAGCTATGAAGTCCTTCCTTTTGCAGCAAGGTGTGAGGAGACTGGCCTCTCCCTGTAGTGGGCAGTAAGGGAAGAGGCGCACCTGATACCACTGTGTGGCCTCCAGCCTGGTTGGTATGTCCTGATTTACATCTACAGCAAGTCTGAGTCTGTAAGCCAAGAAATTCATAGCTGGTTCTTCTGCAAGCTGGACTAGTAAATTTTGCCAGCTTCCTTCTTAGTATGATCTTATTTGGAAAGTCTTAGTACCAGAGCAGAGGTTTTTGTGTCTGTGGGAGAGAAGGCCTCCTCCACCAAGAGCTTTCTATAGTGAGATGTATACATTGAAGAAAGCATGCCTGGAGAAGCATGCCCTGTTACAGCTGGTGTGAGCAGGATAACTCCCATATTCGCCTTGGCTGGGATGGGTGTTCAGTACCTCCAGAGAAGATCATAGAAGGGGATTATGGAAATGTTACTGCATGTGAGGGACAGTGGGTGAGCAGAGCACCTTCACTGAAGTTGCCTCTGTGAAGGTTTTGTGGGAAGTTAAGGTGTTCTTTCACATTACTCTGGTGTGTGAAATGGTGGTACATTCTTCATGGCCCGGAAGAAAGTAGAGATGGCAAGAATGAGTTTAGAGAGGGTTTCCTGTTGAGCAAAATGATTAAACAAGAAGCCAGTGCATGTGAAGACATTGCTAATACCATTAAAAACCTAGGAGGGGAGGGCCGCTGGGTTACCAAAAATGCAGCTGGAATGAGACCACTTTGATTTCTATTAATGTGTTCTAATTATTAACACAAGAAAAGCAAGATTATTTTAGGAATCAACTCCTTCAAAATATTCCTTTGCAAAACCAGATAAGTTTCTGCAAATTAACTACCCTTTCACCTTTGTTCCAGAACCTCCATTCTTTTAGCTGTGCTCTTAAGAATCTTGCCAAAGGCAGTAATTTCTGATTTTTTGCTTCTCCCAATTCTGTTCCACAGTGCAATTCATCTGGAACTAGTAATTTGTCTACTTTCATAGTTTTAATTGCCTAATTATTTGTTCCACTGCAGTAATAAAGCCTTCAAACATCTTGCTCTCCCCCCAGCCTCTCCCAGCATGAAAGTATTCTGAGTGTTTTACAGCTGTGTGGTCTGTTTTGATGCTTTCTGAATTTAAATCACAGCTAGTCTTCTAAGATGTTATGTGAGATGGTAAGGAAAGCACACGGTCCCTCTTAGTCATGCTCAGGCTCTGTCTCCTGTTAGGGGAAGTTAATCTTGTGCCTTTGGAGCATACTAGCACTGCATTAGGTTTGTCCTCATGACTCTAGCTTCTGAAAATGCAAGGGTAGGGTAAATGTTGCTAGATGCCCTAAAGACTCAGGAAGGTTCATTATAATTGTTCAAGTCATGCCAGTGTTCCTGCACCTGTGTGACATACGAAAAGATATTCTGATCCTCCTGTGGCAGCACAGCCCCTCTTCACTCCTTCAGCTAGGGCTACTGCCTTCAACTTGAGAGAAGCTCTAATTTAGAAGGAATGGATGCACAGTTCTCTCTTTATTACACTTTTCTGAGTGTTTTAAATATTCTTTAATAAGGAAAGTGGTTACATAACCCATAATAATGTGCTTTTATAGAGTGGAGTTAGAGCTTTTCAGTGTTTACCAAATGGCCCTGAAAGGTGAGAGTTTCTGTCCATACAATGCTGTTAGAGGGGGGCTGTTGCTCTGAGGGGCAGAATCACTGTTCACTTAGAGACGGGTCTGGAACTACTGAAGCTTCACCATTCAGTACCTGATCCTAACTTTGCCCCATGAAACTCTTCAGTTTCATTACATGATGGGGACTTTTGCATGGTGTGACTGTAATTTTTGTTTTGCTCTTTAAAAATGCCATATTATCTAGTTACATTTTCTCCATAATGATCAGCCTTTGAGCCACTAAGCAAAGTACACCTCTGTTTGGCATGTTACGTTTGCATGCCTATGAAAAATGAACTGCAAATAAAACTATCTCTTCTGCAAAGGCTGTACTACTTAAGGAATCTGAATATATGTACATGCACTGCACTTTCGTCATCAAGAGCAAGATTAATTTTAAGAACTGAGAGTGAGAGGAAGTGATAATGGTCTAGTCCCCCTTTTAAAACTCTCTACAAACCTCTGCTTCTAAACTAATGTCTGTGCAAGCATACAGCTGCATGTGGCTGCTAGAAATTTATTAGAAACTTAATTATTTGAGAGGGTGTAGCCCTGAAAGGTAGGTATATCATGTTACTTAGAAAACAAAGGAGCTGTTTCCAAACTGGGGCTGATTCAGGTGCGTGGATGCTGAATGCGAGAGATCGGGCAGAAGGCATGGGAAATTGAGTTAAATAACTCTCTCATGCTTTCTTGAGAAGTGTGAGGAGGATTCAAAACTGTCTTTAGAAGAGGAAAACAGTTTTCACAGGTGGTGTTTTTCTAACTTGTTGTTCTGAGTGTCTAATCATGCTTTTTCTCTTAGAACTGTCTATGAAAAGGACAGTGAAAAATAAAGATTGCTTCTCCTGTGTCTTGAGACGGGAGACTGCGTCATTCTTTTTCCCCTTTGCCATCCTGAATGGGAACAACACAAGTGGGTCTGATAATTCATGTTCTTATTGACTGCTCTCTCAGGATTTGGTAGTTGCCTCTGAGGCCAGGAACTCTTGATTCTCAAGAGCACCATATGATCGAGCAATAGTTGTCTGACAGTGTTTAAGAAAAACAAGTTACAGAATGTTAAAGCAGTAGCTTGTTCAGAGTAGCTCTGATTTCTTGAGCAGAGGACGAGTAGGATGCAGTATATCTGAGAGTTTTATGGGATGTAAAAATAGAAAATTGTGGCTTGCATTTTGGCTGATGAGGTTTATCATAACTTTTCTTCCCAGACATAATTCATATCAAGTGTTTGTTTAGAAAATTAAAGTTGGAGTGTAGGGGTTTTTATGTTGCATATTGGCTCTTTGAAACAAAGAAAATACTATGCAATACCATAAAGTATTGGCAATCATTTTTTTCTATAAATCCATATCAGAGGATGTATTACACTAAAATTACAGAAATATCTTGTTACAAATGGCACTGTTGTAAGGCACAAAAGATTAGAAATTAAAGTGGAACATAGTAATATACTGTGGAAATAGAAATTATGATTAATGACAGGTGTCAAGGTTTGCTTCAGTGAAAAGTGCATTATTTGTTGATTAGCCTCATCATACATGGAAGAGGTACCATAGTTGCTGATTTTCTCTTTTGAAGGAGAGCAAGGGAAGTGATGCAAGTTACAAGGTGAAATAATGCTAGTCATGTAGCAGGAGGCTGCGTGGCATGTTTCTCATGTACCTGGCCGACTCCTCCTCCTAAAAGTAAGTTTTTAGCAAAGGCTTTCACTACTGACTTGCTAGTGCTATATCCAAAAGTGAATTGAAGTGAGGTAGGTCTTGTAAAGTAGTAAGATGTGGTTAAATGCTATAAAAATGTAAGCTATTCTTTCTTCCATTAATTCAATGCCATAGAGTTTTTCTAAATTCAATTTGAACTGGCTAATATTTTTTTTCCAGTCAGACTTCTTGACTGTTATTTCCTTTTCTTTTCTTAATGAAGAATAAAAGATCAGAGAGGTAAAACTGGAGTAGATTGGGTGTAATATATAACTGTTAAACTGTAAATTTCTACTAGTTTCTCAAACAGTAGTCATGTGAAATGCAAATTTCTGTCATTGCAGTTTTCTTTTGCATATACCTTTTGTTCACCAGTTCTTTTACATGCAGTTGAATGGCATTGTGGATATTTTCCCTTGCAACTTACAGCCTGAATGCGTTTCTGAAATGAATTGTGCAGTAGGGAAGTTACTGAAGTGAGAAAATACAGAGAACAAATAATTAGTGCAAAATCAAATTCTGCAGAAGAGATTAATTGGAGCAGAAAGAAGAGAATAAGACAGCTCTGGTCCCACCTGTCTAGGGAAGGTGGGATTCCTGTTTGTTTCTGCCAAAGCCGCATATAAACAGAAAAGAAAAAAAACCCCCTATTTTCATGATTAACAAGATGTACTGAAATAGGGGCTATATGCTCTTTAATCTCCGATGAAAACTCATCATTAGTTCTGCTTATATCTTCAACCACATCCATAGTTTTAATGGAACTGGAGAACAAATTAATATTACTTAAACAAAATGTCATACTTGTAACTTCTGCCAAAGATGATCTGTTTTCATATTTGCAGTTGCGTAATGAGACGTGCAGAGAGACTGAGGAGGTGGATGTGTGGGGATTGTAATCTGTGTAAATACGTTATTACAGCGAAGGATTACTACCGGCAGTCATCAAACACTAAATACTCCATTTAATACTACAGATACAGATAAGGGGGTCACAAGTTTCAGTCTTAGTTGCATATTTGCTGGATCTTGAGACTCTTGGACCAGTCAGCAGAGTAGTCATGCACCATCAGTTCAAGAAGCTGTTATTAATTTTATTTTTCATTATGAAACAGAAAAGGTTGCTAAACATCAAATTTTGTTGTTTAGCTTTTAAATTTTATTTTGCCAGAGTGCAGTATATGCAAATCCCTTTAATCACTTTGAAAGATGTACTTTATTTTGATATTTCTTAAAATTCTTCTTGTCTTCCTCACATGCCCATATTTTACTGATCATAAACATATCAGGGGTAACAAATTGCTCTTCATTATTATGTCAGTTGGGCACTGAACTTGATATTATACTATAAGAGATACTAAATGTAAGTAAAGTTAAAAAATTTACCAATAAACTAGATTTTATCATCTTTTCCCAAAACTGCATGATTTTAGGAGGGACTGAGAGAGGTTGGCTGTTAGGTGAAGGTATTTGTAAGTGACAAGGCTCACTGTCTTACGTGAAAGAAAGGAGAGCAGTAATAGGATGAGAATAATGGCCTTTGTAAAAGAGACTTAGGCAGGATTGAGAAGCTGATATGTAATTTTCTGGGAAGATAATATTAAGAAAGCTGACTGTTTGTGGGAGTGAGCCTCCTTTTATGGTAAGATGAGCACTCTGTGAGACCGATACAGATGAAATAATGGAAACATGTTAGGGTACGAGCAGAAAGGAACAGATGCAACATGACCTGTTTCAACTGGCAAGGGGATTTAAGAGGTGACAATAAAAGATTATGAAAATACAGTGGAAATAAAGACAACAGCCAAGGCTCATGCGTTCTGAGTGGCTCAAGGCTAATTCTTCCTTTAGTCTTCAAAAAACAGTCTATGTGACCTGTTGCTTTACACAATTGCCACAGGAAAGGATCAGCTAAGCTTACTGTATCAGTAACATGGTATGGGAAAAATCAAATTTCTAGGCCAACCAACCTAACTTCCCTGAACAGATAGTTAATAGAATAAATTAGGGGAAAGCACCCAACTATTTGAGAGATGAGCCAACTTTGAAATTACTTCCTTTACACCATTCTCTGCCCACCTAAACATTATATCCCTCCCTACCTAGTCAGTTTTGTTTTTTCAATCATCAGGTGTGAAAAAAACCCCAACAAACCAAATGAAAGAATCCCACTTGCGCTTTCATTAGCAGAACTTTCAGAGTAGGAATATTGAAAGCAGAAGATGTGACCCTGCTTTATTAGGTTTGTTTTGAAATCAAGGTATCTGACATTTTATAATCAAAGTAAGGAAGTAAAATAATGTAATTGAAATACCTGTTAAAAGTCAATTTAAAAATGTATTTAGTTATGCTACCCAGATTAGTCTACTAATTATTCCTCTAATTATCTACTACCAGCTTAGTTTGATGTTGTATTGCTCTGGTTAGGTGTTTGTAGGTGGGGAAGTCAGGTTTTTTTACAGTTGCTGAGGTAAATTGACTGAAATTGGAATTAGGATCATGACAGCTCTGTACAGCTTCATAGAATATATGTTAATATTCACTATCATACAAAAATTAAAACTGTTCAATTAGGAAGGTTAGAGGTTGTTTTTCTGTCCCTTGGTGATGTCTGAGCTCTTACAACTATCAAAAGTGCTTTTATCTGATTAGTTTACTAGTGATACTTTTACTCTGGTATTTTTCTATCCTTGTCTTAACCTTTGCTTGTATCCAGCTTGTCAGGGGTTGTGTGGAGCATCTGGTGAGGTGTCTTGCGGTTTTGGTTTGGGTGGTTTTGTTTTTTGGGGGGATTTCTTGTGTTTGCTTGGGTTGGTGGGAGTGTTTTGTTTTGTTTTCTTGTTCCATGTTGGGGTTTTTTTGTTGTTTTTGTGATATTGTGGTTTTTCCCCCCCTAAACTGTGATGTTTCCATCAAAATAAATCTATTGGTCTTGTTTTGAGCTGTTACTCTGTGGCAAATTTTCCTCTTGAAGGTGTTATGATATGGCTCCCCTGGGTAGAACTTGGAAAGCACCCTTGTGGTGTCATAACCGCCTATATGGGCACCAGTCTGATTTGTGCCTCCAGCTACTAGATAACAAAAAGCAGACATAGACTGATAAATGCTATTGGTCTTCTGTACAGAATTGTTTCTCTCAGCTACAGTGAGACACATGGTAATGGTCTCATGGAATTAATTTTGTGTCTTTTAGCCACTGTGCTCTTGAATGCTGAAAAAAGACAATATTAATTTTTAGAATTTGTATCTTCATTTTCCACAGTCAGATAAATTCTTAATTTCTGATCTTGTATCTCTGACTACTGCAAGCAGATGTCAGTGTCTGGTTTTGACATAGAACTGGGTTGAGTTACAAGATGGGGAAAAACAGAATTACATGTTAGTTGTTGATTCTTCTTTTTAATTAACTTCTGTAATTGGAGATTTTTTTCTAATCTTAATAAACTTAAGTATATTGCTGTACAGTGCTGTGATTTGAGGTCATGAAGTATTTTCACTGAGTCTTTAAATTTCATTCTTTTTTTAATACAGCCTTCCTGTAAAGTCTTGATATTTTAAAGCTGCATAAAATACTTCCTCTCAACCTCATCTGAGAGACTTTAAATGTCACTGAATGGGTGATTTGCTGCATTTCCATGTAGATAAATTCTGTGCAACCATGGACATAAAGTGTTAATTTTCAGAATATAAAATGATGGAACACGCATGTTGCTAATTTTATTCCAAAAGAGCTACTGCTGGTTTTTATTCTTAACTGTTAAAAAAATCCTGCTTTCCAGTGAAGAACCATCTGGGCATCAGACTTCTTGTAATGTTCCATTCATTGAACTTTTTGAAGAAGATGTGAGACTACAGGAGCTCCTCATTTATTCTTTTTTTTTTCTTTTTCTTTTTAGGTGGGTGGGGACATGAAAGCTTAATTTATAGGGTGTCCCATGCTGACGAACACGTTTTCATAGTGCAAACTGGATCTGGAGTCATCTTCTGTGTAGCATACCCAGCCTGTAGCCTGCCACCAGCTGTAGCTTGCTCAAAGGGCAGGCTATGGCTGTGCCAGCCATCCTGGTGGCCTGCTGAATTATTTCACAGCCTGTGACCGGAAATAGAATCATAGGATGGTTCTATGGCCTATTGAGATGTCTATTATGTGACAAAAGATACATATTTTATGACTGACCTTGCCTGAAAAGTTCCCTTTTTCTTTTCTTTGAAAAAGCAACAAAACAACCACCACCATAAAAAACACAACTCGCTTTAAACTCTCCTAAACTGTCCATTCTCAAGCTGCCCACCTACAAATACCAAGAGTAGGATTTTGGGGGTTTTTCTTGTTTAGTTTGTGGGCTTTGTTATCTTTTTAAAGGCTGTTTTAGCTCTTACATGCATTTCAGAATCCTTCTTTTTCACAGATATATACAGTACTTTTTTTCATTCATGAAAGAGCACATTTATGAGATTGGATTAGATAGGTGAGGGTGTTACATGACATTTATGGTAAAGGCTATGGTTCTTATATTTCTCCTGAAGATTTCCAGGACCTCTGTACTGTTCATGAGCTTTTTAGTCTAGGAGAAAGACTTGGATGCTTTGGAAAGCAGCTCTGCGGCAGAGTGTTGTGAGAGAATGTTTGGGAGAAAAAAGCCCGCCAATAAAACAGTTTTGTCATGCAGATGTATGTTTTCTGACATAAAATGCATTTTAGCTATTCTTCACTACTCTCTGAAGTATTTAGGATTTTCTAATATCTTTATACAAACTTGATAATCATCATTTTGGAGCATGTGTAATGGTTTGACTTTTTCAACAGTCTGTAATTCAAGCATGTTGCTAACACTCATTACATTTATTTGTATTAATGTCTACTGGTGAAGCATCTGGTTTTTTATCCTCTTATATTAAGCCTCACTTATAAGACTAATAGTGTGCTATTATCCCTGCAGTTTATGGATTCCATTGTCTTAAATTGTGTTCTCAAATGTGCCTCACCAGTTTAGTGTAATCTGTCTTCTATTTGAAAATTTTCTCTAGTTTTAGTTATAAATGTCATATCTTTAAATATCCTAGAACATATTTAAATGCCCTGGAAAAGCAACTCATGCTTTATCATTAAAAAGACCAAACACTTTCGTGCTTTTCTGAAACCAGTTTATCATGTGACTTCTTGGAGGTAGATGTAGATGTTCCAAAGACTGGGATTTGATCACCTGCATTCAATGCCTCCTTGACCTATGCTCAAAATGAGGTGTCACTCAGCAGCCCTAGCCTGAAGCTGCAACTCAGTTAGGAAGTCAGCTCTGAGTCAGTTAAATACTCGAGGCTTCTGCTGAAGTCAGCAGTAACAGCACAGTTGACACCATTATTTCTCCTCACTGTGTTGTAAAAGGGATGGATTTTCCTGAGCTGGTTCTTGGAATACTGCAGCCTGAGCCACAGCACTGAGCAGCTTAGATAAGCTGATCACATCTGAGCCAAAATTTCACTTCACTTTTTTCATCTCCTCCAGTGACAGACCCAATCTTCTAATACACTCTGCTACACTAAGACGAAAGTGTAGAAGTCCTGTGCATAAAACACAGATAGTAGGACATTCTTAAAAGAACTGTATTCCTTCAGAAAATGCAGAGGTGACCCTGGGGTGGCCATTTCGGGAGGAGTAAAGCCATCTTGCGTAATAAATCAGTTCCTAAGCTTGTGCTGAGCATTTACTTGACGGATACTGGCAGTGTATTCTGGAAAAGGCTCCCGAGTGTAGCATGTTAAAATGTCATGGAGTAGAAACTGCCAGGAACATTAACAATCACTTGGGCAATGTTGTCTTGTTCTCAGACCAGGTAATCTGCCCTGAAATATACTGCAAGAATCCTTACTTGCAGATTAACCTATTTAGCATGCTGAGACTTTTTGAAAATCTGCCTGGAATTAGAAGACGTAAGAAGTAGAATCACAGAGCAGTTTGGGTTAGAGTACCTTCAAGATCATCAAGTTCTCAGCAAGTCAGTGTAGATTCCTCTTCAGCTAGCCTTGTTGCTGCCTCATCAAAGTTAGAGAAACCTTGTCTTATTGCAAGGTGATGAAATCTGAATCTCGCTAATCCAGAAAAATGGCTTCTCTTTATAAACTTTTGCAATTGTTTTCTTGGTGGTGCAGTTTGGTGGTTTTTTTTGGCCTAGGAGAAATGCTAGTTCCATCAACAATAGTGCTGTAACTTTTGTTCTTTTTCATCTTCCAACAGAATCACCGTGACCAAGTATACTTGGCATCAAGAAGAAAAACTACTCATGAGAGTGCACAGCACTTCAATAATGGGACTTTTAATAGTTTCAGGAGAATACTACTATTCATATAGACATATAAAGGGGCTTGTACAACTAAAGTATTCATCAGAGTATAAAAATCTATCCACATTCTTCCTGTGTTCCTTTACAATTTCCAGTCAGCTCAAGCACTATTCCTGTGGTCTCAGCATCAATGCTGGTGAAAATTATGTGTAGTCAAACAGATTTCAAGGATGAATTTAATCTCCAGCTGCTTGTGCTGCTTCTGCTTCCTTTCAGCTGGCAGGAGTTTTAATGCTTAATATATACCTTGATCATCTATTCTGCCTTGAGAAAGTGAGTTTTGTAACTGTAATGGTCACTGCTTGTATGGAAGCAATTCTCATATGAAGTGTTTTGCTGGATCTTAGAAAAATAGCATTTTTAATCAGATTTATTGTAGGCTTTATGGTATAATCCAATAATATTAAAAAACTCCCAACCAAACAGAAACCTCCAAAGGCTATATTGCTTCTTGTGTGCTGCTGTAAGTCTAGTGAATTATAACTTTTGTAGATGAAAAAGGAATAGGAAAATGTTTGCAGAGGTTCAAAAGAGTAATTAATCAACCTCATGCACTGGAAAAACAATTAAGTTTTGATGTTAAGTGAAAATGTGAAGAATATCTGACTTTAAGATCTCAAAAATGTTGAAAATAACCAGCTCTGTACACAGGAGCAAAGCATTATTTAAAAACAAGAACAGTCTTCTGTGGTGTCTATGCATTTTGTTTTCTGCAATAGACTATTTGGCTTCTCACATTAACATCCCATTTCTTTCGGGCAAAAGAGGAAGCTGTGTTTGGCAAGAATCCAGAAAATTTGAGTTTCCCAATTTGTGTGTGATTTTTCCCTCTGTATAGCTGTTTTCACTTGGGATATTTCTTGTCCAAATAGGAAATTTTACTTTGCTAGAGGAAAGAAATTGTGTAAGGTTTTTCTTCAGGTATTTGCAATGGGTATGATTGGAGGGAAATAACCATTTTTATGTAACAATTGACTTGCTTTATTTTTGGAGGAGGCAAGTCTGATGACATAGCTTGCACTCTGAATAAGTTTTCATCTGCTATTAAGAGGGATAACTATGATTAGGGAGGTGAGGAGGATGTGGCTTTAGGGAGTAGTCTTGGGAAGCCAAGAGCAGATTTGAGAGCAGTTACTCCCAATCTTCATGGTTCATGCTGAGTTCTGAGCTCAGCAGGATCATGAATTTCTGCTCTTCAAACCCAAGCCCCTGACTGCTGAGTGAGTGGAGCCACAGGATCTGCCAGCAACATCCAACCTTCACTCATCTCTGCTGAGCTGGAAGGGGAGCAAAGTGATGGATTACCAATTTGCTGGACTGAGTGTTAAGTAGTCATCAGCAGGTTCTACTTTGCAATCTGGAGACTCTAGTTAAAACTGCTTAAAAATGAAATTTGAAGTAAAGTTTTCAAAGACCCTTTTCACAGCTAGCTTGTTCATCTCCTTTGCTATCAGTATAGTGCATTAGCTTCAACAACTATCCTACCTGTTAGGTTACTTTTAAGCTGTTACCACACTTCTGCCTCAGCTTTTTATGAACTATCTCTTCCCCTTCCCATCCCATTTGGCCACCCAAACCATCTGTACCTGTGCCAGCTGAACTTCCATTTCACCTGAATTAATTTCAATGAAAGTTCATTTTAATGAACTTCTTCTCAACACAACTTCTGATGCATTTCACAAAAGTATTGTGTGAGGATGTACTCTCCTCCTTGTGGACATAGTTCTTCTATATTAATTTTTGGGGGTTGGCCTTTTTTAAAATTTTAGCAGCCACTTCCTTTCATTTGCTGATCATAGTGAAAAGCAAACTCTGACATTGTTTTGTTAGTCATGTTGGAGAATTCATCTACCGGGTTAATATATCAGCCTTTCTTATAATAAACAATACAGAATTGTACCACATTAATAAGAATAATTAAACTGTAATGTAATTAATTTAAGTTTGTATCTAATCCCTGAAACATCCCTGTGAATGATAGCTCCTGGTGGTTCATCAACTGTGTGGTGAAAAAGCTTGTACCAGTTTTGTCCCAGATGACAGTCAAATACAGCATGCAGGAAGTATCTCATGTTCCACCTGTGTCCAATGGCAATTTGAAATTTGGCTGAGAGAAACCATTATTTTCAGAGAACGGAGAAAGTCTGTCTACATGCATCAGAGCATTCCCAGAAGTCTTGGCTCTGGAAACAAGAGCCATATCTCTTTTGTGAATTATCTTGGTGCTAGCTATGTAAACTTCTGTGGTTACTTTGGCTTGCTGTATTTATTAAGACATCACAGATGTATTTTACTTGTTGTGGTTTAAGAATGGTATTCCTCAATTCAGTGTTCCTACAGAAACACTCCAAACCACAAGTTGCTTGCTCGTTCTTCTCTTCCCCAATTTGATGGTCTGGAGAGGAAAACTGGAGGCATAAAAGTCAAAGATCATGGGCTGAGATAAGAACAATTTACTGGAAAGAGCAATGAAAAGACAACGAAGAGTAACAGCAACAATACCAATAAAAGAGGGTACAGGAAACGATTTGCACCCGAGTTCTCACCCCCGACAATACCTGACCATTCCCTCTGACATGCTACCCGAGCTGGCAGGCAGCCCTTTCCCAGAAAATGAGGTGAGGTGCTGGGTCCTGGCCATGCCCCCTCCTGGCTACTGCAGAAATTAACCCCATCTTGGCCAGAATCAGGACACTACATTTCTCTATATCATAACTTCCTTTTTGTATCAGTTTTATAATCTATGCAAATGGCAGCCAGGTAGCCTTCCTTGAGTGGCACACGTCTCAAATAAGGCAAGGCTGAGATCTGAGTTAAATAGAAAAACATACTCTTAATATAGGCTTCTTTACCATACCCTGTATTTTATGCATATATTTCTTGATGTACAATTGGTGTCAGATGATTAGAGTGTAAATTTTGTAAAGTCTGTGTATGTGTATTTTTGTTTGAGGGGCTTTCTCCCTTCCCTTTCCCAAAAGCAGAGAGATCCACGATAAAAAATACACCTTTTTTGCACCATAAGAAAGCTGCTTTTCTCAGCAGACGAGTATGTCATGAGTATATACTGTATTGGTGTATAAGGGTACAAAGGATGTGTCTGCCAGTGATGATGTATATGGATCTGGCACCAACTGAACTCAACCAGACAGAAAATTAGCACTCCATCTAAAATGTGGAAGAAGAGTTTAGTAGTAAATGTGAATTGCAGCTTTGTAAAGCAGCTGTACCTCCTAAAGCCCAAGGAAATTATAGAGCGTAACTAAGTGTTTATGAGGTATTTTCAGGCATTCCTGGGACTCAGTTGTATATTTTGTTCTTGTGTAATGGATTGCCATCCATAGTGGTTGCTATTCAATTTTTTGGAATGCTTGCCCTCGAATCGACATCTGGTACATTAAGACTCACAAAATGCCAATAAGACAGGCAGAACAAATGCATCTTAGTAGCTTCCAACAATTGCACCAATCTGTGCTAGATATGTATTTTTTACTGCCAAGCAGAAAGAACAGAAACATACTGACTAATTTTTACCAGAACAATAATCAGACATCCACCAGTAAACATGAGTGTAGGCCAGAGGAAAGCAAAGAGGAGGCCTTTTGAGGGATAAAGCCTGCTTAAAATGACGTTGGTCTGTGTTCCGCCTGGGTCATAGTAACACGGGAAAGTCTGGTATTTTTTGAAATTGCTTGCAATTGTTTCTATTCGTGCTTTAACTTCTTTAGAGTTCTCCAACTTGTCTGGGACGTATGAGCACTGAAATAAGAAATCAAGGTGATTCATTATAACAAATACTCTAATACAAAGTTTTTAGTTAAATCAGATTGAGTGAAAAAATCATGCTAGTACTGATAAAATCTTCTGTGGTTTGGCATCCCTGGAGATTGTCTTGGTTTCATTATGTCAAATTGCCATGCCATGTTTCCCTGTTTTCATCAGTATATCTATGCCCCCAGTCTGCAGATTTACAGATTGGAGTTACATTGTTGGAAACCAATAACATACAAGCTCAAAAAACACCTGCAGTCTTTACACGGTCACTTCCTTATTACAGTGCCAAGCTCCAGTTCCTAACAGAGCTTCTAGGCACTGCCACAGCAGGAAAGTGGTGGTTGTGCAGAAATTCACACTGGCTTGTCAGTGTGCATGAGAATGAAATTGTTTCACTGGATGCCTCTGGTTGTAAATAGTAGAGAAATACAACAAGCATGGCTGTTGGAGGCTTCCTACTTGTCCTTGTAAAACAAAACTATTTTGACCTGTAGCAATAATGCAGAGTTATTTAGTTTTCAGTGGAAATAGACCTTGAAGCAGTAATATTTTTGTTGTTGTTGTTCATAAACTTTTCTTTTCTGCAGTATTATTTTGTGTATATAATAATGCTTGAATGTACTAAACTGGAACCTGGCCAAGGCAAAAGCAGAGATGGTTCCTGACCTGAAAATTTTACTTGCAATAATGCAAGTAGGTAGGACATCAAGAAGTTGCTTCCCCTTACAGTGAACACGACTCTTGTTTCCATCTATGGTCAGTAATTTCTGTTTGCTCCTTCACTGCATATAGCTTACCCTGAGACAGTCATTATAAAGATAAGCATTAATTAGAAAAATTCTCTTCAGCTGAAGTGTTCTATGCTATTAGATTTGCACTGTGGGAAGCTCTAATCTATATAAATGCTGTGGACTTGTAACCTGAGCGTGTTTGTTCTGGATTCTGAAAGTACTTCACTCTTGGGCATCCAAGATCTGAATTTTCACTGATTTGTTTCTTCTTTCTGTGTAAAATGTGCATCATGTTGCCATTTTCTCCTTCTTTATTCCCTGCTTCATAATATACACCAAAAAACAAGTAAAATTGGGATTTGTGCTCTTACTTTGGATGGTTCTAAACTTGATGCTTCTCATGGGCTAATTCAACAAGGAACTGAGAAAGCCACAGCTTATAAACCATTTGTTACAACGGGTCTTCAACTGGGAGATTTACGTATTTTAAAATGTTCGTAAGGGTTGTATATTCATGTTGTTGTAATTCCTTAAGAAGTATTAACTTAGTATTTAATGAAATAAAATCCAAAAGTGTGTAATTTCTGGAATGTTTTGAAATTGCCTTGGTCTAAGCCCAGACGTTAACATGTAAAAGATTAATAATTCCCGCTGTTACTGTGCTGCTTGGTTTAAAAACTATCAGCCCCTCTCCTCAAAGGTGTTTGATAGTAGCAGAGAATGAGAATCTGTGTTGCAAGTACCTGCGGATTTCTTTCCAGTGTATCTTCAGTCTGGTAGAGCATAACCTCCTGTCCTGAGGCTGTCAGATTAACCCACACCTGTAGACAGGGATAAGGAAAGATTTCTTCATTCTTTGAACCTTCACTGTTTGGGCAGAAAACTTTGTCCTTGATGTTGGCTTTGAGTACCTTGCACACAGTTTCTGTTGTCCAAACACTACAAAAACAAAACAAAAGGTATTATTTTGAAGCTCATCAGAAACATCTGTTGCGAGTTGCATGTGAAAGTACATCTGTGTGTGGTGGCTTGGCTGGAGTTCATAGATGCTCCATCCTGCTGTGATGAACTGTGCCCACTCTGAATATGTAGCTACACCTGGAGAAGGGCTGCCATAGCATGTAAGCTTGGGAAAGCATTTTTGTTGTTTTTGCTGTTTTATGCTGTTTTTTTTCAATGCATTCTGTGGTTTTCCATTAGATTCTGACCTCCCCGTCTGTAACTGGCTTCATGTTATTCAAAAAAGAAAAATTGCTATAGATTTTAAAGTGTGGTAGTAAATACGTGGAATGCAGTACACTTCATGTCTCAGAAATATTTTGACTGATTTCATTCAATAAGCCTCAGAACTCAGATCAGTACCCATGTTTTTCCCCACTTCTTTTTTTCTTTATTGCATGGGCCTCTTGCATAAATAAGTAAAAGGATTTTGCCTGGAAAAAGTTAATTTTTGCTGTTGTTTATCTGTTTTTCTCAAGAGTTACTTTTCTATTATTGATAACACATTAAGTTTTGCACACAGTAGTACACTTTGGTGGCAAAGAAAGGAAACAGTCTCACTCCAGTTCTTATGAAACTACTCTTGACAAGTATGAATCTTTTGTAATGTAACTTGGAGGAAGGAAAATGAATATGTGAATTACTCTGTTTTAAACGGAATGGTTTTCAAATAGTTTTTAAATTAAAGATGCTCTAGCAAGAACAATGAGGTGGACGTCCTTGCTTTCTCTGTCATAATTTTGATATATGAACAAGTGAGCTGCACTCTTTGTCTTGTTACTCTGATATTTTGTAAATTGATTTTGTGTATGTAGGCAGAACTTGCAAAATTAAATAAAAGGGTGGGCGTTTGTAAGTCCTTCAACATTTATTATGTTCTGTAATATTTGGTGTGGCACACTGGGTTGTTGAAGGTGTTAGTTTCTTATGATGGTTAATTTGGACGTAAGATACAGATTCTTGAGTGAACAATTTTACCATGACTTGTATTGCTCAAGTTTTATTAAACACGACACTCTCCTGCCCATGAACTGTTTTTATTTATGCAAGACTTGGCTTTTCATTGTCAAGCTTTGATATGCATGGTTGGGTTTTGATTCTACAGTAAATGTTTCTATTTAGTCTATTTTGTTGAACTCTGAGGAGAATAATTTCCTCTTTTTTATGCTCACTTGTGCCTGATGAATTCTTGGCACACTTTTTTCTCTTCTGTCTTAAATCCTTATGAGCTCTTTGAGAGTACTTTGTTCATTGTACAACGTACTTACATATATTTTATCACTGTTTTAATTATTGTATATGATGCTAACAGGAAAAGGAACAGCTTTGTTTCATAAACAAATGGCTCTTATTACCTGTTAGTGTAAAATGGCACAATGGTGATCCCAATAAAAAAGTACATCATCATGGAGCATGCAACCATTCCCAGTCCCAGGCAGAGGGCTCTTGTCTCCCCTCGCTTTTGTGCAGTCACCAACTTCTTTCCCAGCATGATTTAGAGTTGTGAAACGTGAACAACCTCTTTTTCGTGTAAAATAAAATACAGAAAAGAAAGGGAAAACATGACAGTTATTGTAGTTATGCAACAAGTTTCTGTAATATAATATAATCGATGGAGGAACAGCCCTATTTTTGCAAAAACTAGAACTCAAAAAAACCCAATCAAACTTGCTGTGTTTTTTTATTGTTAGGCTCCTCTTTTACTTTTTTATTTAATCATGTAGTACCTTAAGAAGTGCACGTCTCTGTGTGGAAACCAGGACATTAGGTAGGAAAACTGATAACTTCTGGGGAGAACTCTGTTAACAATCCAATTGCCCACAGCCTTAATTCAGTCTTTTTAATGTTGCTGCTTCTCTGAAGTTAGAGTCTTTTTGCAGTATATTGGTAAAGGCTGCATGAAGGGAAAACCTTCCCAGAGGAGAAACTCTTTTACAATATGCCTTTTCTTCTGGAGTAGTTTGAAATGGGGTTGGCTTATTTCAAAAGAACTGAAGTAATTAAAAATTTACCATTTGAGATTTCTGACTTCTGCATGTTTGCTTGGCCTTGTCCATTCAGAGGTGCTCCAAACCTGCTGTCGGAGGAGTGTTGCTCTAACTCTGGGGATCTAACTCTTGGGCAGAGCTGTCTGAACCTGAGCTCAGAGTTGACTGGCATTAGCCCCTCCACTCCCTTGACAAAGAGCATTTTAAATGATCCACCATAAATGATCCATAACGTTTTGTTGAAGAGAATCTGAAAATTATTGCTCTGAGTCCATATGCCATTAAATCTTTATGAATGAGGTATAGGTTTCTATAGAAGTAGTCCAGAACTTTCACTGCAAGTTCAACCCATCACCAGTATCTGCTGCACTGACAGCTGGGATTGCAGGTTTGTGGGGTTTTGTTTTTTCATGACAACATGGCAAAAGCTGTTTTTATGGAAATGACAAGACTCGCAAGATTTGTGTGGGCTTTTTGGGGATAAGAGAGGAAAGCAGAGCAGAAGGAGAAAAGAAAATGTTACATTCGTGCCAGATCAGTTTTCCTTTCTGTTCTGCACAAGGCAGTGGTGCACAGCTTTAGGCAGTGCATTTTCAGGATTTTCGTTTCAGGTGTGTGCAACTTTTTAGTGTTTATCCTTACTGGCTGGCCTGCAGGATGGCATGGTTCCTGCCTAAATCCACCTGTGTTCATACTTAAATTTATATACAGCGTAAGACAAGCACAAACCAAAGGTGGCAAATAGGTTTTCCAGGTTATCTGTGAGCAGATGGTCTCCAGCTGCTACAGGCTGGCAGAGCTGCAGTGTGACTGCAAGTAGGGGGACCATGCTGAATTTGGTGAAAGATGAGATAGCCCTTGAAGCTATGATCATCAGCTCTTAAAGGAACGAATGGAAATATATTCTGAATGTTCTTTCCTTTCCTACTACTCCTGGTTTTCACTGGTAAAAGTGCCTCACTTTAATGATCAAAGGAAAAAGGTATTTGGAAATTAACATCCTGCTGTTTTTAGACTGCTATAACACCTGAATGTTAGTTCTGTTAGTGATAAAAATATAGATGTCTGTGGACAGTAAAACAGCTTTGGTCATTTAGCAGAACTTGTGGTTAGTTGCAGATTTTAAGTATATATTTTGAAGTTGGTAGTATGTGATCTCATCAAAGTGGAAGGCTGTTTTTAGGTGTCCCTAGAAACTAAATGAGTTATTTTTAGAATACTGAATTTTGTCCACTTTCATATTTAAGTCCACTTTAAATAAAACATTCACATCCACTCTGAATTTTGCATACAGCATTTTGGGAGGAATTGTTTTTCTGATGATCATGTATAATTCACTGGTATTGTAAAAAGAATCTCAATTTGAAAACTGCCATAGATGAACTCTCCCTGTTTACTGTAATTTGAGTTTAACACGGAATGTGAGCTAATGCCCTTAAATAAGTCTGTACTGTGTTTTGCTTGGTCAGTGGGACTATAGGTAGAATATGTGGTATCAAATGCTCCCAGCACACTCGTGCTGTCCCTGCATACTCACGTGTAACTGTCAAGAGGCGCATGCAGCAAGGAAACTTGCACAGTAAATGTCAGTGACTGTTCCTTGGAACCTTCCATCATTTCTTGTTGTTTGGAAAATGGGAAATAACACTTAAAAAACCTAAGTAATTCCAAAGTACTGAGAATACTGGAACACTGTGCAACACACAGTAGCTTAATACCAACTGCTATTAAGCTGGCTCTCCTTTACCTATTGTGCATCTTGGTCAGAGGAGAAAGTGGAATAACGGAACATTATCAGCCCTGGAGCACAGGCCCTGAGACCAAATGGTACTGGAGTAGTAGGTCCTTATAGCATGGTGGGGAGACAATGATAGATGATTGAAAACCTGTGTCATTAGCAAGAAATTCTTACATACAGTTACAATGATTAATTTTTTGTGAGAAATTGAAAAAACAAAAGACTGGTACTGCCACTGTGACCTGTGGAAAACTTCAAGTGTCCTAGAGCTGGTAACATATTGAATTTTGATGAACCATAATATTTACTGAGCTGTCCCATCTACACTGAGAAACAGTGGGTTAATCAATCCCCTTGTTACATGGAAAACAAGAACTGTGGGACTATTAACCAAAGAATTAATAAGAAATCCAATTGCCCCCAAAATCTGCTTAAATGCCAACTACACATGAGGCAGATTTACCACTAAACTTATCGTCATAATAATCTAAAAGTAGCAGACCATCTCTTTAAGATACAAAAGGAACTTGTATGTGTAAATTGGAAATTTTTCTCAGATGGCCCAGAGGTCAAATGCAGTGTTGTTCCCCATCCTGACACCAGAAAGACTGCCTGACCCTGCCTCTCTGCAAGGGCTGCTAAGTGATGCTGTTTGCCTTTGCTCCCCCAGTTCAGATAACTGCTCTATCCCAAAGGGAATAAGGACATGTAAATTATGTAGAAAATGTTAACAAGAAAGGTTTATCTAAAAATATCACCCTGAGTGCTTCTATAGACATAAAAAATAACCAGCTAGGTCTTCAGGCAATGTAAAACAGGGGTTTTACATTTCTTTTTTTTTGAGAGAGAGTTTTTGAGGGGTGCTTACATGATGGTTTGTCGCTGTAGCAAATTAGCTGTAAATGTGGTCCCTAAAACTGAAATACACATTTTCTGGGGCATTTTTTTTCTGCTTTCAATTGCAGAAGACCAGAAAAATCTGTAACACTCTTTCAATGCATGTGCAGAAGAATTTAAGAGGAAGCACAGGACTGCAAAGGAAACCCAAGTGCTTTTGTTTTTTTCTTTTGTACATAAACATTCCTATGTATTACTGCTGCAAATCCTTAATTTTTTGGCTCTCAAGACAAAGCAAAGTTGCATACATATAGAAAACTGTATTTACTTGGAATGTCTTCATTGTTTTAAAGGATAATTTTTTCAGATTAAAAGAATATTCTGTCCCCTTGCTCTATGTATATTAGAAGGAGTGTTGAAATTGCTGCTTTGGAGTTTCCTCTGACAAAACCGTTAAATCATTTAAAATTAAACACTGCAGAAGACTTGACTAGCCAAGGACATCTGAGTAAAATTGAATTGGAAGATGTTGAAATGTACAAAGCAAGGCTTAGTCCAGCCTTCAAGAGAAAACGTAAATGTATTTTTGTACTCTAGATTTTATGCAGTGGTTCCATACTTATTAGGAATGTATAAAGTGCAAATGTTTTGATAATATTCCCTCTGCCTAATCTTCTTCAATCCAGTTAAATTACATAGTGCATTAGCTGTGTAATTTTGATACATAATAATTGCATTCATAGCTGCTAGTGATAATCTTAGGGATGCCATCCCCTCAGGTTTCGAATAGTCTCTGTTTTAATTAGAGAGATATTTGATACTTGGTGGCAAGTCTCTACCTCCTCCGACTCTCCCATCTTTTGAGGAGTTTCAAGTGGTGTGACCTCTATGAGTTCAGATGGGACCTCTCTCTCAAGCTATTCCAGACTGCTCTTAATTTGGGTAAGGTATGAGTAGCACTGATGAATTTATCTCGCTTTCAGAAGAAAGGCTGCTAAATCCCTCTCTTGAATTTCAGTTGGGAAT
>WAAE01017010.1:0-17476 GCA_013400495.1 Nicator chloris
CCTGCCCGCGGGCCGTAGTTTGAAGACCCTTGGTTTAGACAGTTACACTTTACAGATCAGTTTAAGAAATCACTTGATGCTGTTCGTGGTTGTCCTTCAGCAGAACATAATAGTCACTGTCATAGCTGAGATGCTATGAAGGAATCACATGACTATTTCTGTTCTGTTTCAGTGCAAAATCAGTTGGGGCTTGCTGGGAAGGCATCTAAACTTAGGCTGTCAAGCTTTAAAATATTCACATCAATGAACTGAGCAGTCAACTAGAAGATGAAATTGTACCATTGAGTTTGTTAAACATTTCTGAAAAAATCAGGAAGAAAAAAATACCGAATTCATACAATTTCAGCCAAAATCCTTCTACTTGTTAAGTGGGGGTTTTTTATGTTGTTTTGGGTGGCATTTATTACTCTTTAACAACTTGATAGTGTTTGGGGTAGCCACTGATACAACACTGAGATGTAAGCGCAGACAGGTAACAATAAGTCATGTTTCTTTTACAAAACTAAAAGCTATGCTGCGATACAACAACTGAATAGTTACTAGCCCTCTGAATTCCTAGCAAAATCAGAACCATATCAACAAGACTCAGGGGGCCCTAAGACAGGAAAGAATGAAAAAGTTTCTTCACTTATTTCTGAATGTGTTTGTAATTGCTCAGTTATGAAATTTCCAGCTATTGAAAACTGCTATGTTTTCTCACTTCAGTTTGAAAGGACACTATATCCTAATATTCCTTCTAGACAGATTATTTTCCAGTAAGATTGCATGAAAAGTTACCCTGTTAAGTATTATCAGAATTGAATAACATTAGGGGAAGTTTGTGCATTATTAGATGGTATTAAAATCTGCATTTAGAGACTATAATTGGCATTCTGTTAGGATCATGATACATAGAAAAACATAATGCTCTTCCAGCTTCCAGTAAATATATGTGCTAGTATATTCTCTGAGTTAAAAGGAGGCAATTTTGCTTCATACAAATTCTATAGAGCATCATCAAGCTTGTTTTCTGTTGCTGTTTCCAGTGTACCAGTAACAGAAGTGCTAGCCAGACAGCCACATGGAAAAAAATTAATTATCATTTCATGAAGAGCTTCTGAAATTTGCCTTTAAGTTGGTTGGGATTTTTGGTCTTACACTTGTTTGTTTGTTTGTAAGACGTTATCTCAGTGCATTCTTTCCAAGTTAAAGTGAAGTTCTAAGAACCTTGGCATTCTTATCAAGATTTAGACAGTACTTCATGCTAAATCAAGAATTTTATAATTTTGGCAGGAATGGAGATTTTTTCCTATGCTAAAATTTGTATGCTAAAATATTTCTAGTAAGGTATTATGAATGAAGTATCCCAAATTTGTCACACAAGCTTTGCTGTGATGCTACCCTTTGGGTAAGACCTGAGAACTGCAGAACTCAGTTATTGCTCACATTCTGTAATCTCTCTTCTTTATAGCATTTGTCAAAAAATGTATTGAGCTTGATTTTTTCTTTCATCAGTTTTGCTAACTTCAGCAGAATTAAATGAATGTAACAAATCTACCAACTTGCTCTAATTCGTAAACTATAAAGAGAATGGACCCCAAATCAATTCCAAAGATACATGAATTATGATGAGTACTGGGTTTTATTTTTTTCCACTTTGATTATCTTGGCTCTTCTTCTGCTCTGTCATTGCTTTATAGAAGCAGAAATTCACTACAAACTTGAATGTCCTTCATCAGCAGAGGAGAAATATCAGATGTCATGATAAAACTATCCTGCAGAGAGCTTCCTGATTTCCTGTAAAAGACTTCACTTCTTCTACTGTCTAATGGAAGAAACTACCCATGGAAACCTTGTTCATCTCATATAAATTTAGATCATAACTCTTAGGAATACTGCTGTTCCCGTCAGTAGGATTGTTAATATTTATCAAACTTTTATAGGGACTTGATGTTTTCACACAACTTAGCCTTTGCAATATTTAACTGATCTGTTTACAACTCAGTTAAAAAATAGGTTTATGGAATATGTTTCCATTTTAGAAAGGAGAAAGAGAGGCAGAGGTTTTGCTGTTTTCGTAAAGTGAGCAGGAGAGACCCTTGGTGAAATCCATTCTCAGTCCCCATTATCTGCAGTGTCATTTCAGGAAAAGGCAGTCTATAAAGCTGTATGATAATGAATAGCTGGTAGAGGTTAGGGGTTCTTTTTTTAGTTAGAAAAAAAGTCAGAGATGCAAAGGGGTTTGAAAGGGTAAATCTCAATAGGTAATCTCAGCTGCCTATGTGCAAAGCTCAGTGAAGCATATGTCAGCCCTTGTGGTATGGAAACAAAGTAATGAATGTGGTGAAATATTCTCTCATATGTGTGTTCTTCTGAGATCAAGAAGTACAGAGCTGCGTAAACACAGTATTTTATTTCCAAGATATCAGATGAAGTTTTGTAGCAGTGTACAGCTGGTCTGCAGCTGGACAAAATGCATCTGATCATAACAGATCCAATTGGGCTGACCTGGCTTGTTCTAGAAGTCCCTAGGGGAACAAAGACCTCAGCCAATCCCATCCAAGCCCTGGATGCAGACACATGACTGGCCAGAGATCTGGGCAGTGCAGAGATTCCCACCCAATAGGCTGTCCAAGCCCAGGACATACAAACTTGCTATGAAAAGAAGCTCGGGACAATAAATCAGTTTGTTTGCTGAGGACTCTTGAGGTGTACTGTGTTGGGTGCCTGTCTCCAACCCACAATTGACATGTAGCAAAGCTTTTTCATTTTTATGGAACTATTTTAAAATTTATCCAAGCATTCTAAATGCATACTTCAAAGAATATTTATGGGAAGTTACAGCATGGCAGTACAGTTGCCATTTCTTACTTTTTCTATTAAACTTGGAAGGCTTTTTTGGAAAAAAAAAAAAAAAAGCCATTTTTACTCTTACTCTATACTGTCTTAATGAAATAGCACAAGGCCACTTACAAAAAAAGAAAATGTATCAAAACTGAGGCCACTGTAACTCCAGGAAACACCTTGAGGCCTTAAGCATATAAATGTAATCTCTAAAACCTGAGGAAGAATGAAATCCACCACTCAAAGCCCAGTCTCCCCATGCATGAAATGATGCAACTGAGCTGGTGTAAGCCCTTGTGTGATTTGTACTGGGAGGGACAATTCTAGCAGTACTTAAAGGTTTTCTTCTTTGTACTGTTTCTTCTCCTTTGCACTTCTTCGAATTTGCAGCATATGTGGTGGTCTGTCTCTGGACTTCATTCCATGTGCAGCATCATTACTAAATTATTTCAACTAAAGATTCAGCCATAATACACATTCAGAGTCTGGATGTCACCCCACCCTCTCTGTACACTGCTGTGACAGTAGGACCTCAAGGATCTTGTTTGAATTCACAAGGGTTTGCTTATTTGTACAGAAATAGAACCTACAATCTGCAAACTCCCAATCTTGTCTGTAGCTACTGTGCAGTGATTATGTTCTAAATCTGCACATTTTTGCATTTAACAGATAATGTTATGGCAGTTTCATTTACACTTGTCTTAGGGAAAAGCCACCATGACATTCACTGTGTAAGGAAGTAATGTCTATGTAAGCACTTTTTCTGCACCAGTACACTAATCATAAAATCATAGAATGGCTTAGGTTGGAAATGACCTTGAAGATCATTTCATTCCAATGTCCCTGCCATGGGCAGAAATACTTCTCCCTAGACTAGTTTTCTCAGACCTCCATCCAGTTTGGCCCTGAACATTTCTGGGCATGGGGTATCTACAGGTCCTCTGGCCAACCTCTTCCAGTGCCTCACCATTCTCATAGTAAAGAATTTCTTCCTAATATCTAAACTAAACCTATTTTCTGTCAGTTTGAAGCCATGTCCCCTTGTCCTAACTCTCTCTGTATGCCCTTGTAAATAGTTGCTTTCCATCTTTCTTATGAGGTTCCTTCAACTACTGGAAAGCTGCAGTTAGGTCACCCTAAAGCCTTCTCTTCTCTAAGCTGAGCAATCACAATTCTCTCAGCCTTTCCACATAGCAGACCTGCTCCATCCCTCTGATCACCTTGGAGTCCCTTCTCTGGACTCTTTCCAATAGCTCCATGTCCTTCCTGTGCTGGGATCCCAGGGCTGGAGGCAGCTCTGCAGGTGGGGTCTCACCAGAGCAGGGCAGAGGGGCAGAATCCCCTCCCTCCCCTGCTGCCCACGGGGCTTTGGGTGCAGCCCAGGACACACTTGGCTTTCTGGGCTGGGAGTGCCCATGGCTGGCTCATGTCCAGCTCTCACCCACAGCATCCCCAAGTCCTTCTGGCAGGGCTGCTCTCCCTCTCTTCATCCCCAGCCTGGGCTGGTACCAGGGATTGCTCTGACCCAGGTTGAGCACCAGCACTTGGCCTTGTTAAACCTCATGAGATTCCCATGGGCCACTGCTTGAGCTTGTCCAGGGCCCTCTGTATGGCATCCTATACCTCAGGAGTGTCAACTGCACCACTCAGCTTGGAGTCATGTGCAAATTTGTGAAGAGGGCACTTGATCCCTTCGTCTGTGTCATTAATGAAGACATAAAATAACACTGATCCCAAGGGACCCCTGAAAGGCATCACTTCTCACTGATGGCCATTAGGACTCTGAACCATTGACTACTATAGCAGAGTAATTCAACAGTATCATATCAAGAATGCAAATATTTTGCCAGTATTTTAGTGGGAAAGCACCACTGAATCCGTCCAGGAAGGAAGCTATTATTTATTTTTATAATACGGAACAGTGTTTGCTAAGGACTATGCATGGGCTTGCTGGTAGTGAACACTTCCTTATTTTTCCTTACAACAGTAGACAGATTGCCACAATAGACATAGGAAATTACGTTTGAAGTGCTGTATCAAATAGCCCTTTTCATTTAAGTCTGAATTCCAAAATTTTTGAGAGTTCTTAAAAAAGTAAGAGATACCATTTAATTGTTTTCCATGCTTAAGCATTATTATCTCTGGCAAATCAGATTTATGATGAGTTCAGAGTAAGTAATTTTTCCTAGTTGTTTATTTCTGTTAAATCCGTTATGCCATCTAGTTCCTCCAAGCCAGAAAGTAACTGCAGGCCACGTGGAATACTATTATGTGTAAAAATCAGATAGTGGAATTAAACAATTTTCTAAATTTCTCCTTTCTTGGTTTAATTGCTTGCTGGTTTTATGTTCAGTTGGGGTAATAGGAGGCATTTTACTTTAGATAAGAGTACTAATAGATATTTGAAAATAGAGATTTATAGCTGAAAGACAGGGCATAATAGCTTAAGCAAAGAGCTGATTCATTTGTCTGTGTAGCTCTCTGATTAGGGCTTACAAGCACCTGACTAGCTCGGAGCACAAGCAGACGCTATGAGACTTGGCTGCCTTCACCTCAGTTACTTATAAGTACCAGCATGAAAAAAAATTTTACTGTTTTCCTATGCTGTAAGTGGCAAAACAGTTTGGCAAAGCTAATTTTAAATTACACTGGTTCTTCTAAAGAATATCTCCCTTCTAATCACAACTTAATGACTGCTCTAAGATAATTGCTGTTAACTTGTGTAACTAGTGACAGTTTGCATATTGGCTCCAGACAAAAAGTGCTTTTCAAATTCTGCTTGTGCTTTTGATTACAAGTCTTACCCTGTTTTGCTGTCTCTGTTGTTAATACTTTTTCTTTTAGATGCAGTTCTTGGTCTTGAAATTAAAAATCACATTAAAACATATATTTTGAACGTTTTTCAAAAACAGCAGTAACAATTGTGTGCCAGGGTAACTGAAAAACAAGTAAAAATCACACTTATTAATATAAATTATTAGAAAACAAATACATTGGAAGACATCTGTTGTTCATAATGCCAATAAAATTATCAATGAAAAAGAATTCTGACCCAAGAATATGTATCCATCAGTGTATTAAGTCCTTCATTTATTGTTATGAGGTTTTACAAGGGTTTATAGATCTGTCAGTAAAATGTTAGTATTTTCACTGTTTTACCCTTTAAATTATTCTTTCATAGTGCAGTGGGCCTCAGATTACATCAGTTTCTTAGCACTATATGTGCCTCTGTGGTCAGAGGTTTGGTTTTGTTACAGGAGAGATATGGTTATTGTATTGCAATACTGCCTGCCATTGGAGTATTTAAGTCATCAAAACCAATGGCTCTGAGTGTTATTTCATGTGAAGCTATTTTTTTTTTCTGCCTGAATTTAACACTTGAAATGCTAATTTTAGAGGAGCACTATATATTTCTTCATGAGAGGTTTATGGTTTCCATGGCATACTTTAGTGTTCTTGTTCTTTCCAAACTCCCTCTTGTTTCCCAGTAGTGCTGTCGGTTATGATTTGAGGGATAGTGAGGTGTTCACTTGACTGCTTAGAGGCAAATACAGTCAAATACCAGTGAGCACTTGCGAGCAGTCTGGTGTTCGTTTTGAACCTTACCAAGGTGGAATGTTAATGTTTTGGGGGTTTTATGCCTCTTTGGTGGGTGAAGCTCACTCACTCCCTCATATTGTACACTCATAACCAGTACACGGCAACTCCAATTAGCTCTGCTCAGGGCTGAAGAGTCTCAGACTGTAACAAGGTCTCCCAGGATCACTTACACCACAAGTACTGTACTCATATTTTCTCATTAATTCCTTTCAGTTGCCACAAATGGAATTTTCCAATGTTTTCAGATTTAGATCAGAAATATAATGGCTCTGTGTTTGTATACACACACACCCACCTATCTATGTATAATACATACACACACATACACATACATATGTATCTAAATATAATTATTTTTCATAACTTAAGGATCTGTGTTATCTTTTCTTACAGGTAGAAGCTTGAAGTTTACTTCATTAACCTTAAGCTTTCATTCAGGTCAAAGAATGTAGGGATCAATTGGCTAAGAGAAGAAAAATTACAGGGTTTCAAATCGGTTATTTTTTTCTAGTTTGTTAGAGTTTTATGATTATTTTTAAACTCTTAAGTTTTGCAAAGTCATAAACCTTGATTCTGAGAAAGCATTGCACATATTTATATGTGTGAAGTTATCAAGAATATGGGCCTAAATTTCAAGGTGCCAGTAGACATACCTGAAACACAAGTGTTTCAAATGCAGTTTTGTGACTTTTGAAGAAACATGTGAGAGAAGCTTTACACCACTAACTCTTTGTCGACCTAAGTAATTTTTCGTGTCTACTGACCAGGTGGGAAGAGTAATATTCACAAGTACATGTTAGTGGATAAATTTCTGTAGTTTCTCTAACCCAGATGGAAAATTTTCTCCTGATAGCAGTTGCTAAAAGTTGAAGAACAGTATGGTTATGTTGTTTTCACCTTGAGATTTTTTCGTTTTTGAAATAGAAAGACATCTTAAGAAATTGTAACCATAAGAGGCAATCTTAGGTTTATTATTCTCTGAATGTCATGAATTTTGGAATGTTTTCAGTGTGGATATGTTCAACATCACAGTGCTTAGTTATCTTTCCAGTTATTTTACAGACTTCTGTGGTCTTGTAACTCTGTTTTGAATTAACAGTATGTAGGCAGATTTTTAGTTATATTCTTGATATCATAATATTGTTTGATTGGCTGGTTTATGTTAAACCAGTTTGTGCTTTTTGCCTTTTTCTTGCTCCTGATTGCACGGTAAATTTCGCAGGATGTGGTACTAATTTCTTACTTTTAGAATCAAATGCAATAAAACTGAATTGCCTAACAGTCTATCAGAGAAAGGTATTCATAAAATATTGAGTAGATCTAGGGAAAGCTTGGTGTAAGCATTTATTAGATAAAATTTTCAGGTTTAATAAATAAGCAGTGTCTTTCTAAAATTTTCCTGTTCTCTGTTTTGATATTTTAATGTGTTGCATGGTTCTAAGTGATACTCATTTGCAAAGTAGGAAGTGAAAAGATTTTAACTGTGGCCAGCTCTGATCCAGACATGTATATTAGCAAAGCTCTAACTATAGTTTTATTTCTTTATTCCTTGGTTCATTTTTGGTAATAAGTTATTTTGAGTGTAAAAATGTATTTCCTTTCTGGAAGATTGTTAATTTTTTTAATACATTTAGTACAACTGATAAAAGCCTGCTCAGTAACATTGGGACAAGAGATCTAAGAAATTCAACCTTGGCACAGAGCTGTTGCCAGCATGTGTTAGGTCCATGACAGAGAGGTGTCAGTCTTCAAGTTTTATGGGGTTCAGTTTTCTGGTGTGCTCACTTCTGAAATTTGCCACGGCTTTAAATAATAACTTTTCTTCATTTATTTACCAGTATAATGCTGGATTGTTTCTTTTTTAGGTTATGCTTCTTTGTTGTCTAATTCAGCAACATTATAAATATAAATACTTCCAGAATAGAGATATGACAATAATCTGACATAATTTTGATGGATCTTTGCAACAGAATTAAGATGATCCTTGCTTTCTAGAAAAGGTTAATTTGATTTTTTTCTTTTAACCTTTTCCTTTGCTGTCATGTTTAACAAAGATTAAAAGGTAAAAGCAATAAATACACAACTGCTCTTATTTTTCCTTATGTTGTAAAGAAGTCAGTTGTTACAAGCACTTATGTATTGTGTGATCATCTATAGAGCAGAGGCAGATGAGGCCATATGAAGTATTTCTTCTGTCTCTGCAGGTTGATTTACATGAGGATGATCTATAGAAAGGGTATATAGAAACTAAAACTGGAATTAGAGTGACTTATGCAAAGTATAGAAAGCACACAAAAGCACAAATTCAATTCAGTATTTTAGCTGTATATGATTCTTTTTTTCCAAACTAGATATGCCATTACCTCATTCTTTTAGATGTTAGATGATTTTCCTATTTTCAAAAAAACAGAAAGAAATAAGGCAGTCAAAGCATGGTTTTTTTAACCTTTTTTCTTTTTCTATTTTGTTTTTTTTTCTTCCCTGTTTAGTGAATATAGCTGAAGATTGAAAGTTTTCTTTTCCCAGTAGGAGAAAGTTAAGACTATTTCATTTAGACTCCAAGATGTCACTGAGAACAAGTCTGGAGTCACTCAAGCCACTTTAAAAAACTTTGACCCTTAGAGCTGGCACAACCTGGAAAGATTAAAGGATACATTTGTAAGGGCCACACAGTCAAGTGCTTTTGCATTTGTGCAGATAATACAACTTTGACCCTGACTGATAGAAAAGGTGTGCAACTGAAGTTGTAGAGAAAATTAGTTAATCTTTTATGTCATCTTGACTACCTTGTGGTGGTATTTTTAGACACTGATTGTTATACTTCATTTTTGTTGGATTAGTTGTCTCTCAGTGAGTAAAAATTAGCAAAAATAATTTGAAAATCTTTAGAGCCATTACATACAATTTACAAAATATTTTTTTTAGGTTCAGAAACTTTATCCAAGGATAAGAAGTGTTTCATAATATGATTGCTCTGCTAAATGATATATATAATAAAAGCTTTCTTTTAACCTGTGTCCATTGACTCTTCAATTATATCTTATTTGCTGAAATGCCTAATGAAAATAATACTAATAAAATACATGATAATGATTTTTTTTTATTCACATTACCAATAATAGCAATAACATCTCATTATTAGGAGGTATTTTTCTGGCATAAATAATAAAAATATTTTCTCATGAGTTAGTTATCTGAATAAGCCAGTTAACAAGGATGAGTATGTTCTTAAAAATCATGTCTGACAGGAACAGAAGAAATTTTCCATGTATACAGGCTGTGTTTAGTGCTCTAAATCGTACCTTATTTTAGGAAAATGTGTAATTCTGAGGTATATTAAAACCTTATACTAAAAACATAGTCCTGATGTAAATATTTAATTATTTTTTTGTGTATTCGTGAAGTAAGGTAACCTTTAACTAATTATAAGAATTGCAAAAAAATTCTAAATATCAAGCTCTCACAGTTTTCCAGGGTTGAATATTTATAACAGTCTTAAAGGAACTGTGATTAAGGTACTCTATCAGAGGTACGGTGTTTCTAGTAGTGGTGAATTTTCATTGTACATTTTAGAAAAAGGAAGTAAGGAGAGGACAAATAGGTATGAGGGGCTATTGTTCAGTTATTGCCTTATTGTAAGCTGTAAGAATTAGGTGGTTGCTTTTAAAATCTAAAATGACCAGCATGAACCAGTTAAATCAGATTAGGAGATAATCTATTGGGGGTGGTAAGTGGAAGAAAAAGGTCCCTGAGGATTCAGGTGTATCTTTCAAAAGCATGAAAAATTCAGCAATACTTATTTTCTTAAAAATTGACAAGTAATTTAATTTTATGTACTATTAAAGGGTTGATTGAAGTGTCAGAGTAAGTGAATAGGTAATTGACCTGAAAATTGAAGTAAAATATATTGGATCAGAAGAAATTCTTAAAATTCATCCAATAAAATACACTTTTAAAAATGTGTCTATGTAGAAAATAGCACAATAGTCATGCTAGCTGATATAATGAACAACTGATCTAGATTAATAGAATTTAAAATGTATTTTATGAGTCTGTGATTTCTGAGGGATAGGTTATAAACAATGCAGTTGGAAACATAGCATTGTAATATAGTCTTGGTCACAAGTACATAATAAGTTCCTATTTAATTTCATTATTTAATTCATATTATTTTCTTGCTTACAAAAATCAAACAGCAAGAATAACATAAAAACCTCTATGTTTCATTGCATATTCATCACAGTTATGATAAGGCAAATGAATGAGCTGTTTTGTCATCTATACAAGCTTCTCCAGCAATGTGTTGGAACACCATGATTGTGTAACATTTCATTCATGACCTGATGAATGCTGACTCATGCAGTAATCACTGAAGAAATACAAACATGAATTTGAAATTACATTTTCTTATATTTTGTCCTCATTACAGTGTGTTATAGTTCTTCCCTAGAAGAAAGCTGTCAAAGCTTAAAATTTTCAACAGAAACTTTCCAAAGTAATAAAGAGATGGAAATTCACATTTGTGTAATTTTCCAAAGTGCTTGTCTGTATATGTTTCAAGCAACTCACATATTCAGAGACTTAGGGAAATATCCATATAAAAGCATTCAATTTAAAATAATATTCTTCTGTAGTGTAAACATGTAGCCATATTCGTTTTCAGCAAAATGTATAGAGCCATTTGCAAAATGAAGAAACTGAGATACAGTACATTTTACCTGTGGATTGTACTCGTGATATTTAAAAGTGATTTGCTGTCTTATAACAGTAGTTTTACTGTATCTTCCAGATGTGTGGAGGTGATTGCCAGAGAAGGACGGAACCTAAAAGAACTGTATTTAGTATCCTGTAAGATCACGGACTATGGTATGTAGTATACCTATATCTTTATTTTTTGTGAAGATTGAAATGGAGTTCATAGTGATTGTTACCAAAAGTGTTGGAAATGTAGAAATAAAAATTTTCAAGACCTTCATCCTTATAATAGGACATTTATAAAAAGTGTTTGACTTGCTTAAAAATATCAGTGGTTGGAAGTATGAAAGTCAGTATATATATTTGCTGCAAAGTATCCTTATAGAATTGGCAATTACTGGGCAGACTGGGTAGGATACCCTTTGAATAGTCCTGGAGACCAGGAGAACATTTGAGAGAAATAAAAAAATACGTATGTGTTTCTAGATGCTGTAAAACCATAACCAAGCAAGCAAGAATTGGATTGATCACCTGTTGTAGGCCATAAAATTTGAATGAGGTTGATGATGCTTTAAAAATGCTGTTATGATAAAATAGATGGGAGGATCTTAGGAATTAAATGACCTCTCTGATAGGCCACATAGACAGACAGATTTAAACTTCCAGTGCTTCTTTGGAAAGGCTGCTTTGTTTTTTCAGATGATACAGACCTTAAGACACTTATTTTTGCCATAAGGCCAGATTCTCAAACGTCTATCTCTCACTTACATGCCTAAATTTCAGTAAGATTTACAAACTGTATATTTGAGATGTTCATTTCAGACTTGTTGATTATTTTGTCTCTCATTCACTATTTTTTTAAACTTCATACTCCCTAGATTTTAATAAAGAATTACTATGTCAAGGTGATAAATTACCATTCCAGTGGTTACAAATTCATTCTTCTATTTTCCTTTTCAAATTCTGCACTTCACTGGAGTTTGTATTGTGCATTCAAGGATATGTTGTTCTGCAGAGTTTTGCTCACCTTATGTCCACAGTATTGGAACATGAGGCCACCATTCAGCTGTTACAGATGCAGAGCTTGAGGCATGGCAATGGAAAGGGAACATGGGCCTGTAGTGCCCTTTCCTCTGGTCTGCTGTTGTTTGTACTTTCATGGGCAGAACAGATGTTGTCAGAGTTGAAAATTTATTTTCTCAGCTCAACACCACTTGTCCAAGATGAATTTCTGAATTTGTGAAATGTCTTGTGGAAATTCAGGAGGGACATTGTCTGTAGAATATAAGGTGATAATAATGAAGGTGCTTCTTGTAGTGACTTTTGCTGGACGGCGAGAGGTACAGGACATGGTCAGAAGGCAGACTTGTCCCTTCTGTCTGTGTACTGCAGATCTACAGGCCCTACTCTTGTTCCTTCTGGCTCTGACAACCCATGTGGAAAGTGTTATCACGGATTAATGGAATCCAGGTCTTGAAGATCAGTAATTTCTCAAACTGATTTCACCCTTCATTCACTGCAGTTACTCAGAGGAGAAAGTAGGGAAACAGGTAAAAAACTGAAGCCAAGAAACCTAAGACAGAGAAAAGAGAAAACCTTGCTTATGAAAGAATAAAGAGAGAAAGAAGGAAGTGTGCATAGTGAGATGGAAGGCAAGAAGTGTGTTTCGGAGAATGAATGAGTGGAGAATAAATGTAGCATTTGGCTGATTAGCTCTATCCAACCTCAGCTTGTCTTCTGTATACTAAGGCCCATCTGTCACTATCGTGTTGTAATCTGCAGTCACTTAGCATCATTGCACTCAGTTACTGGGACTTAGAGAATATTTTCTGTTGAAAGTTGTTGCTACCAGGCTTTAGTATTCACTTAAAAATTCAAGTTTTTTTGCTATTAAGTATCCAGTAAAACATCTGATGTACTGACTGATTTTAGATATGTTATTGACTAATTGATTAGCATTATAATCTTCAGCATGTCTCAGCATGCCAACCTGACAAAAAAATTCTGCTTTTAATGTCTGAGCTGGAAATGCAAAACAGACTGTAAAAAAGTAGGATTTATAAGCATAATTTATGGTTTCTAAGGAAGTCAAGATTTTGCCTTAGATTAAAAATGTGATAGCAAGTTAATTAGGTTAACAAGAGTGTTGCAGGATTAGGGCAGGTATCACCCTTTTCTCATTTATTTTCTGGCAAGTCAGTTGAAGACTTTCTCACATTTGCTTTTGTTGCTGGTAAGTTAAAAAGTGAGCCCCTTACAGTGCCAAACCTTTTATTGAAGAACCTGTCTCTCTTCTCAAGGGGAGAAGAGCAGCCGCTGTTCCTCACAGGCTTTTGAAGCCCTCATGTCCTCAGTAGAGGAAATCAGCTGAGGAGCATGTGCCTGACTTCAGGAAACCTTTTAGGTGGTGTCCCATGGTCTTACAAAGGCTTAACAACTTCACACATGCAGTTGTTCAGGCTCCACCAGGGAGTGTCTGAGGACTCTGTGAGGCTGTGGCTGGGTGGGAGCACACAGTCCTGTGCAATTGTGCTCTATTTTTGACAATCCTGAGGATGAAACACAGAGTTGTCCTTGCTTTGACAATTAAAATTTTGATGCCAGGTTTGTACAGATACAGGATTTTGAAAGCCCTCTTTGAAACTGTTCAGTGGGAGGTTTTTTAAACCACGAAAGTGAGCAGAATTTTGATGTTTGGGACAAGGTCATAATTGCTTAGTAACTCAACTGGGAAAAAATAATATTGCTAATTTCCAGGAAAAATTTTAATCATTTGATACAATAATTTATCAATAATAAATACAGTAAAAAAAATTACAGCAGAAACTGTTATTGGTGTCTTTCAATTAACTCAATAAGGTATATATGCGTGAGGTACTTTCATGTCTTCTAGAGAAGCTGGTGAAGTGCGATCTTTGTCATTTTATGAATTTCCTTCTATTATTTTTCTAATTTCTGCATAGTATAGATAGTATACAAAGCTACCAGGCATACATGTTTTTCATGTAATTAGTATTTTTAAAGTGCACTAAAATACTACATTTTATTTGGAAGCCTAAAAGATTAAATAAAAACCCCTACACTCTAATAATGTAGCCATAGGCTGCATTCCTTTCTCTGACATTTTTCTGACCAGAAAAATATTCTTTATAGTAACAGACATATTAGGATTCAAACAGCAGTTGAAATGTGTGTACATACTGAGAGTTATTAACTGATGAGGAAAAAAAGCATTTTTTATTTCATGTTACATTACAAAATAAATAATTTTGTATTTTTGTATACAAAAAAAGTATTTTGTTTATTTCTGAAAGAAATTATGCTATTAAATCCTTTTTTAGGTCTAGCATAATTTTCTCAAGATGTATTTTTAAGTAATGATGTCTGTTTTAGTGTAACATGCTGGGATGTTGACAATTGACAAGTTTCTTTACATCCAGCACATTGTTAAATGCTAAATAATCACTAGAACACATCTAGACTGACAAGACAGACTGAAGTAGTATAATCTTTAAACACCTGTTTGCCCAAGAGCACAGACAGAGTGAAGTTAAAGCTAAACATTAGTTCCTTGTAGTGTTTCACCGTTTTTTTAGGCAATCATGAATTACGCATGGATTGTCAGTATTATCTTTGAATTTCCTACCTTTTGTTGATTTGTGTCACAACCTTAACTTTACTTAAACACAGTGCATTTTGTGTTTAAACTTTTCCTAAGAACTTGTAAGGAAGCGGGACTTTCTCAACTGTTGGGAGACTGTCAAATGAATTAGGTTGATGCGACGATGCAGAGTGGTGAGCTAGGGCAGCAAGCACATACACAATTGTGTAACTGTCTCTTCAATTTTATGCTCTAGTTCTGGGTTTCATTGATATCCTTAGTGCTGGGAATTTGTTTTAAGTAAATTATTACTTACTAAGTTAGTAATACTGTGGCGTGCCATGCACTCTGAAACACAAAAGTGAGATTTTGTGTTCAAAGATAAAAAGATTTGATGAAATTAGCCTGTGAAACAGGACTGGGTATTTTAAGGGTCTGATCTTTCAGTAATGTCAAGTGTATATTTACTAAGAATTACTTAACAACCACATTCTTTGCAGCAGTAAAAGATAAAAGTCTAATGCCTTACTTCCACTTCAGAAAAGCAGTCAGACCAGTGTTTCCTCTATAGATGCAGAAAATAGTTCCAAAGGCAAGCTTTCAGTTGTAGGCTTCCATTAAATGAGCACAGGAGAGGGGAAAAAGCAAAGCCAAACATCACCACCCAAAAAAATAAACCGCTAAAGAAGTCACCTTTGAAAAATGTTTGAAAGGAAGTGTTCGAATCCAGCACTTTGTACAGCTGTGCCTTGCAAAGTCACCAAAGACCTTTCTGAAAAAATGAAGTGCCAAAATAGTCATTACTAGGAGTGTGCTTAGCAGAGTGCAGGGAATGAATTTATGTCACAGTGTTGCCTGTCAAGTAATCTGTAGAAGATGACAGTTGTCTCCATAGTTATCTTGTAGAATTTCCGTTACCTAGTAGTTCTAGATTTTGCGTAACTTAAAAAGTCTCTATTTCTAGCTGTACAGTAATTGTACAAAGCTGTTCAGAAGAAATGCTTCACACAAGGAGCTGAACTGTGGTCTTTTGCTGAAAACTTTAAGATTCTGAGTATTGAGAAAGAACTCTCTAGATACATAGCCTTTTTCTTTTCTAAAATGGGTACTATTCTTTTTTCATATTGCCTGTTTTCAACATTTAATGATGGATTTAGTGTCTCTGAGGACGCATGGGAGTTTTTTTAAAGGTTTTTCTTCTGCAGAGGGTGTTTGCTGAAGCAACAAAATGAGTTTCAACAAACTATAATGGAATTATATAGTTTTTATATTAAAATCTTATAGATCAGGCATAGCTGTTACAAGTGGAAGTCTGGAAGAATAAGATAGCATTTATACTGAATCAAGTCCAATTGTCACAAGAAAAAAAAAACTGTAACTTGTGCTTATTTTTCATAACTAGATTATGGATTCTTTTCTCAGAAGTGAGGTAGCACTAACAACATTAAAATAGTTTCCCAATATACTATTAAATTCTAATGTTTAAATATTTAGGATATGTATGCTTTCTATTTTAAAATAGAATATTTTAATTATCAAGGGATCAAGTTGTCCTACAGAGAGTCTCTTGTGTTTTCTCTCCAATATTTAGCATTTGTCATGCAAATCATAAAGAATAAGCATACAGTGGGTATTTTCACAAAAAAGAATATTTAACATGTGCCTCTCACTTGGATTAGCAAGTCCCTCTAAGGCTTGATCTCACTTAAACTTTCTTTCTTAATATTACCTTTTTAAAATTATTTTTAAAACACCATATCTTCAGTACAATATAACTCAGAAAGCAAATACATTTTTGGGGGGAATAAGAGCAGCATTTATAGGTAGACAGAATGGAACAGGTGGTAAATACATTTCTGAGTTTAAAATATTTCATCCTTACCCATTACTGGTTTGCAGTCTCTTCCTCAATTTATATAATTTAAATAAATACAACTTTCATTTTGTATTTCAAAATTATTTTGAATTGTTGCTGTATTCAATTCCAAGTTTCTCTTCTTCTCTGAATAAATCTTTCCTCTGTTAGGTTTTCCTATCCTGTGGGTGGTTCTTTCTCTTTTGCACTCTTCTAATGATGCAATGAAAGCAAGCAGTGATCACACTGACAACCATGTTTATGCTTGTAGGTAAATGTACAGATAATCTTTTAAGGACCAGGGCCTCTGTTACCTTCTTTACTGGTGTTCTGTATATTATGTATATATGTATGTCTGTGCTTCTATAAAATGGTGGTAATATATTACAGTACATAGTAGTTTCTAACTACTATATATATACATATATATTGCTTACTTATAAACTTTTTCCTCTTCTTGTCACGAAAACATTTTCTCTCTAATTTCTGTTCTGTTATTCAGAAACCTGAATTCACTGAAGTTAGATTCAGCCAGATCGTTGATGTTTAGTGCCAAATTTTGAGGTTCTTTGCTTGGTTTTAGTATTTGTTTTCTGTGCATAAGTTGCAACATTAACTTCAGTAGACTGTCAGAATTGAATTACCTGAAGAGTAAGGAGGTGCCAAGCAATCTGTACTCTGTTGTATGTATTAATGTTCCTTACTTGCTTTCATAAAATCCAGCAGCTAGTGAAGGGCATTAAAATGTTCACTCTTTCTGAATTCCGAAGCCAGTATTTCCATTGAAACTCTGGTAATTATGAGGATCAGTAAAAGCTTATTCTAGCAATAGAGGTGAGTTTCAGAGTTTTATGTAGTTTAACAAACCGACAGTACCTATAATAACTGTCCTGGTTTAGGGC
>WAAE01017012.1:0-38095 GCA_013400495.1 Nicator chloris
AGTAAAAATTAACAGTACTCTGCTGGAAACCAGGTCCAGCATTCCCATGATTACAGTTTAACGGATTCAGATCTTAACTTGCATTGAAAAATCTTCCTGATTTACTCAAATGAGTAGAAGAGAGCAACTACAGACTCTGAACTTGCACTCACTGAGCCAATGCTTGATTGTGCAAGAAGTTCCTTCCCCCAGCTGTGAGGAATCGCCCTGCAGTGAGGGTCTATAGGCAGAGCATGTGCCTGCCTCATCATTCTCAGTGCATTTTCCTGCAAAATCACACAAATTGGCAGCTTAGGCTGCACTGTGCTTTGCAGGACCTGAATGAAAAGCACACATTCCCTCCTGCTGGCTCTACTTTTGAGACGGTCATGTTGGAAAAAAGAAAGACAGGCACTGGGGATGGAGAAAGATCCTCACCCTCAGCAACCTAAGTAACTGATGGAAAGTCAGATCCTGGCAAACTGTGGGGTTTTCGTCCACAAAACCCAGGGAAAAGAAAACACAGTCCTGTGCTTACTTGTCTAGGGGTAGCTTCAGTTGTAGTCTCTTAGATGAGAAAACATCAGAAGCTTTCCTTTGCTTGCAAAAAGCTATTAGCCTTTTCCTGGCAGCTGCCACCTCTGGGGTAGAGAAAAGCTCATGCCTTTTGTACATGGCAGGCTCCAGCTCCAAAGACTTTAAAGATTTCAAAGTCCCTGGAACTGAAGTGCAACAGTGCTATGACAGAAGCAACAGAAAAAAACGAGGTGGCAAATTTTAGATCTACCTTCTTTTTATTTCCAAGGCAAGAAAACCAAAAAGCCTTCAGAAACCTAAAACCTACTGCTCCCTATCAAACACTGTTCTCAGGCAGCAGGCAAAATGTTATCTGAAGTGCTCAAAGGAAACCTGTTCCAAAGAGCTTCAACCTCCTACTAAAAAATAAACCTGGCATTGCATGAAATGTCATTTGTTTCTTGTTTTGTTCTTTGCACAAATCTCAGAACACATTTGATCCTTCTGATAAGCTGGATATCCTGGATCTCTACAAATGCTTGAAAGTGTGTTTACACCCATATTTCTTATGTTTCTCAGCATGTTTTCCTGTGCCCTGTCTTTTATGCTGACTTATCTCCAAGTCTTTCTTCATTATTTTGATACAGAGTGGTTACTTAGAGTTAAAGCTTAACAGGGTAGGTTTTTTTTTAACTCATGTCACTCAAGTCCATGTATATTTATTTGAAGAAAGCAAATAAAAAATTATTTAGCAAAGTAGTGTGTGCAGCCAGTTACAGGAAAATGGCAAGACTAACAAATTGTAAAAGAGAATCTTTTCCTTCTAAAGTTCCAATCTAAATCATGATGTGCTGCAAGGAATCAAGCTCCAGTTTCTCTTGATACAAAGCTTTCTGTGGCTGGGATGTAAAATTAAATTACCACTTCCCTTTCCAGCAAAAAACAATTGTCTTTGAACTCTCTGACTACAGATTCGGTTTTGCAGCAGTTACATTCCCTTTCTTCCTGTTTCTTTTCTGCCATGTGAAGTCAAGTGATGTCTTACATCAGTGTCTTACATCAGTAGCTTTGGCTACTTCTAAATTTAGCACCATATTCTGGATGGGATGGGCTACTGTAGTTTAGCAAGACTTACTAATAAAGATGACTTTTCTGAATAATCTGGTTCTATCTGCAAAGGATAAAACTAAACTTTTGCTCAGTCTCCATAGATAATTGATCAGACAATAAATAGATTGATGTTTAAGGAAGATTATTCTCAAGAAATCAACATCCTCTCTTTCTCTACAGCTTACGTAGGTCCCCTGGTCACCATTCTATTTTGCTAGCACAGGTGTACAGCTCTGCCCGTTCATTAGACTCCTGACCCTGCTCCACTGATAAGATTTTCCGCACAATATTCCACACTGGAATTGGTAGTTGAGTCTTTTGTGTGAGTAGGCTTCACACACAAAACTTTTGGGCTGAAGATCTAGGTACACTGGACTACTACACTGTGCAAGTTATTCAGCAACACCATCAGCAAATACTTTCTGTCAGACAGTATTGAACATAACTCTTCCACCTGCCCGTGTTTTATTACCTGAAAATGTGGTCAAATCAGACCACCGATCTTTTGAAACTTGGAAAATTAAGGGAATTTTGTGGTCGTCTGGATTTTCTCCATGATGGCCTAGCCATAGGGAATTGAGGTGGCCAAGAAGAATGTTAGTGCTATGCCATGATGGGAATGCTCTAACCACACTCCTAGAAGCGGCTTTGAGTCCATACTTCTGTGCCAGGTCTGCCAGCAGGTATCAAGTCCTCTGGCTTTCTGGTCTGAGTCTAGATGGGTTACTGGTGACAGCATGTGGCATTTCAGGGAGGGCGTGAAAAAATCCAAAAGTAGGTTTATATTTGGCAGCTGGAGGGTAAAGATACAACCTTAGTCTGACACATACTGAACTTGTAGATACTAAGCAGATTTCTGAGCTTTGCCTTCCTCATTATAGAGTTTTAAATTACTTGATCCTTTGGGTATTGTACAGCAAGATGACTGTCACAGGATACTAAACAGATAAAGGATCTGAAACAGTGGTTTTCTTCAGATTTTCTGATCAGCTTTCTAGGTTTCTCCCAACCACTGCTGTGCTGTCTGCAGTTTCTGAATGTTCTCAGAAATGCCCCCAAGAAAAGTACCTGATAAAGGCATATTATTTTTATGTTTAGTTATGGTTTTGTTGTGCTTTTTTTTCTCCTCCAAAGAGGTATCACTTTGCTCCCTGACTTTCAATCCTGTGCCTCTGAACATCAAAAGTTGTACTTCAGCTTCCCAGCTGTGACAGCTGAAAATAAAAGTGGAAGGTGACTGAGCAGGCAGGTGCAGTCACAAAAATGTAGTTCTGCTTTCTCCTCTGGCTATGTATTATTTCTCTATGATTTTTGTATCCCTTCTTATTTATTTGTGCGTTATTCTTTGTGCATCTGAAAAATTAGGGGGAAATTGTGATTGCTGTCATCCCCAGGTTCTTAGTAGCTGTCAAGTGTGGAATGCATCAGCTCTGCTAGAGGTGTGCGAGCAAACCCCCTTTTCTATTCCCATTAGTTTCAGGTGACTTTTCCCCTCTCAGTTTTCTCTCTGCTTCTTGCCCAGATACAGAGAGGGGCACACACAGAGCAGGACTAATTTCTCTGTCTTTTTCTAGCTGTGATGAAGAAAGAGATCTCCTCAGTAAGAAATCTTTAGATTGTCTGTACTTCATTTCAAATAACAGAATAAAAAGAAAATCAAATGCTAAGAAGAGTGAGAACTTCTAATGTAAAATACCCCTGACCCCAAAAACTTTCTTCAAAAGCTGTTGCTACATGAAGTCTACTTGACATGGTGGTGGCAAAGACTGCAAATTTCCCTCTTTGAGAAACTTCCACAGGGTCCAAGAAACGCAACAGGGAAAAACCAAATAATTCTCTTCATTTTATGCTATCAGTTGCCACTCTTGGAGCTGTAACACAAAACTTAATAGATTTTTTTTGTGGTTTTTAGTCTTCTGAAAATTACTGTAGGATTTCTACCACAGGGTACTTCTGTCTCACAAATTCCTGGTCACCAGCCCTCTGAACATTGCAGCTTTCATATGAACCTGTCAGGCTAAGGAAGGCTGGTAGCTACCAGCAGCTGCTGCTGGGCAAAGACCTTGAATACCTGAGAGGTTAATAGATGTGCTAACCATCATAAAAAAACATTTTAGCCTAGTACAGAGTAGGATAGGTGAAACGACAGGAACATTACACAGAGCTTTGGAGCAGGATGAGCAGAAGCTGAGCCAGAGGATCCAAGGGTTTCTGGGGCCAGGGCTGCAATACAGCAGTTTTGCTTTTGAGTTTTGTCTGTCAGGAAGAAACAAAGAAGTGAAAATCACTAGTGGGAAATCCAGAAATACAAGGAGAAAATTCAAGGTGCGCTGGTACAATGGTGCTCTGGGCGAGACAGAAAACTGAGCCAACTTGGAGTGCTGAAAAATAAATTTCCTCTTGTTTATTTTTATTGTATTGAGGGAAGCAAAATTTGTGTGCATTCCTTAAAAAGAAAGATTGCACACAAACAGCACTTGACTACATCATGAATTTCTCTTTCTAACAGAGAGAAGTCAGCAAGACTCTGCATATTGGCTAATCATTCACGCTAATATGTTTGGGGTGGGTTAATGAAGAGTGTGCTCTGTGCAATCTCACTGCTATACTGTGTTATATTGTGTTTTCCACCTTTTTTGACTTACAAAGGTTTCCACTGACGGCATTGACCCTAGTATAGTGAATTAAGACTACCAATAATATGTCTGCTTTGATTAGTGTTTGCAGACCCCCAGAGCAATCCACAGACTTTCTAAACATCTGTGATTGGGAGATAAAAATAAACAAGGTATGCTTGTGACCAGCTGCTCTCAAATATCTTTCTGTGTCTATTTCAATAAAACTTATTAAAAACCTCTTGTTTCATAAGTAGAGTGGCAGAGGTAACTTGACATGCTATTTACATTTTTTAATATGTTTGTGGTTTAATTTTTAAAAATTTTTAAACTTTTTTTCCATTACAGAAACTTCTTGGACAACTCTTGCCTGGCACACGGGAAGCAGCACATCAGAACATGTGTGAAGATGACTTCACACGTCTTGGGGAAGTTGCATCATCCTGAAAACAAAGGCAACAAAAGTTAATGATATTTATCTCCTGCGTTCACAGAGAAATATCACAGAAGACTGCAGAGATTACATATTGAGGGACAATTTCACCCATCACTGAATGAAATTCATTCACCTCCATATCATATCTATGCTTTGCAATGCTCCCATTATGTGCATTAATGGACCGATAAAACCTTCCTTGGTATGCTTTAACATTACAGAATATTTCTTCCTGTAGTAGGTACCAACTAAATGAAATAGTTCATCTTGCTATTTTTTTTTTTTTGCTGTTTCAATTGTTTACATATTTTTTGGCACATTTCAGTGTAAGTTGCTCAGGCAGATATCTCCACTTGTGAGCATCTTGAAGATAACAGCTTGGCTTGTTCGTTCTATAAAATAGTTGGGTCACTAACTGCTGTGCATCCTGATGATCATAAAGAACATGATTTCTTACAAAATATCTCTCAGAACACTTAAAAAGTAACACTGAGATTACTCTATAACACATAGATTTGAACTTGATTTGCTAAACCATTTCTTTAATAATTTCCTTGAAGGAGAGGGATTCAAACATTTAGTTGTACCAATGGTCTATGCAGAAAAGTGGGAAACCAAACTGACCTGACCCAGCTCTTAAGATATATGGGGTTTTTTATGTTTAAGCAGATTAACAGTTTTTGTTTAAGTCAAAGAATCCAGTCATGCCCAATTTTCAGCATGTGTTTGAAAAGCTTTGATTGGGACTATAATCTTCAGACACTTCATTCAGTGTCAGCATCCCTGTCTGGTCTTGGATTATAAAACAACTAGAGATTAGCTCTTTGTGTGGAAGTTAGTTTCTGCTGCACTTACAGACTGTGAGGAGCACTTTCACTGGTGAGGAATTCATAGAAATCAATGAGGTCAAATGGTATTCAACCTTGAAACTCTCCTTGTAATTTTCAAAGCTTTCCAGGTTCAGTGAGAAAACACAAACCCTTGCAGACTTTCACGGGTGCAGGAGTAAATTTTCTTGAGACAAAATTTTTGTATAACATAGGCTGTAAATATAAATGTAGCCTCCTTCACAACTTGTAATGTCTCTTAAAAATATGTATTGAACATGCTGAGAAAATCTAAGAGGAATCCCTTTGCTTCCAATTTATGTCTTGTCAGTATTGAAGATAGCCAGTAGTTGGCTATAGTTGCGGAGATTTACAAGTTTTCAGTATCTGGAAGGCTTCAATTCAGGACACTTTACAGAATGCTCTGAGTTGGAAGGCACTCACAAAGATTATTGAATCCAGCTCTTAAGAGCATGGCCCATATGAGGACTGAACCCACAACCCTGACATTATTAGCTCTATGCTCTAATCAACTCAGCTAATCTCATTGGCCCTACATTTGGCATGAACTGGATGCTTTTGTGAACTAAGGCAGATTTTACAGTTGTTACTTGATTCTGTCTTTGACTTGGTCTTTTGCATGCTCATCTTCTCTGAGGTTGCTGCCTCAGGATACACCATGGCCCTCCTCTTCCTCTGCTCAGCCATTCCTTTGCTTTGTCACTCTCAGATCTAATTTGCATTCTTAAAACTTTAAAGTTCCTCTGTCCCTTTAAAGGACCATTATTAACTGAATTGTAGGTTTCCACGATCCTTTTGCTTTGTGTTCCTCTCTTTGACATATCTTGAATCTCCCTTTCATGCCCCAGTGAATTCAGTTTACCATTTTAATTACTGAATTTCATCCCCTGTTCCTTGGTTCCCCTCACTAATGCCTTCAAAAAAAGTGTCTAATCTAAAGCCACACAGATTTATGATTTGATAATCTGGTAATCTCTTGATCTTTTTCTGTAATACTGTCACCTGGCGGGATGATATGGACCATACACACAGATGTGTGGTCCTCTGGTGAAATATTGCAGCATCCAGTTAATTGTGTCAGTTTGTCTTCCAGAAGGTTCTGTAAGCAGCATGACCAGAATTGGGTAGGAGAAAGCAGACCTGATTCTTCCTTCCCACCATTGTCAGCCACCCCACACCTCTCAGTTTGCTAACCTTTGTCCTTGCTGTAATTTCTGTGTTGTGAGCACAGAATCCTAGAGATGAGGCAGTTGAAAGGGTCTCCTCCTGCCCAAAGCAGGGACAGCTCAGATCAGACTAACTTTCCCAGGGCTCTTTCCAGCTGACTCTTGTAAATCTGTAAGGATGGAGACTGTTCAGTGCCTCTTTGCATCACATTCCAGAACTTAATTTTCTTGATAAGAGCTTGCTTTCTGTATCATCTTTTGGCCATGTTATCAAGACCTTGATGTACTTTTCTACCATGTATTCCCTCACTTGATATTTATGCACAGATCTTACTGTATCAACTAAGAGAGATATTCTAAGCAGTGCCCAAGCTCTGTTAGTATTGCAATCAAAGGCAAAACCAGTGGAATTGAGGCTGTATCCATTGTACAGAAAGGAAATGTAGTCTGGACCTGAACCAGCTTCTGCTGCTACTGAGACAGGTACCCAAAATATGTCTCACTTTGCACCACATAATTTGTGAGCTTGATGTAGAAATGCTTTTTCTCCTTTTTAATTTAAAAATAATAAACTCAAAAATTTTAAAGCTGCAAAAATGCAATTTTTAAAAGAGATATTTTTCTACATCTAGTGATGGACAAAAATATTTCTAAGCTTCAGCCAGCAGTTATTTAATCAAATATTAGTTCTCTTTTATTATTCCAGCTGTGGTAGAGAAGTGGGAAAAAGAGATGGCATCTTAGAGTCATGAGACACACCAACATTTCCTAGGGAACATTTTGATAGTAAGAGAAAGAAAAAGAAAGCCTCATTTTAATAATGGTGGGGATGACTTTAATGTTTAGGATGCTAAGGCTATGTTAGTGTTTACTTCCTTTCATAGAGCAATATTTATTTCAGTGATCATTTGAATTTGCAAATAGAAATGGAATAGCAGGACAATGTAAGATGGATTGAGGACAGAATTTTTTTTAAGGGGTCATATTTTAACGTTTTCATCTGAGTTCAACAACTGGCTACTGGAGTTATCTCCCTGAATTTTAACCAGTATCTGGTTAAAATTGTATCAAAGTGATACAATTGTATCAAAGTGATGAAGCATTTTTAATTAATCTCTCACTGGAACTGTGTAGCTTCACAGTACTAAAACTTATTTCAATCTGACTCTAGAAAGGCAAATACATCAGAACATAACTTCAAAAGGATTTTCTAAGATACAGTAAGCCAGATTTTATCACTTTCCGTTACTGTAAGCAGCATCTTGAATGCAGGTGACAGGAAATGGTGATGTAGTCCAGCTATATTTACTAATTGTTTATCTGATTTCTGGCATTATTCTTCATATTTCTCCCTCTTCTCTCAAGTTTTAATAATGAATTATTTTGAGGGATTTACTGGCATCCAACTTCATGCCTTTCAGTGTCGCTCTTTGTTGTTGCAGTAATGCATTGTGCGTCTAAATTACAGGGCTAGATAGTGGTGGTTTAGAATCTCTTTTAACCATCAATAGTGGGTCTGGCGGAGTAGCTTCTGAAGGTGTTTTGTTGACAAAAAATGGCATTTTAACAGCTGTTTATCTTATTGACCCATGCCCCTCTTTTGCCCACAGAGCTCAGTGAAGTTATTATGTATGTTGTTATTATAGTGAATTTTTGAATTATTAAATAAATAATCAACCCAAAATATTCCAGTGAAGTGCCTACATTCTCATCCCGATCAAAAATCCTTTTGCAACTGGTTGAATAAACATTTGTCTCTTATGCTTTAACACACCTATCTCATCTGGCATTGTTTCTGATTCTATGAGGTTGCAGGTACTCTTAGAACTTTCTTGATTTGGTGTGAATGGATTGTTTTACTGGTACTTGAGAGTGTAGCCTTTTCTTTTTTCCTTCAGTGGGAGTCATCTCAATACCTGGAACAAAAACCAGCAATGCCTCTCCCCTTAAAGACTGCAACATGGATTTACAAGGTCAAATGCATTATTTTTAGTAAATCTGCATGACAGCTGGTTATTGGCTCAGAAAAAATTATCCCCCCTTAGAAGACAAATGCAACAGAAAAAGATGGGCACAAACTGTGTAAATTACTGTGGCAGTTTTCCACACACCCCTTGTTGAGTCTTAGAGAGGCTCCAGAATGGGCCTGCACCTCACACTTCCCCTTGGCAGCACCCTGAGGCTGAGGACAAAGAGTAGGAAGGGGAATAAATTCCAGTGGCCCCCGTGGCACATGGACACAGAATCAAACCCTGGGGAGCCCAGCTCACCTCTGCATGTACCTCACGACAGGATCAGCCCCACCTGTGTTATTCCTGGCGTGTCTCTTTAGCCTCTTCCCGAAGATCTACTGTGAGAGTGACTCCAAAAGTTCTCCACAGACTCTAATCCATTCGAACTTCCTTTCTGGGGTGTAACACAAATCTCCCTTACAGCAGTGTAGACATTACTATTTTCCCCATTCATTACAGGAGGTGAAGTCCACATTCAAGCTTCAGTCCATAGAGGGAGATGGGATAATCTAATGACAACTCTTCTCAAGGTGTATCCAAATGTCTACGAATAAATCCATCAACTACGTGCCCAGAGAAAGACTCTGCTGCTTTGTACTCAGTCTCTTCCTATTTCTTAGAGGTGAACAATGTTCATTTATTTTCTCAAGGCTTCCCAGTCCCTGGGTAGCAACTCCAAAACATTAAAACCGTATTTAGGAGATGAACTCTAAAAAATGTCAGATAGCACATGGGATAAATAGTTCCTGTATAATGAATAAAAAAAACCTGACAGTGTACTGAGCTTTAAAAATAAATAAAAACATGAAACATAGGTCCAAAAAAAAGGAAAAGAAAAAAATTCTATATATATGTAATTTTTGTTCCTACAGCTGGAATTAGCCATATTTTAGGTGAGGACGCAGCTTTCTGCATCTTGGGAGATCTATCTCTTTGTGATTTCCAAACTTGAAGCTGGATTCCTGTGTGTATACATAAATGCAGTTGCATGTAAAAAACCTTGGAAACATCCTTTTTCCTTCCTTCTTCACAAGAAGAAAGTTTGCATAAAAAGTATTCAACAAGGGAATCCGACAAATGCAGTATGTAAAGCTAGGAACCCTTTTACTCACACCCTATTTCATCCTTAAAGAATGAAGCATCGCACTAGAGAAGCTTTATGGGAAGCAGTTTTAAGCTGGCATTGGTGTTTTACTATCTGGAAATCAATTTCAACCTTTGACAGTGGAGCTTCCAGTTTTAGTGTCTGCTGTTGATAGAGATCACTGGTGGGGACTGAAGGGACTGGTGCAAGTCGTTGATTTCAGGTTTTGCCGTGATGCCCAACATCAGTGGGATGGTATTCTGTGTACACAAAGTCCAAGAAAGACTGGCACCATGTCGATTACTTTTTGTGAGGAGATAAATATCTTCCAGCCCAAAATGAATGGGCGATTGGTTAGCCAGTCTCATTTAGAGATATATATGTGTGTACATATTTAAAGATTAAGTCTTGCAGCCTGCTGAGAATGCATGGAGTTGGACAAGTTTATTACTGTGGATTCATAGGCACAAGCTGAATAGTTGGAATTTTTACATTTGCTCAACAATTCTACTAAACCCACTTTATTCCCTAAAGCGCATAGCATTTATTCTGTTTTTTCAGCAAAGTACAACTATTGATTATGAGATAGCATGTACACAAAAAAATCCTGCAACAAAATAAAAAACCCAACAGTAAAACAAAAAGCCTGTCAGTTTAAGTTTACCAGGGGTTCAGTATAAGGAATTTTGGAGCCTTCATTAGTTGAACTCCACACACAAAGGTTAATTCAACTTAACCCTATTGACTGACAGAGTGCTAAATGGATTTAAGTCGCAGTTCCATTACGTGCTTTCTTCTGTGGTGAATCCAGCATAGGAAATCTCTGAACTCACACCTATGACTTCCATGGAAATAACTTCTCCCCATTTTTGGACTGCATTTCTCTATTTCTTCACCTGAATGACAATTGCTGGGGAGACCACTGGATCACTGGGTTAGGGGTCACCCTGGGAATTGCACCTTTTACTCTATGCATCATGGCACTGATGCCTAAATGTGAAGCCTAGGTCTCCAAGCACTGCAAAAGGCCACCTGCACGGAGCATGAAATGCAGCCCTGGGACTTTCAGACCTCCTTATGGCAGTTTCATCAGGAGAAATGGGAGAAATGTACCCCAAGGCCACCTTTTCAGAGTGCAGTTGACTGGACAGCTGCCACCATTCCACAGTTTGCCTTTTTTAATAGCCTAGTCCTGCTCTCCCCTATGTGGATCCAGCAAGACACTTCATGCTTGCCATGCCTTTTCCTCGATCCCCAGATCCCACCTGTAGGTCCCAGTACCTCTCCTGTCTGCCCTGACAGGTATCTGCCTGCACAGCAAATTGATGCAGCCAGCCAGCCTGGCAGGCTCGCTCACTTTTCCTCTGCTGGGCTGGATCTCTGCCACACCAATGATTATGCCCTGAGGCTGTGCTTGCATGGACGTTTGCCAGGGAAACACGGCTGGCTTGGGCATGTTTTTGTCAAGAGCTGCTTCCCTGCCCCCGTGCCATGCCTGTTGTTGTGCTCGTCCTGCTGTTTGCTGGGCATTACAAGGAACCATGACAACAAGGGATCTAGAGACAGAAATCTACTCCTGTTTTAGCCAGAGTACTTCAACACTATTACTTCTCACATAGTCCTGCAAACAGCTGAACCATGGGACAGAAATCGCTGAAGACACCTAGCACAGAGGTGTCACAGGAGCCTCAAACTGATGCTGAACAGTAGGCAGTGGGTAATTATTTTTTCCTTAAGTTTTTGCTTTGGTCTTTGTATTATACCATCTCATTTTGAAAACTTTGTTTTATTTAGAGCTAGGAAGGATTAGTCCTCAATCTACTTGGGAAAAGCCAAAGAGTACCTTTTAATAAAGGTGTGATTATAGGCAAACAATTTCCTCTTTGAGTTTTCTAGGTCTGTTAGTATCTATGCTGTGCAGGTTAATGATCTGTTAAATCATAGTGACTCTTATTCTTGCTCATTGCACGCCTTAGGGGTTTATCAACCTAACAGCTTTTTTTCTCATCCTGTCAGAGTTTGAGAGTTCAGCCTTCACCTTTGACTAGTTGGTTATGAGTACAACTAACTTGAATGTGAGGCTCACAGAAAGGAAGAAAAGATATGGGGTTTAGAAGGAGAACTGATGCCCTTCCTCTTCTCTCTCCAGCAAATATCTTTGCCTAGACATAATGCAAACCAAATTGGCAGAATGGGCAAGATTATGTCCCTAACAGCATTTATCATGACATAGTATATGTCCACCTTGAATTATCACAGAGGAATTGTAGCCAAATAATATGCAATTAGTCATTAGTATTACAGGATTTGTTGTCAGGGCTTATTCATTCTTGGAGGTTAGGAAAACAACTAGCTGGCCATCAGAGAATGAACAAACGATTCCCTGACACCTTTTCTCCTCATTTCACATCTCCCCTCCCACCTGCTCTCATTTCTTCTCTCTGATTGCTCTCGTGCCCTTTTTGATGAGGTATTAATAATAGCAAGGGTGCTAACCTACCTTTCTTCAAACTATTAAAGCCACAGAGCACTGCCACAGTGCCAGGCAGCAGCTGCTGGTCAGGCAGTGGGTTACAGCAGGATTAGAAGCAGTCCACTCACAAATTTTCTTTGGTTTTGCTTTGCTCTTTTCATTTGTGTTCAAGAACAAAGAAAATGGAGAGTAGGAACAGGGAGGAGGAGAAGAGTTTGTTCAGAGAGAACAGAAAAGAGAATCCAGTTGAAAATAGTGCCACAAATTGGTCTAACCTGGCTCTGCTTTATGTTTCATGTGAATTATTCTCAGCTTATTTCTGAGCACCTCTGAGGTTGTTGAGATGCAGCAACAGAAAGAAATGGGAGTCCAAACTCCACCCCCAGTGAATGAACATAAAGGGAACTCTACAGCTCCAAGCTTGCATGACTTACACCTGATGGTGTGGGTTATTATTTTATAGCTATACCAGCTGTTTTCCCCTTTTAAGAATGTCCTTTAGGAAGAATATAGTAGTAGAGATAGCAAGCTGTAAATGTCATATTTTTATGTTAATGACTAGCCATCCTTCTTATTTCCTTAAAATACAGAAAATACCTGCACTCTCATTAGTGAAATTTGCTCATTTTAAATGGCAAAATAAATTGTTTTATATCTGTTCAGCATGCTGTCACAAGACAGTTATAGGAATATTACAAAATACATTCAAAAGAAATAATTTGACAAAAAGGAAACATTTCACACTGCTTTTAAATATGTTGGCTCAACCAGGGAAGTTTTGGAAAGAACTGTCCCAACACAGGTCAAAGCATTTATTCACTAAATCATTGCCTTCACTCTGCATTGTCTGACAATATAAGGTGATATTTTAAACGTGAGATACCCAGCTTTGTCTCACACATGAACACACGAGGAGGTTATTTTCTAGATGATTCTTACATTCCAGTTAGCCTGTACTTGAAAAAATGTCTAAAAAAAAAGACAAGTTGTCAGGTCTATTTTGAGACTATGGGTTTTTTTCCTGTACAGGTATGAGCAGCCTACACGTAAAGCCTACAACTTTTTGGGGAAAACCCAACCAACCAAACAAAAATTCCATGAACCTTTGTCTTAATTAAAAAGTTTATAAGCAATACTTATTCTGCTCTCTAGAATAAAAGAAACAGCTCCACAGGTAGACAGAGCATCCACTGAGTTTACTTTCCATTTTGCACAGAGCAGAAAGACCTGATCTGTTATTAAACCCAGCTGAAGGCGTATGTTTTACTCCACACAATCCTTCACTGTCTTTGCTCCGTTGTGATCACTATGAGATAGGTTCTAAGACATTAGTCAAAAGCAATGTTTTCTCAAGAAAAAGTCCAAGAAACACCTAATCTCTCTTAAAATCATTCTGAGAGCTCATTTATTTAGCTCAGGAATCTTTTGTCAGATGTCAATAAGAGGCACAAAGACTTGAATCAGATTACACGAAAGGATTTTCTCTCAATAAAATTAAGGTTTGAGCCCCTTTCTGGTACATTATTTCTGCCTTGCAGCTCCTTGAATTTTAAATCCGCTTTTGGTCATTTTTGAGGAGGTTGTTCCCCTGGTACAGTTCAAGAAGTCTTTGAGATAGTGGGTTTACTGCTATCTTTTGTTTTAGAAAAACAAAAAGGCACATTGAAAAACCACATGAAAATTGGGCAGATCTATTTATGTACAAGAATCTTAAGAACACAGGCTGGGCCCCTGCAGTTCAGCCACTGCACAGCCATGGTTAAGCACCATCCACTTAAGACAGGAGCAGTTTTTTAGGACACCAGTACAGTGGAAAATGGAGCATGGTGCAGAGCTGTTAACAGAGACTTGTATGTGACAGCACCATGTAGAGAAAAGTGTTTGGTCTTGAGCACCTCTAAACAGCTTGATTGCTCTGTAGCAGCTCAGGAGCAGCTGTTCCTACTTCTGTTTCTGCAGGTTATACAGATTCTGATACCTGAGCATCTTTGCACTGAGAGGGATAGACTGTGCCTTATGTCTCCCTGCAAAGGCTGGCCCTCCTTCTCTATCTGGTTAGCTCATTTGTGAAGAAATATTTTGTCAGGTCCCATGTAATGCTGAGCTAGTTATCTTTGTACTGGGATATTAGCTGCGTTCCTGCTGTCTTATAAGAACTAGAGTCACCATCTGTCACATCTTTGTACAGTGAACTGTGTGCTGCTAACAGTCTGGGTGACACTGAGTGCAAAGTTCACAGCACTGCTGTTTCAGTGAACCACCTTTGGGGACCTCTGTCTGCACAGACGTGATTTGAATATTTCCTAGAACAGTGTTTGTGCTCCAAAGAGTCAATCCACAAAGCTATACTGATCTGGAGCTTGATACCAAGTCTTATTTGTTATTCATAATCTTTAAGTCATTTGCTCTGTGGCATACTCTGCACACATCCTCAGACATCCTTTGGAGCTCGCTGCCAGCAGTTCTCTCTCACCTTTACACTTCCAAAACAAGTCTTATCCCCAGTGGTGAAACCCAGCTGGTAGAATTCATGGTTGAAACAATATTGTCACCCTGGTAAATAAGGCTGAAAGATGCATACTTTCCACCTTCAGATGGGTATGGGGGCAGAAAATTCTCTCTCATGGACTCCTCTGAGCTTGGGTTTATATCGCGATCTTGAAGCCAACCAAGGTATGATTTTTCATACCTCTACTTGCCAATCACACAGAGGAAATCTATGCTATCCAGAAAGGAAGATTCTTTTTTAGGCTCTGCGATTCAAACAAAGGCCAAACAAGAACAGAAAAGGTTGGATAGGCTCATTTTATATTCTTTTTCTGAAGAAAACATTTCTGTTGGCTACTGTCCTAAGAACTGTCAAAGTGATTGCTGTAGGAGTGCAACTTATGGGTTTATGATCTACTTCTCTTCAAGTGAAAATACAGTATGCACTCCTTTGAAAAGGTTTGGGAATTGGTAATTTGACAGAGCACCTCAAAAAAGCACTATGTCATGAAACATAGTGCAAAATAAAAACAATACACTAGTTAATGGTTCTTTTATTTTACATTTTCTTTCTTTCTTGAGAAGCAATGTAGTCTCAAAGTAGCTTATGTATAAATCTCTTTAAAAAATCCCTGTTTGATATCACTCCATTTCCTCTCCTCTGCCTTTCTCTCTTTGCTTCCTGCACTCCTTTATGGGGTTTAGCGAGTGAGATGTGAGTTACATTGACAGAACAAACATGATAAATTCCTGCTGCCCTATGAAATTTGTTCAGTCGAGTTCCTCTGCTGCTGCGAATCTTAATGCTGTTCTCAGGCAGAATTTTCAATCCATCAGATACTGTACAGCTGCATATGTGCACTGCAGCGGGAAGATTTATGGGTTCCTATTTTTAGGATTTCATGTTCTGGCACCTCCATGCTGTTCATTTGCCCAAACTGTGCTCTGCTAATTAAACCTTAAGACCTAAATTATAATGTAGTTAGGGATGTTCAGCCAATGAAGCAATGCAACTGCCTGAACATTTCTCAATTGCATCCATTTATATATGAAATCATTTTCTTGTGAAGTAAAGATACTGTAAGGCCATATTTTTCATTCTGAAAGGAAAACTTATATTGTTTTTTACAAATATTTCAATGTACAGTTATGTTGTTTTTTTGTTATTTCAGCATATTTAATGTATGTATACACAATGATAGAATACTTTGTAATTTGAAAAACTCTGGATGAGAACTTTTTAAACAGACACACCCTTTGGGGATCTTCCTCTGCAGAGGTTAAACAGCTGAAAATGTGAAAGTTGAAGGAAAAAGGCAGGATCAGTTTTATGCTGAAATGGCATTGGAAGCCACTGGAAACTATTGTATCTGTAAACTGAGCCCCAATTTGGTTATGCTAGCATTCATTTCACATCCTGGCATATCCTATCTTTCAAAATTAGCTTTGTTTAGCAGCCTGCCTTAACACCTCAACTTTTAACTCTTTTGCCAGGCCTAGGAAAGAGTGTCTTTACCTTAACCTTGTTCAAGAAAATGACTTAGCAGCCAGCTCATGCAGTCTCATTTTACCGAGAAGTTGAGTTCCCAGTTATTTAGTACACATTGATAAATAATATAACATAACATTGATTCTCTTACACAGATGACCACCAATTTTCTTGACTGAAAGTGTTAAGAATGAAAATGAAGTTGTCTTTAAATTTTAGAAGCATATGCATTAAGATTGGGCTATTAAAAATTTAGGATTTAAAGGTGCAGAAGCAGGCCAGACCTATGGGCTGAAACAGGAGCTCTCAGGGAAGAAGACCAACTTGGCTGAACAGGGAACTCTCACAAGAACTTGAGAAAAAAAAAGGGTTTATGACTTTTGGAGGAAGGGGGAGGCAACTCAGGAAGAGTATAAGCATGTCATTAGATCATGTAGAAAGAAAATTAGAAAGGTGGAAGTTAAACTAGAACTCCATCTGGCCACTGCTGTGAAAGACAATAAGTGCTTTTATAAATATGTTAACAACAAAAGGAAGGCCAAGGAAAATCTCCATCTTTATTGGAAACAGAGAGGAGCATAGTCACCAAGGATGAGAAAAGGCTGAGACACTTAATACCTTTTAGGATGAGAGAACATAGCCTTAAGTTCTGCCAGAGAAGGTTCAGGATGGACATCAAGAATAACTTCTTCATGGAAAGGGGTTGTTAAACATTGGAATGGACTGCTCAGGCAGGCGGTGAGGTCACCATCCTTGGCAGTGTTCAGGAAGCAACTGAACACGTAGTGCCGTGATCTGGTTGACAAAGCGGTGATCAAAGGTTGAACCCAATGATCTCAGAGGTCTTTTCCAACCTATATGATTCTGTGACTCTTTGATTCTATTTTTTTTATTTTTGAATGGATGGTAACCTTAGGGCTCATGTAAAACAAAAATGAGAAACAGAGGAGAAATCCTGGATGCAGAAGATGAAAAATGCTGTTACTGAGACGACAGTGAAGTGACGAGAAATGCATCCATCCCAAATCAAGAAACCTGTGATGCACTGAGTTTAGGACTAACAGAAGTAATATTAGTAATATTAAATATTAGAAATTTAACTNTCATGAAACATAGTGCAAAATAAAAACAATACACTAGTTAATGGTTCTTTTATTTTACATTTTCTTTCTTTCTTGAGAAGCAATGTAGTCTCAAAGTAGCTTATGTATAAATCTCTTTAAAAAATCCCTGTTTGATATCACTCCATTTCCTCTCCTCTGCCTTTCTCTCTTTGCTTCCTGCACTCCTTTATGGGGTTTAGCGAGTGAGATGTGAGTTACATTGACAGAACAAACATGATAAATTCCTGCTGCCCTATGAAATTTGTTCAGTCGAGTTCCTCTGCTGCTGCGAATCTTAATGCTGTTCTCAGGCAGAATTTTCAATCCATCAGATACTGTACAGCTGCATATGTGCACTGCAGCGGGAAGATTTATGGGTTCCTATTTTTAGGATTTCATGTTCTGGCACCTCCATGCTGTTCATTTGCCCAAACTGTGCTCTGCTAATTAAACCTTAAGACCTAAATTATAATGTAGTTAGGGATGTTCAGCCAATGAAGCAATGCAACTGCCTGAACATTTCTCAATTGCATCCATTTATATATGAAATCATTTTCTTGTGAAGTAAAGATACTGTAAGGCCATATTTTTCATTCTGAAAGGAAAACTTATATTGTTTTTTACAAATATTTCAATGTACAGTTATGTTGTTTTTTTGTTATTTCAGCATATTTAATGTATGTATACACAATGATAGAATACTTTGTAATTTGAAAAACTCTGGATGAGAACTTTTTAAACAGACACACCCTTTGGGGATCTTCCTCTGCAGAGGTTAAACAGCTGAAAATGTGAAAGTTGAAGGAAAAAGGCAGGATCAGTTTTATGCTGAAATGGCATTGGAAGCCACTGGAAACTATTGTATCTGTAAACTGAGCCCCAATTTGGTTATGCTAGCATTCATTTCACATCCTGGCATATCCTATCTTTCAAAATTAGCTTTGTTTAGCAGCCTGCCTTAACACCTCAACTTTTAACTCTTTTGCCAGGCCTAGGAAAGAGTGTCTTTACCTTAACCTTGTTCAAGAAAATGACTTAGCAGCCAGCTCATGCAGTCTCATTTTACCGAGAAGTTGAGTTCCCAGTTATTTAGTACACATTGATAAATAATATAACATAACATTGATTCTCTTACACAGATGACCACCAATTTTCTTGACTGAAAGTGTTAAGAATGAAAATGAAGTTGTCTTTAAATTTTAGAAGCATATGCATTAAGATTGGGCTATTAAAAATTTAGGATTTAAAGGTGCAGAAGCAGGCCAGACCTATGGGCTGAAACAGGAGCTCTCAGGGAAGAAGACCAACTTGGCTGAACAGGGAACTCTCACAAGAACTTGAGAAAAAAAAAGGGTTTATGACTTTTGGAGGAAGGGGGAGGCAACTCAGGAAGAGTATAAGCATGTCATTAGATCATGTAGAAAGAAAATTAGAAAGGTGGAAGTTAAACTAGAACTCCATCTGGCCACTGCTGTGAAAGACAATAAGTGCTTTTATAAATATGTTAACAACAAAAGGAAGGCCAAGGAAAATCTCCATCTTTATTGGAAACAGAGAGGAGCATAGTCACCAAGGATGAGAAAAGGCTGAGACACTTAATACCTTTTAGGATGAGAGAACATAGCCTTAAGTTCTGCCAGANCAAAAGACTGGCACGCCAGAGAAGGTTCAGGATGGACATCAAGAATAACTTCTTCATGGAAAGGGGTTGTTAAACATTGGAATGGACTGCTCAGGCAGGCGGTGAGGTCACCATCCTTGGCAGTGTTCAGGAAGCAACTGAACACGTAGTGCCGTGATCTGGTTGACAAAGCGGTGATCAAAGGTTGAACCCAATGATCTCAGAGGTCTTTTCCAACCTATATGATTCTGTGACTCTTTGATTCTATTTTTTTTATTTTTGAATGGATGGTAACCTTAGGGCTCATGTAAAACAAAAATGAGAAACAGAGGAGAAATCCTGGATGCAGAAGATGAAAAATGCTGTTACTGAGACATCAGTTAAGTGACAAGAAATGCATCCATCCCAAATCAAGAAACTTGTGATGCACTGAGTTTAGGACTAACAGATGACTAAGTTAAATTTCTAATATTACTAGGGTTATGCAGAATTAATGAAGAAATAGAATAGAACAGAAAATCCTTTAAAAAAAAAGTCTTACTTTCAGGCACTGAAATGAGAGGAGGGGATGAGAAAGGCTAAACTGTAGAAGTCTGAATAGATAACTTCGTGGCATATTAATACAGAAGCCACTGAAGACTGAATCTGCCCTCTCCAGTTATCACACAAAGATACCTGCACATGCATTTTTGTCCTTCTCCATTTAGTGGGAAAATAAGTAGTTCTGTAGCCCTGTCTCCTTTGCTTACAGAAAATATAGAAGGTACTTGTTACATCTTTGCTTTGAAAGAAAAGTAGCATTAGAGACTAGAAAAACTCAATGGCATGAAAAGGGAAGTAGTTGTAAAGAATCATGGAAACATTATCTGGCTAAGTGAACTAGAATTACCACCAAAACGGCTGTCTTTATTTCTGCTTCACTGCCAAGTCCTGCAACTAGATCCCTTATCACACTCCCTTCTGGCCTCCCACATAAAAAAAAATGTAAAGAAAATTCATTGCAGAAGATGTGCCCTTCCCTCCAGTTCTGAGAAATTTAGGTAAAAATTATACACTGCATCTCTGGGCTTTACTACCTTTCCTAGAAATCCCAGGGCTGCCACAGCCCAAGGGTAGTGATACCAGTGCGAATTCATAGATCTATTTAACTAACAAGGTAAAAGTGTCATGAAAGACTTCTCTGAATTCTAGTTATTCTGCCTGGTTTTGGAACAGCTCTTTCTGAATAGAAAGAGAGAGATGTAGCCCTCAGCAAGGGCATTCTTGTGGCTCTTTTAATTTCCCTGACTCCCCACTGTGGTTTCTAAGGTGTTGTATTTGGACAATTGTTTTGTGCATTTCTCACTCTAAGGTTGCTTTCTACTTTCAGAAGCAGGGACAATACCACCATTTAAAAGTAAACTATTTTTTTTGATTTGCTTAGTAGGAAGTGGTGACTTTTCCTTCCCGGAGGAAAATTTTCAAGCACTGGGAATTGGGGAGCTGAAGGAACTCTAAGACCAGGTTATGCAATGGTCCTATGCTCTGCATAAAGATGATTTCAACTTGCTTCAATTTGGGAACTGTACTGGGAAACTGGGTTCCACAGTCCATGCTCTCCTTCACTACGGGAGTTTAAGGAACTACATGACACAGCAGTTGTGTCAGATGCTCAGATACTTACACCATCATCTTTCAAAGAGATTGTTGGTCCATATCCATATCCATATCCATATCCATATCCATATCCATATCCATATCCATATCCATATCCATATCCATATCCATATCCATATCCATATCCATATCCATTGCTTTGACTGGCAATGAGATTCTGTTGAGTGGGCATTGAAATGGATATGGCAACTAGGTATTGCTTAATTCTGGTTAGGTGACAGCATAAATCTACATGCTGTGCTATGTCCAAGCTCCATGTGTGTTTATGTATCCATGTGCCTATTTCCCTTCAACAAAATATGGAAGTTTCTCTGTCTTGCAGAGCTGATGCTATGTAACTTGACATTAGACTGAGAAGATTCTAGATGGGTGGTGAATATTTCTAGCATTATCAGCTCTTTTTTATATGTGCTACATACAGAATTGGGGTTTTTTAACACAGAATTTCTGATTAGTTTATCCAAATGTTTCCTTCTAACTTTAAAAAGGTGTAAATCCATTTAACTGAATTGATATTCTTTAGGAAAAAAGACATCTAAGCAACACCTGTTCCACAGTCCTGTTTAGCAATAGACTGATCCTTCCTAAATATGGAAGTTCAGGGTGTCACTGCAGTAGATGATATCCACATATGAGCTCTATTATAAAAACTAGGAAACTCTTATTGAAATATAACATGGATATTTTAGCAAAATAACATATTCATGAGCGAGAATATTTCTAGCAACATAACCTATGGACAACAAATATGCAGAGTTGTCATTGTATCCTTGGAGATCACTAATCAAGGTTGGCAGAAGGGGTCAGAGTATAAAGAATACACTTCCTAAGAGTCCCTCAGCTAGAATGTAGACAGGGGTTTTTTTGTGCTCTGAGCTTCCTCTCATCTTAAGGTGACAGGAGGACAGTTGTTATTAGCTACAGAACACTCTCTGTGAGTTTGGTTTGTTGGTGCTTTCTCTTTTCTGGCATTCTATCAATGACACATAATGTCTCCAGTGGCCCAGGCAACTCCTTTAATCATTATTATATTCTAGAATATATGCACCATGTGCATAAAATGTCAACAATTATTTAGGCACGATATCCTGCACTGTACAAAGAAAACACTGACTACATGCAGAAGATGAGCAAATCATCACACCCTCTTTGAAATATTGTATTAAATAACCTTACAATGCCTTATTTCTATTCAAAGTCACACTGGTTGCCTCAGGGCATAATTGGTTGGTTCATTTTTCAGCGCTGCCAGTTATTTTTCAAAATCATAAAACTGACTTTATCTCTGTAGTCTCAGTAATGCGCAGGTACTGAGGGGATTATGTTTTGTGAGCGTTCTCACATTAATGCTGTTGATGCTGAAATTTTCACTAAACTGGGGGATGTCTTGTTTGTTCTGGGGAGATCATAGCTTGGAGAAAGTTTCTACTATGACAGTTTTCATATCTCTTGGAAAACCAGGGGATATTTCTGTGAACTCATTAAATACATATTAATGTCTTTGATAACTGTATCTGACTATTTTCATTTGAAGTGGAGCAAATATTTGCATTATTGCTGTTAACTACATATGGCTGCTTGACACCATTAACTGAACATAGAAAGGAAATAAAACCATGAAGTTCAAGCAGATGGGATTTTTTTTCCTTCAAGGAGAAATAGTAACTATTTGCTGTATTTGCATCCACCTATATATATAATTTAGTACTACTACCATGGATGACATGTCCTGTTAGAGGCTGCTATTAAAAAGCATATTTTTTTAGACCATTTCATGATACGTATACACCTGCTTTGATTCTTTCATAATGATTTTATAATTTTTAAGTTATCAACACACTTCACATGCTAAAATAAATATAGATGTGAGTTAAAGATAGGACAATTTTATCAGACATATTAAAATAAATCTAAAATTTTAAATCCATTTTTAAACTGAACAAAAAAGTCAGCTGCATTATTTTTAAAGTTATTCACTACTTTTACTGAACAAAGGTTTGTGGCTTTGTTCTTTCAAAATTATTTCTCCAACATCCTTCAAAGCATGGCAAGTACTGCTGTTAAACAAAGGATCCCTGTAGTGTGAACAGCAGTTATCTCCATGTAATTTGAAACACATGCCTTTTTAGTTCACTAAAACAATTAAAGCAGGGTAAATATTAGGGACAAATGCACATTAACGTACATTCCTTTTAATGAGAAAAAATTAATTTTGACTGTATTGCTGTTTCTCATGCTTCTTGCATAGCTGTATCTTGAGATTTAAAATCCTTTATGTTGCAGCTTGTTGCAGCAAATGACATTTTCATCTCCCGAGACATCCCTTGACCTCTCATTTCAGTCATCTCAGAATCCTGAGATGAAGCTTATCAAGACTAATTCATGAATGAGCTTTCTGTTGGTTAAAATGCTTCATTAATTACGTCTGTATAAAAGCTGAACAGAGGTTTGATGGAGAAATTCTAAAATGCAGTTTAGGAACATCGTAGGAAATGCAAACAGGAGTAAAGCCCTCATGGACTTTAGGAGAGAAGGCAGAGGAACTTGGGAAAAAGATGTATTTTCACCATTGTAATGGAACACAAGCACACACACTCTGATGGCTGGTGCCAATGGTAGTGACAGAAGGCACAACTTTCCCAGCTTGTCTTGGTACCTCTGTACTGGGAATTGATAGTAGATAGCACCAGAAGACTACTCCAGAGATTCCTAGTTTCTGTTGTCTCTTTTGCTATTTACACAAGAATTGAGACAGTTTCTCCACTTTATGAGAATAAATGATTCCCTGAAGAAAATGTCTTCAGCTTGACTGTGAACAAAAACCTAAATCTTTAAATGATCACAAACAGATAATTAGAAAATATGTGTGAATTTATTGAACACACATATTAGTTTGCACCATTGAAAGCTCAGAAGTCAAAGTGGGACAATTTCTTAATAATATTTTTGAAGCATTATTGAGATATTATTGAGATTTCAGAACAGAACTTTTCTCACAAACTGGTTTTACTTTACAGATACTTACAGTGTTCTTCAAAATTCTAAATACTTTTTCTTATGGCAGGAGAGCCTTAAAAACAGGGGGACTTCAACATGGAATGTTATTGGCCTGTGTAAGTCATAACAAGAAGGAATACACCTTGGTAAGGTGTGGTATCGTTCTCTCGATGGTTAGATGATATACTTCAGGAGACGGGGTTGCTCATGGAACACATGCTTTATTCTCAGGGGTCGTGGGTACCAGCGTTTGCCATCAGCTGCCAGCCCAGCTGCTGGCGTGGCTCCAAGAGAGCGAATTTCCTGTAACAGTATATTTTATCCTATTCTGTGTTGAATATTCTATTTACAGTAACCAACCGGTGTGAGACACAAATCCTATAGAATTTGCATACAGCCTATGAGAACTACTACATTAGAATAAGGCACTACCTTCTTATGCTAATTTCTATAATCCCTTCTTCCTGCTATCCTGCAGACCCTTTTTCTGCCTGGTCACTGGTATTGCTCAATATCCTGTCCCCTGGACTGGCATCCCTTCCCATATCAAAAGTGACCGTCATTTCTACCTCACCCACTGGCCCAATGTTCTCCGAACCTACTGCTAAACAATCATATTTATAAGGTTTCCCTGTATCACCTTCCCCAACAGTAAGGTCTGCCAGATGTTGGTGGCTAGAACAGACTGCATCTTATTGAGTGTATAGTTCCTGAGGAAATGATTTACCAAAGTAAAAATTTGTCATCGCTACGAGCAATGCAAAGGCAACATAATTGTAAGAGATTTGACACTACTGTAGTAAATGCACCTTGAAGAATATCTTTAACAATGTGGATTTGAAGAGTCATGATACAAGTTATGATACAAGAATTGAAATTAGTGTTTTGTGACTTCCCTACAAAGTCTTTCTCTTCTGAGAATCTCTGTCATCTTCTTTGTATCAAAATGGGTGCTTATTTTTTTAAATCACATATATAACAATAAATAAATTCAGGTAAATTGCTTTGGTGCCACCTGATTTTTCCCACAAAATCAAAACTACACTCCAGTTGAACTAACTGGGCAATTTGAATCAAATTGTCACTAGTGGGCTGTGATGGGTTGTGACTGAGGAAGTCACAGCACCACAGCTACCAACAGTTGATCAATCACTTAATGCTACATGATGACATTAACTTTGATTCCTGGCAAATCAAGTTAATCTCTCTGTAAGGGAGAGTCTCTTGTGCAGTTAGCTGGTAATGTATCTATAAGCCATGAAAATAGTGTATCAAGATTTCAATACCATTGGTAAGCATTATGGATGAGGAAATAACTCTTGTAAGACATGTCAGGAAGTGATTTGCTCTCAGTAATGCAGAGAGATTACAGTGTACACAGAAATAATGTGCCTTGAAACTTCAGTGCAAAAGACAATTTTTCTTTAGGGAAAGATGTTCATATCCTTGTGAGTTAAATTCAATTGAGCACCAGGCAGAGCAGCTGGGAGGGAAATTCAGTGCATGCCATACAGAACTGCAGAGTTTATTTTGGCCCTGTAAAAGGGTTGTATATGTTATGACAAAAAAATTTGGTGTGTGTGCCTGGACTGGGTGTGACAAGGGAGTGGAAAAGGGTATAATCATTTCTACCTGTTGTACTCCCTTCTAGCTAAACTGTATGTATGGAAGGTAGCTGTGACACCTGATGCACCTGAGGGTTAAAGAAGCCATCAGCATCCTTGAGACAAATGGCACAAAATGTCCCAGTAGCAAACCCAGATCTTGTCTGTCTGACGGTCCACTCAAGGTCAAATGGTGTCTGCTTGTGACGGGGGTCTTGATGTTGCTTAGAAACTGTTGTTGGTGCACATGTTTAATCCCACTGCAGAAGTTTAATACTGGGGCATTGAAGATTTACAGCACAGCACAATGTGAAAGTTGTTCTGAGAACTTCATTTGGAAAGGGATGCTTTTGGGTTCTCCTGCTGTATTTCAGATTGGTTGACAAATAGTGCTACTAAAGCTCTGTGAATTTTCATGTTGTCCCCATTTCTCAGGGAGCCTTAAATCTACTTGCAGCTTTCTCTGTATCAAAATATCAACATGGCACAGAGCTTTCACAGGTATGCATGAAAGAGCACAGTCATTAATGAACTTGAACCACTGTAAAGCAGGTTTTTCCTCAAAAATGGTGAGTGCAGTTCCTTTGGGCATGACAATAATGGAATGTATATGCTAAATCTCACCTGAAGATAAGCTGATTATTATTGGAAAATCATCATTGCTTTTAAGTAGGAAATTAAAAATAAGCAATAATGGGCAGAGTCTGGAAGCAGACTACACAGGACATTGCACCTGATGTAGTGCAGATCAGAAGCAGACAAAAATGGGTGATACATTTCAGCTGTTTTTTTTCCTGCCATAGGAGGCAGATATAGCTTTAATGACCTATTTTGCAAATCTGATTTTTCTTCTTAAATTTTTCTGAAATTTCCTTAAGAGTTCCCACCTACATTCCTGAAGTAGTTCATTATTTATTGGATTATTCATGATTTTTGGATTACTTTTCTTTTCAGACAAACTAAAGATTGCATACTTTACTGCTAGTAAATTAAAAGAATCTCCACAAACAATTTAGCTATTCATGTATCAGACTAGTAGAAAGTTACAACTGTTGTGGTGACAAGGAAGACGAGAAGGAAAAGGACAGATCAAACAAATAGGATACTGAAAGCATCACAGAATCACAGAATTATAGAATGGGAAAGAAAGGAAAATCAGGAAAACTCCTCAGCTTGTAATGTAAGGCTGTCGGAAAGGCTGAGATAATGATGAAAGTGGGTGTACAACAAGGTTTTTAACTCTCAAGGTCTGTTATATAGTTAATCCATTCAGTCTAAAAATGTACCTGAATAGAGGTCTTCTAGTCCCCTCTTCCAGATGCAAACAAACAAAATAAAGCAGACTTCAAAATATGTACAAAGCCCACTTAGATCTATATGTGTATAAATTTTAGTATTCATCCCTGATAATCAGTTATTGCTGGAAACTGGATTTTGAAAGACCAATACACATTGACAGTTTATTGGGGCCCCAGGGTTCTTAAAACCTGGCCCATAATCTCTCCTCTTGGTCAAACTGGGTACAGGAATACTTTCAACATTATATATGTTCCTAATTGTTTGCTATTAGACAGGTCCTAGACTACTGAAAATATGAACAGTTTAAAGTTTTGTGTTAAGACTAATAACCTCATATTTGTTATGAGCTATTCACAAGAGTTTATCATTACGGTTAATGAAGAACATAGTTCACACGATGTAAGCAACCCTCAAAAAAGGTCAGATCTTTAGTTCTTGAAAAGGGTTTTGTTTTTGTCTTTAAATTGAAAAAAGTACAGGAAAAAAAAACCTCTTGGGTGAAATTTAATTAAAAGTGATGTGTAGCCAAGTGCAAATATATCTTCTGAGATTAAAATTTCTGCATCTCTGCACAGGACAGGTACCCAGTGCCATGTTTAAAATGCAGATTGTGAAGTCTTTCATTAGGCATTCAATTTGGCATCCAATTTGAAGTCAATGCAACTTCTGCAATTAACTGTAATGAACTGGGTTTGGATCTTAGTTTTGTTGGTATAAGCAAAATCAAATATGAATCCTACTCTTTATCTGTGTTAAACGTTTTCCTTGGATGGAGCTGAAGCTGGAAGTGCAATTGTCTGGAAATCCCCTAACATTCCCAATGCACCTGGGATGTGTAAGTTTCTTACTGTGGCTGGCTTTTGGAAAGGGATATTGTCTTCTGAATCCTCCCTCTGTATTTTTGCCAGAGAAGAATATTATAATTTCTGATGGGGAAAACGAGGGGAAAGAAGGAAAGTGACTCACCCAGCATCTGACTGCAACATCTGCAGTGTTTAAAGCTTCAAGAATGGGATTCCTCAGAGTGGTGCAGGAGGCAGACCAGCGCTTCTCCACAAGCCCTGTGAGCAGGCTGGGTACAAGCCAACTGTGTCCCCTGAGGCACAGGTCCCGAGGGGCTGTCCCCAGGAACCAGCTGGCCCAGAACACAGGTATGCTGCTCTGCAGACATGCTCTGTCCCTGCTGCTGAGGAGAGCTTGCTGTAGCTTGTGAAGCTGCCTGGAGAACCCTGCTGCAGGGTGCAGGGGGAGCACCAGCTCTTGCTGAGCTGCTGCTTACAGCTCCTCTGGCAGCCTGTCAGGCAGCCGAGCTGTTTGACACTGTCAGACACCGATGCCTCAGAAATGGAGGCAGGATGTGACACCTCCTGCTCAGCTTTATGTACACTCTCTCAGGTCAGAGTAGTTTTAGTCTGATCCTGCTGCAGCTAAAGCAATTTCATCTGGGTGCTGGTTTATCTTCTCACAGATGTGTGAAGGCAAAGTCCAGTATGGTTCAGTCAAGTTACAAACATACTTCAGTCTGTGTTGGGTTTGAACTGGGGGCAAGACCCGTGTGACCATTTAGGAATGTTAAAATGGCCCCTCTCTAGTGTAGAATCATTTTGGAGGAATTAAGCACACACAGTGGAACAACAACGTGCAAAGACCTTCAGCAAATTATTTCCAAATTAAGACTGTAGTTAACAAAATTAGGAATACAAATAAAAAAGATGTTATTCTCCCCAAACTCTCATACTAAGTGTTCTTTTATAGTGCTTTAATACTTAGGAATGAAATAAAAAGAAAGATGATTAGTTTACAAAAGTGTTAGGATCAGCAGTGACATTACAACTAGTAATTACAAACTGCCTTTGCTTGTTGACTGTCCTGACATCATCAGTTGTGTTTAAATAGATAAGAATTAGCAATCCCACACTAAACAGAACAGTAAATAGCAGGACTGTCTTCTGAGATTTAGCACCAAGCCACAGACTGTTAATGGGAGAATGGAAGCTGTGAGAGGGAGTGAGTCCTGTTCCAACTGCTAATTAATCCGATATATAAATCCTCAAAGAGAGATCAACAAAACAAGGCTCATGTTTTTATGGAAGGTGCTTTTCTAACAGCAGAAGAGAAAATAATAATAATAATTAGCCAGTTGACTTGGAAGGCTTTATGTGGAAAGTACACAGTGTTATGTGCAAATATGTTGCCAAATGGAGAGCTTTCTTTATTTATTGGAGTGTTTGGAGGAACAAACCAGAGACTTTGCATATTCGATTGCAATTTGCATATTTACTTAATGCTTTTCCTTTTTTTCTACTGCCTACCCTCCCTTCCCTCAGAAACAAACCTACAGCAGAGCAGCCACATTTCTCAGAGCCAGTTTCATCTGCTGACATCAATGGATTTGCACCACAGATGAATGTGGCTGTTTGTGCCTTATCCTGGTAATCATGGCAGCTGTTAGGCTTGACCGTGAACTCAAGAATCCCATCATCTGTCACAGTGTTTGTCTTCCCAACAGTGTTTTTGTCAAAATACTTACGCTGGGAGAGAAACACTGTGGTGTGCACAGCAGGTCTCAGCCTTCTGCCCAAATCCAGCCCAAAGGTACAAAACTTTCTCTTGCATTTTCTTGGTAGTGTGTCCTATTATCCCAGACAGGAAAGGCAAGAATCTGAGCAGACAAAATACCCTCACCAGAAAGAAGGCAGCTTCAAAGCACAATTTTAGATTTGTTTGATGGAGGAAATTTGGTGGCCTCATTATAACAAGGAATGAAGGTCTTATGCAGGACACAGGGTGAATTTAATAACATTTAATTTAATAATTGTATGTGAGTGTCTATCTGTTGTCTGTGCATGTCTATGCACATTGTGGCTTCCACATGTTTAACTTCTTTTCTTTGTGATGCTGATTTCAGTTTTCTCCCATTCTCTTCCCGGAATTTGTTCTGTACTGCCTCACCCAGGACTATCAGTTAAGAAGAAACGTTAAGGGACAGTCTGTTAAAAGCGTTGTGTATTGTAGCTTATGCACTGCAAACACACAGAAATGAACAGAACAAGGAGAGGCACTAAAGCACTGACTCTTCTCTAGATTCACAGTGATCTCATAGCCCATCCTATGACCTGTAACAGGATTTTAAAGGCATTCAACACATTGCTCAGGATTACACACTCAAAAACTTTTAATTACAACAAACACCTCACTTCTACATGATGATAATTTTATTTTTCCTGACTGCTCTGATGCAAGTCAACCAGAAATATAATCCAGAGAGGGATATTTTAACCTAGTATCTTGGGAAATTTGGCAGTGAAATACAAAAATTTGTTTGTATGGACAATGAGAATGTGCTTGATCAGGAGAATGTAATTTGGAGCCTTTAATGCATCTACTCAGTTGAAACAGTAAATGATGAGCAAGTCAAATGTTACAAATACCATTGTTTTCTAACCCTGCCAACAGTCTGCTTCCTAGTGAGTTTTTACTCACTTTTTCAATCAGTTTTTACTCACTTTTTTACCACGTTTTCAATCAGTGGGACTGATTGAACAGGTTTTTTTTCTGAATGCAATTCTTTTAAGTCCATATTTTACCTTAGTGTTTTTTGCTACTAAGAGCAAAAATACATATTTTTCCTAAAATGTACCTGTTCTATATGAAGTTACCGAGGAAGTAATTGCTTAAATCTTGTATCTCCTGTGATCTTAATAGAAGCTTTAAGTTGTCTAGAAATAAGTTCCAACTCCTCATTTCTATCAGAAATTATTGAATTCTTGCTTTTTCGAAAATGGGACAATACAAACTTGCCCAAGGCAATACAACAACATGAGCTGGTGCAGACAGACATCAGACCCTGGTTGTGAGTATGTGGAGCTGCCCCACCATTAAATTTGACCACACAAACTCATGTGTCCAAGAACTCCCAAACAAATTGAGAGACCAATCTATAAAGAAAAAGAATATGGACTTTACACTCAGTTTTAGGCATGAAAAACATATTTTTTTCTTCCATTTTGCCTTCCTTGCAGCCTGTTCAGATCTGCTTGTGGTGTCATACAGGCAAAAAACCAGGACAGCACATCTCCTCTGCATATCAGATTTATACCAGCACATTCCAGACAAGATAATCTTCTGTTGTGAAGCAGTTTTTATACTATGCTGATTCATGAACAGAGTTAAAGAAAGGGCTGCATCAGTGGACATGCCTGGATTTGCAACACACATTTTATGTCCTTGTGTTTTATAACATCGTCACACATAATTGAGACCTTTATAAATTCTTCTACAAACAGGTTTCTTGCAGTACTAGAAAAGCAAACAGTACAAGATACCCAGAAATGTGCATGATAAAAGCCTGGGATCTATCTCCTAGTGCAGAACAGTCCATCTCACTACATGAGTACATTTTAAATGTGCATGGACCCAGCACTGAAAACTCTATCTGTCTAAAAACCTTCAGCAGCTGTCACTGCCTTTCACTTCACAGAGAGCCACATCCACTCAGAGAAACTAGATGTCAAACATAATAAAAACTTGCAAAGATCAACTAAATTCTAAAAAATAAAATAAAAAAAAGAAAGGGAAAACATTATAGTTATTGGTTTTTTCAAAGAATATATTGTAATTAATTTCTTTCACTTGGAGACTGTTCAGATCAGTGCATGTGCATGTGCATTCTGTGGATTCTGCCTATCTGGTTAAATGCTAGTCTTCATTTTATTCAGCACATTAAATTTCAGGGTTTGAGGGTGAACAGGTGNTATTGGTTTTTTCAAAGAATATATTGTAATTAATTTCTTTCACTTGGAGACTGTTCAGATCAGTGCATGTGCATGTGCATTCTGTGGATTCTGCCTATCTGGTTAAATGCTAGTCTTCATTTTATTCAGCACATTAAATTTCAGGGTTTGAGGGTGAACAGGTGGGATAAGACCAGCTATTAGACCAGCAGCTATTCTCTCATGGAGTTAGTGAATTGTGTAATTTAAAAATGTGAATTAAAAAATTATAAATAGCAGATTTAAGCTGTAGCTCATGGCATGATTATCTGTTTGTAACCTGTGATAGTCATGCTTATGAATAGGGTTAGGAATGGGGAATGCTGCTGCAGTTTCCCCTTTCCTCCATGAGTTACTGTTTTCCCCCAGCACTCTGATGTGTTTGTGTCTAACTGCACACTGGTCAGATCTGCCTCTCCACTCAGAATATGTGTTCAGAAAGTGTAAGACAACAGAAATCTATCACCTCTATATTAAGCTGTGTGGCACTCATTTTCTTGATTCTGCCAATATTAGAAACACTTTCCACTGGAGCTTAAAGGAAAAACCTCCATCTCTTGCAGTCCTCCAGGTCCTGGCCCAGAAACTTGAATAAAGCATTTATAGTGAACTCTTCCCACTCCTTTGCTGTTTCCTGCCTCACTTTTCTTATAAACATCTTCTGTCAGACACATAAATCTTCTCCCAGCTTATTTGGGCTGTTCCTTGGAGGCTTACTATAGAAAGAAACAACTCAGTCATTCCTTCAGCTCTTCTGAGCCTCCCTTTTGTGTTACTTGCAGCCTTCCAGTTTATCCAAGGGCTGCAAAGCAAGGACTGAGCTGAAGCTGAGAAAGGATGTTATTTTCTGTTAAGATTTTAGAAGCTGAACAGCTCTGAGTGTGTGTTCTCCTAATCATTTAACTGGAATACATTGAATGTCTCATGAACTGAGATGGTTTTTAAAGCAGAACTATGCACTTGCTCCCAATTCCCTTTTTCCTTTTCTTGTTTTATTTAAAAAAAAAAATAACAAGGAGCAATGAACTTGTGTTGGTCAGGTGAAGAAGGATTTCTAGGAATTACATTCTTTCATGACTTGAGATTAGAACTCTACAGGGAAATCCAAAGTAAGCAACCTGAGTTCAGAAACAACTCTTTTCTGCCTTTTAGGCAAATATGGTAAAAAACTGGGGGAAAAATCATCACTTGTGCAATACATAAGTTAATTTTATCATTATCTACTGGCCCTTCTACTGCTTTCTGGTTCTTCTAGAAACAGATTTTAGAGCCTTTCTGCAACGGAGGAAACAAATTTTCTTCAAAGAATTTCCAAATTCTTAGATATAGCTTAATGCTAATGGCATGGTTTGGTGAGCTCATATTACAGACAGACCAAAGGAAATATGGAGTTTGCAAACGTTTACATGGGTGGTACTCAGAAGAGTGCCCATACATGAAGGAGGATTTGGCACTTCTTTTTGTTTTTGTCTTATATGAGGGGAAGTAATATCATAATGACATAATGATAGTAAAATTCTCTAGGCAGCAGGTTGCCAGAGAGGAAAAAAAAAGATGAAAACTCTTTTCCTTCTTTATGTCATTAAAGGTGGTTAGGAGAATGTATTATCCAGAGAGGCACATTTGAGGTGTTTCACAGTACAACTAACCTACATTCAACCAGATAAATGCCAAAAGGCACAATTCTCTTATCTCTTTTCTCCCCAGGCATGTACTACTGCCTCCTCCCTTGAGATAGACCTGGCGATCATGTGGTTGGAGGATGACCTCAAAAGCTCATTGATCTGCTGAGTAAATGAGTAATTTCTTATGGCAGGCTCATTCTCTGTTGGATTAATTATCTGACCCCATTTATCCAATGGCAGTTTGATTGCCAGAGCCAATGGAAAAAGTAAGGAACTTGACTGGGATCACACCTTCTGTGATCTATAATTAGACCAGACTATAAATAGACACATTACATCTAGTGTGAAGTCTCAGAAGAAAGGGAACTGCAGGGGAGGACTGGTGATTTACAAGATAATTCCTCAGGGCTTTCTCTGGGCTGATGGAGCTGGTGCTGCTTCTCATCCTGCAATTCCAGCTACCTTGGCAGCTGTGGCTGGAAGCAAAGGCAAAGCAACGTCAGGCAATTTTGGGTGCAAGAGGCAAAGGAAGTGCATGCTGTTGATTTCTGAGGAAGAAAGGGAAGATGTAAATGCAAAGGACAGATTGATAGGCTGAAACCACATCTATTTTCTGTATGTTTTGTTGTGTTTGGAAAGCATTTCTGCTAATGTCAAACAGTGGAGAAAATTTGTGTTTATAGTATGGTACAGATTTCTGATTGGAATAATTGTGCTCAATGGAGTTGAGGCAAAAGCTCACCCCAGAGTAAGGCAAAGAAGTGGGCGTGTGTAGCTATAGGGAAAAAAATAAGAAGGACAAAAGACTCCTTGAAAAGCAGTGATACTTTAAAATGTTTCTTGCATGCCAGAGAACTGTTATAGCTGTAATGTTGGGGGTCATTGCTAGAACAATTGGTGAAATATGGGCTGGCTGGAAGAAGTTTACAGCAACAACACCAGCTTAGAGCACAAGATCTGAGACAGCTTGTACTGAGTCCTGTGATCTTTGACAGTCACAAAATGTGAATGAAGCAGGCAAGGCAAAAACCTTACAATAGAACAGGTTTATGAAATATAGTTAATCAACCTTCAAGATAGTATGATAGTATGAATTTTATATATATTTATCCATTTTCCTGCCTTTTGTGTGCTTTCCTTCTTCTAAGAAAATATTGCTTGAGTCAAGTCATTCATATTTGTAAGTGAGGAAAATTACTCTGGAGAGCATCACAAAGCTTAGCCTGATTTCCCAAATTTTTGGCTGGACAAGAATCGATGGTTAAGAAGCATCCCCTGCTGCTACGAGCTAAATCTTGACAAAAACATGTTACAGAAGTAAACCTCTTATGTCTGTTTACATGTTTCAAATAAATTCTACTGGTACATTAAAAAACCACAAACAAACAATAAAACAAAATATCTGCTTGACTCTGTTAAGTATAACGTGTTCCTGGACACCTCTAATCAGCACGTAACTTAATGCAACAGTGATATACTTCGGATCAATGCAGCTTGTTGAGTTTTCAAGAACTTTAATATTTTAGTAGAAATATGAGTCTAATAGAAATGTTTCTATTTAAAGGAGAGCAAGAAAAACCAGAGACTTCATTCCACTGGTATATGTGCCTGTCAGCTTGTTCTATTGAATTTCCTGTGCTTTATAATCATATTTTATATTGTGGTAATTGAGAAGAAAAGAAGTGTAATATTTTTCTTTGTCACCTTCTTGTAGCCCTTTTATTCTACTAAATTATCTCCTTACCACAGTGGGAAGAGACCAACCAGACAGTTGTTCAAATATTGTTCTCTTTTTAAAAATAAAAGATCAACTTTAGCATCTGCTTTGGATTAAAAGGGAAGCTATCAGGTAAAACAAACAATCAACAAAACAAAACAAAAAAAAATGACCACAAAGGCCTCATCTACCTCTGTCTATCCCACCCCTACTTGGGCTGATTTTGCTCCCTCTGTGGAACAGGCCTAGGTGGAGATACATGTGTTTTATCTACAAATATTTTGTCTATGTCATTGTCTAAACCTTGTCGATGTGGAGCTAAAAAACAGAGTCCTAAGCACTCTATTTCCACTAGTACTTTTTTGATGGAGTCACAGTACACTTCACAATGATAGGGTACTTTTGAGGAGAAATAAAGGGCGGTTTAGACAAGCCCAAGGGTCATATTATGCAAATGCTATGTGCTCATTAACCTTTCACACAGCTGAAAACATTTGTTACCTGGTTACCTATTACCCTTTTGCCTTCCTCCCTGTCCCAAACCTTGCAACCGTTCTGACACATCTCATCAAAGATTTAATTTCAGGGAACTGCTGCCATTGGCCCACTGATCATTAAGTTTTTATTACCTTCAGAATATATAGCATGATACATTTCCTGGTAGACTGCTAAGTAATGCTTTCAATAATTAAAAATCCATAAATAATTAAACCACAACATTATATTTGTCAACATAAATGAACAAACTCTGTCCTGTGAGCAGCATTCTGAACAGATATGAGCTGAAAACACGCAGTGATGTGTTCAATAGCTGTATTTAGGAATAAATCTTCCTTTCCTAAAACAGATTTATATTCATTTATCCAAATAATAGGGAATGCAGTGATTCTCAGAAGATATCATTGTCATCAAAAAAAAATTAATTTGTATTTGTATTACAACTGAAAGCAAAGGAACCCATGTGAGATTAGGGCCCCATAGGGATTAACACTTTGTGAGTAAAACATCAGAGGATGGACAACTTTTCTTCAAGAATTTGAATATGAGATAAATAACATCCATGAAGTTTTACAGCAGATGCAGACAGATGCAGAGTTGGAACAAGACGAGCCACTTACGACCTTTCAAAATAAACTCACATGAAATTTGTGATTCTGGGAATTCATGTAATATATTTTTGACATCTTTCTCTGTATAGATCAGCCCACTGAGAGGGAGATTAAATAAGAGCTACTGAAAATAAAATTAATCATAGCAATAACATCTGGCTATAATTAAGACATTTCTCTTTTTTTAAGAGACTTTTTTCTTCTCAGTCTTCATTTTATATGTATTCCAACTTTAGGCTTTTATTTCCTATGAGATCCAAAGTGATTTTAGGATTGTTCAGTAAAAGATAGTAATATGTCACTGCTCTGAAATTTTCCATTGTCTTTCACATCTCTAATACCTTTCACTTACCCTGCATTAGAAATGTAAACATTTTTATGCACTGACTTTATGGAAAGTGTAAAAAAGAATAAAGTCATGCTGTTGATAGAATTTTGCTTACAGGTTGATTTGCACCTCAAAAGTAAATATTATATATAGATAATATTATATTATATTATTTCTATATTATAACTTGCCTTGATGAGGGACACTGTGGGCATCCTTGGAAGAAAATGTTCCCAGTCAAATGATATATTGTGTTAAATATCACCAGACACCCACAGGTGGACTAGGAACTTGCAGGTTTCACGTTCATAATGTCCTGAAGGCTTTATTTCAGTTATCTCAACTTAATGGTCAGGGGTCCCAAAACATAAGGATTTAAGTGAGTTGTTTGATGCCACACACCACAGTCAGCAGTTATGAGAGGTGATAATATAGGAATTACTAATTTTTCCACTTTTCAGCATGAGACAATGCTGCTTTGCAACTGAATGCTCCATGTCAGTCATCTACACGAAAGAATGAATATAAACAAACTCTCAAGCACTTGCTTTTGCTAGTGGTGACAAAGAAGTAAGTTACATTTTGGAAGTGCTGGTATTTTCTTTATTATCAGCTCTCAGTCAGAACTTCAATTATACTCATTTCTCACTAACAAAATGCTACTGGAAGGAATAATTCACAATAGATAATGCATTTGTTGATTTTTTTTTTCAGTTTCCCTACTTCTAGACTTTAAAAAAAGTATTTTTTAAAAAAGTTTCAAGAGAAGCTTCCTGACTTAAAAACACATAACTTGAAGTACATGAGCAATCTCTATGACTTCAAAAGGACTACTCAGGTGTTTATGAAACACACATATAAGTGTTACAAGATTACTGGAGATATCTTTTGAACTACAAATGCCAAAATAAAAATAATAATTTTTCACCAACATTTGAATTTAAAATTAACTTTTAAAGCATATTGCATCTGGCAAAGCTTTAATGCACAATCATTTGTGCATTCATAGATATCATATTCATAGATCTCAAATATGCAAAATATTGTGCATTTTTTAATACAAAACTGAGGTTCATTTGGGAATAAATTAATATTTATTGAAATATTGTTCCCCAGATTTCCAATACAAATCTCTTCAGAACTATTACTGTAGAATTGGCAAGAAATATGTGTAGATACAGGAACAAATGATGGTCAAATCCATTTCCTAATATCTAGCACAGAGCCACTTTTTAAGTGTCATATTGTTTTCTGTTTGCCACCTCCATTAGGTTGATTTTCCTCTCAAGTTAATAAGTGGAAGTCAGTAAGTGTCTAATGAAAATCCATGAACAGTGAAGTACAATGAAGTAAGCAAGGAAAACAGCCCGTTGTTTTCATTGTGATTATGAAATAAAACTTCATACTTCTCCTTTCAGTGTTTCATCAGATGACCTGGAAGATTATTGTCTTTTAATTTTAGTTGCCCAAGCTCATCTCTCCCTCCCTTCAGTAAATAAAACCAGGTGGCAGTTTGACCTGCAAGATCTCTTAACGTATTTTCGGTCAAAAATATGCTGCTGCAGATGAAGTAGAAACACCCACATGCCACATTCCTGCCTGCTTTGTGAAGAGGAATAGAAATCAGACAAAACATCAGTGGTTCCTCTAATTCAGTTTAAATCACACACTGTGTTTTTATATCTTTAGGGAAAGAGGAAACATGGTTCCATTTTTTTTTTTAAAGCACAAATAGAGGAGGTCATTATGTTATTCACAGCTATAGGAAAACTTTATCTAATCATGCTTTGCTTGATCTGCGGTTTTCAGGTCTTTTCTCATTAGGAGTTGGAGTAATTCTTCATAAACTTTAAGGAAGCTTTCCTAAGAATGTGAGTTTTTAAAATATGTTGACATGCCTTATGTTCTGAAGCATTAAGTTTTGAGGAAGGAGATAAAAAATTAGATGTGTGTTTTGACAAGACACTGTCATGAGAGGGTGGTTTATGTCACTTAATTATCATGACAAGTATTAGCAAAAGAAGTTTTTGTCGCCCTGCTTTTCTCAGC
>WAAE01017014.1:0-11679 GCA_013400495.1 Nicator chloris
TTTTTGTCACTGGGGGGCGGTCATATAATGGAACAGGGTTTCCAGAGACATTGTGGAGCCAGAGACATCTGTAGAGGTATTTAAAACATAACCAGACCTGTTCCTGAGCAACCTGCTCTACAGGATCCTAACTGTGCAGAGGTGTTGAATCAGATGACCTCTGGAGACGTTTCTTCCAACACCAAGCATTCTGTAGACTTGTGATTCTGTGTTTCCTAAAAACATCCAATTAAACACAAAGAATGAGGTAAATTAGACACTCTATAAAACAAACAGGATACTTTTAGGAAGTTTACTGCAACATGTGAAATGATCAGCCAGCTGGGATTGTAGTTGTCGGAGCTAAAGAAAATTCTCCAGAAGCAGTGAACAACTGTCTCTTTGTAATATGTTTTATAATCTTTGCCTAACCTTTGCCTTATTGAACCACTTTACAGCTATCAAAAGAACTGATGAAATTCCAGATTCAATATATGATCAAGGGAGTAAGCCACTGAAGAATTCACTGTCCTGTTCTGAATGGGCAACTACGACACTGAACTGGGGCAAAAGTTTGTTCAGCTGTCATAAAATGGTACAAACCACAGCCTCAGTATCTGAGACCATGGGCAGAAAAGCTCATGGTCGTTCAGGAGGCTTAAAGGATGAGGAAAACTATTTCCCCATGCCTGAAGGAACACAACAACCACTGTTATTGCTGTCTGCAGGACTGTGAAACAATCCTAGGCTAGGGGTTATATCTCAGGACCATTACTACAGTCACTAGAGATTTGTAAGTAAAAAGATGCTTAGGTAATGATGCTTAAGGTGGGAGAACTGAGAGTAGATGCACCAAGAGTAGTAGCACAGATATGAGCAGCTGAGTTTAAATAAGCTGACTCTAGAATGTCTAAAAAATGATGACATAAAAGTTTGATTCACTGTTCACTGTTAAATGAGAGTTTGGTTTGGTATGGAAGGGATTTGGACCAATTTGAATTTTTTTTCTCTCTTACCTTTCTGGGTCTGCTTCCCTCACTTTCTCCTAGAGAACTACGAACATCAGTAGCAGTCATGGGAGTGAAGCTGACTGGATTGGGTCTGGGGACCAAAATGGTAAGATTATAGAAAGAAGAGCTGCTGATCTCAGCTATGCTTTTCTCTCACTTGAAATGGAGGGCAAGTTACAGATGTAGAGAGAATGAGGGCATTTGGATGTCTCCTAATGAAGTACTTTACAGTTACAGAACACAGACTGAATTCCCAATGTTTTTTCCAGCAGTAAAACTTACAAGATTAATTTCTGCCCCTGCATTTTGAAAATTGTTTCTTCCAAGTTTTTTCACTTCCACTGAATGTGTGTTCTGGATTTCAAACACCACCCCACCCCCATCAGCAGTTCTATTCTATACTTTCAGTTCCAGTTTTGATTCTCCTTCCAGCACTTCAAAATTTTACAGGTTAGGACTTTTGTTTTAGGCTTTAGACCACTTGATGCTACTTATGTGCAACTGCCAGCCTGAGTTTAGAAGTTTTTTCTGAGTATGTAAACAATATTTCAAATGGATGGATATCTACCCGAAGGCTATAGTGCTGTCTCTGGAGCTTCAAATGTCGATGTAAACTCTTCTATTTTTATCCGTATTTTGGATGAAGAATTTAAGAGATTTTTCTGTCCCTTTTCCCTGTTCCACCAGCACACGTTTGTGTTCTGTTGTGTTTGTGTTCATACACATCTATCTATATTAAATGCTTGCCACAGGTTTAAACTATTGAACTGTTAAAGCACAAGACTGCCATACTTAAAATCTGCAATGGTAAGGGTTTAGGCATTTCAAAGTTTAAATCTATTATCAACTGGACAAAGAAAACCTATACACCAAATTCATATTTTTCCTGAGTCTACAACATATATGATATATTCTTTGTCTTTCTCAATTCCATGATGCTTCATAAAATTCCATTCAGTATGATTGAGACTGTGTTAGCATTAATGCTGATTCATCCAAAACCTTTACATAGTCCACAGAAGTTTACATTTTACCAGTATTGTAGACAGTATATATGTGTTATTTGCATATATGAAAAAGAATTAAAAAGTATGCAGAGTTATCAAGCATAATAAATCCCAAATAGTCAGTATTTGTATTTTTTCAAAGTAAGCACCTTCAAAACATCATTTTCACTTCAAAGAGATGTTGAAAGTGTTGTGTCAACAGGTTCTGTAATGAGATGACTTTTCCACATCCAAACACATTCAGGAAGTGGAAGACAAGAACTGTAAAAAATTCAATGAAACAACTAAATATTATTTTTTAACTTACAAAATCATGCAATATAAATCTTGATTAGAGTTTGATGAAAACAGTACAGTTGTCACTAATGAGCTATTCACATGTAAGTTTCAAGGATGCAGCCCTTGGATGTAGAAAATACCTATGAGGTTATCAATCTGTTCCCCTGTCATGGCTCTTGCATTTTTTAGTGATTTATCTGGTCTAGTTAAAGTGTCTTAATTGATGAGACATTCAGAGCTTCATCAGAAAGACTGAAGGATTAATGTTCAGATTGAGTTCTGGGTAAGATATATAGTTCAACAATGGAAACTACTCCAGCAAAACTTAAGGATATATTTTCATCTGTCTGTAAGATTTCATCAAGTCTCAGCTGAAAGAGATTTGAAATAAAAAGTCATGCTGTGAAGGGGGCATAACAGTACAGACACATACCAACCAGCAGACACACTGTAATAACATAATTCATAGTCACAGACTGCTGTATTATTTGGCAAAAAAAGTCCAGCTTTGCATAGCCTGTCATAAAAACGAATTGCCAACTATTTATTTTAGTGTTCCTAATTGTTGTCAGAATATGACCAAGGTCTATGACACAGAATTTTTCAAAGTCAGCCCAGGAAAAGGGGCGTACATTTATCAATGTTTTTATTTTATTCACCAATGCAGCAGCACTTGTGAAGGTCTGTTTTTATTTAATTCTCAGGATTTTGTTGTTAATGGAAAAGCTGTCTCATAAATTAGGGAAGTGCTCAATTACAGACCTGACAAAGATTGATTTAGTTCTATGCTTGGTCACTACTGGCAAGTGAGGGCCAGTAAACACCCAGTCAAAACTAATGGTACATCACCTTAAAGGTGATCAGGGAATAAGTAGATTTAAGAAGAACAAATGGCTATATAAAAGCATGTTTTTGAAGGCTTGGTCAGAAGATATCTGAAGTCAGTCTGAAAATTTTCATTGACTTTACTGTGTTTTGTCTCAGACACCACTTACGAAACTTCTGTTGTGTGGGGGCACAGAATGCTGTGTCCCTCTTTGGGAGATACAGGCAGCTTGTGTCTTGCTAAAGAGGTACTTTTGTACTGGGATCTCACATGCTCATGAAAAAGAAGGGAAATAACTTATAAAAATGCTTTACTGAATGTGCATTTCCATTGATAAGTCCAGTACTCTTACATTTTTTTATAGTAGCAGTTTCACCATCAAATTCAGGATAGTATTATTGTTAGAAATCTAACACTCAAGTGTCAATGCTGATAATACCAACGTGAAGAGAAAGCAAAATAATTTGAAGTTGCCATGCCTCATTGAAGGAAAACTAAATTACCTTACAACAACTAGAGCTAAGGTATTAAGAACAAGTAAGGACGAAAATCGTATCAGATAAGAAGCTAAGATGTGAAAAAAATGTCAACAAATGTTAGCAAAACACAGTGACAAAAAACCCAAGATGTCACCTCCTTTTCTGAGGCAGAGCAGGTAATACTTCTAGTCTTCTAATTCAAGTGTGAAGGGCTGGTGGGTGATTGTGTGAGCCATGAGTTCATGGGAAACTATAAGATATGTATGTATAGATATTGATATAGGTTTTGTGATTCAGTACATTAGGAAATTATGTAATTAATGCTGCCCATACCAACAATATGATACTTTCTTTGTTTTTGTAACCATACAGTATTTTTCTCATATAAATGCTTCCTGATTAATTTAATAGGTAACATTAATACATTTTAATTTATATAAAAACTGTGTTTTTCCAAGATTTTTTTTTTAAATATGCTGCAGAAAATGGAAAATGCATATAGAAGATGTGGGTAATGAAACTACTGAATATATCTCCCTATCTGGTTTGGGTAAATATAGCCCTGAGAAAGTGGGTTATTGTGAAACAAAAAGCTCTGCAGTCTTCTGTGCCAAAAAGTCTTTGGGTGACAGCTGGCAGGTTACTCAAATGAATGTTTTTATAGGTAATAATGTACTGTCTTTTCGTTGGGCATTTAATTTAAGAATATGTATTTCATTCCATGGATGAACTGAACCCCCTGATTTCAGCTGAATTAAATGTGCAGATGAAGAGCTAGTCAAAAAGCGAAATATTATGAAAGAATCAGATAGCTGATGCTTGATGTTGGACCTTCGAAAAGGATAATTCTGACTTTAGTTTCTTTGTGTTTCAATCCTCCTGATCTCTACAATATTTCTTCCTCACTTCAGAAAAGTCTTCTCTAATGCATAGGATGCACTTAAATACAAAATGATGACAGATAATTAGAAGTCTGGTTTAACTAAGAGATTATTCTCTTTCTGTCCAGACAAGAACATATAAATGGGAAAAAGAGTTGGTGGCTTCTGCCAAACAGAGATCAGAAAGTAACTTCTCATTGGTTAAATCTTGTTTAAGACAGACAAAAAAGAGACAAAAAAAATCAGACCAGATGTTTTTAGCCATTTAAATTATTTAGGTTCAGCCACTTGAAGTGTACATAAAATTCATGTGTAACTCTAACCTTGAAAGTAACCATTGCTGTTCTCAGCCATCATCCTCTCAGTCAAACAATTAACTGTGCTGTTGTATCATTAGAGGTGTATGGATCATTTTGCAGAAGTAGAAATAAGTCTGTCAACCTCCTTCCCCGCTGAAGTCAATATAGTTAGTCTTGATTCACAACGATATAATGGAGAACACAAATTGGCTTTCTTACTGTAGCAACCAACCTTACTTTCAGTCTGAGTCTTCCAGCTGACACTGTTAATATTTTGTGTCTCACGGTGAATTAAAGAAAATTAGGCACAAAGTGTGCAATACAACATGGAAACAGTGAAAGCCTCATGTGCTGCAGTAAATGCAGGAAACAAGACTTTTGAGTGTTTTCTTGCTATGTGAATTTGTATGACAGGCTGCTGATCTTCACATCTAGAAAGGTGAAAATTTTAACATTCACATGAAAAAAAAGGCAAGTACGATTTTGAAAATACACTGATATTAAGAGAAAAATAGACCAACTTCATTATAAAACATAAAGGAAGAGATTTGCAATTGCAGTGAAAGTAGCTACTTGGTTTGATTTCAGTCGTGGGGCTACAAGAAAACTGCAGTTTTGCTCCACTGACACTTCCTGCTACAAAGTTGTCTCCAGCACAAAGCTCATTTTATTTCAGCTTCTAAAACGGAGGAAGAAATATTTGGATCTCAAAACACCAAAATTAAAGTTATCACATAAAAGCTCCATTTATCAATGGATTTGTACATGATTAATGTCTGAAAAGGTTGGGATGGGTTTTGGATGACTTGAGTCTGGTCTCTGTAGGCAGTATTCAATCCTACTCATTGGCATCATTAAAAAACAGATCTTCATTTGCTTAGGCTGTGGTGTAAAGAGTGAAAAAAGATGTTAAGTTCTTGAATCTTTTGCATTTCACAAAAATAGTTGTAAGGACCTGTTGATATGAACATTAATTTTTTAACAGAACTTGAGCTCAAATTACAACTATTAATAGCTTTGCAGAGTCACTCAAAATTTAAGTACAAGAAAATATCCTGGAGTTTATAAGTCAAATCAAGCAGATTTTTGTTTACCAGAATTTTTCTTTCTTGGCCCTAATATTTCAAATTTGTCAAGCCTATTCAAAACAAGAAGTATGGTTACTGAAAAAATTAAAATATTATAGAGTTTATGAAAACTGGTCAATGAAGAATAAAACATACTCCTTTGTAGATCATACATACAACCTTTATTCATAACTGAAGACTTGGCCATGCTCTCCCCATGGGTCAGATGCACTTAGGTTTTCAGGGATAGGTTTTGTGCATAATAGAGAGGACACAAGTTCATGGCTTTTCAGATGAGAACTTTTAAAAAATGCTGATTTCTTAAATGGAGAAATTATTTTCTCATACCTCACTTAAAACACTTCTTTTTTAATCACAATATTTTATTTTCATGCTTCCTCTTTAATGTTGCAAAGAAATAACACAATTATAATTTCCTACCACAATCAACAACAACAAAAATCATCATTACCACCTTTCCTCCCCTTGTGTAAAAGAGGGAGCATAGGGTTTTGGATAAGCAAATAGAAGCCAGATGGTCAGATAAAAACATCTGCTTGTGCTTAAACCAAACTGGTCATTCCCTACACCAAGCAAAGGATTGACTTTACATGCAGTGACATCTACATTGTTTACTTAGATGCATTTCCTGCTAATCTTCTGTAAGAGGAAAACAAAAAGGCACAAAAAAACAGCCATCAGTTTCCTCTTGTCACCAAAACCTACATTTTCTCTCAGTATCAAATACAGCTTTCAAAGTTTGAAAACAACAAATAAACAACAATAACTGGCAAATTGAAAAAGCATGTGGTTTCATTATTACACATGTTCTGTGAAATCACTCTTAAAAAACCCCTAGTTTTATATGCTAAATTAGTGTGTGGTTGTGTGGCTTTTAAGACTTCTGTAGCTTATAGATAACATATGTATTATACAATATGGTAGTTATTAAATAAACAGTAGGTATTCTCATGAATGGTAAAGGAATAGGCTTATAAAATGTTTTCAGTGTAAATTATCAATGCATAAATATAACAGTTTTGTACAGAGTATTTAAAGAAATTGTACAACTATTTTATAGGCTTAATTAAAATACTGAGTCAAGTAAAAAACAATGACAATGACAATGAGAAATTAAAGTGAGGAAGAAAGGATATGTTCTCAGTTGACACTTAAAACATGTAGTGTGTAGAGAGGCATAAATATTGAAGATCATTCCAGATGCTTGCAGCTGTGGAGGGAGTTCTGGCCCCAGAGGTAAAATCACCAACCTTATGAAGTTCAACAAGAGAAAGTGCCAGAATCTACACCTGGGATGGGGCAGCCCTGAATGTACTGGGGAATGACGTGCTGGAAAACAGAGCTGCACAAGTTGAATCTGAGTCAGCAGAGCCCTGGCAGCCAGAAGGGCCAAGTGTGTCCTGGGGGGCATCAGGGACAGCATCGCCAGCTGGGCAAGGCAGGGGATTGTCCTGCTCTGCTCTGAGCTGGACAGGCCTCACCTCGAGTGCTGGGGGCACTTTTGGGCACCACAATATAAGAAAGATACTAAGCTATTAGAGAGCATCCAAAGGCAGGCTACAAAGATGGTGGAGGGCCTTGAGCAAAGGAGGGATCCCTGCCAGAATAGGTGTTGGGTTGGAAGTGTCAGTCCAGACAGAGAGCAGAACTTTGCAGAGAGAAGCAGAGCTGTGCTGTGGAGGATTTTCAGATCCTGGGGCTGTAGCCATATCATAGGTTCATGTCAAGGTTAAAGTGATAAAGAAAAACGGGAAGCACAATCCTAGAAGAGGCATGAGAGACATGAAGGACTGTGTCATGGTTTAGGAACTGTAGTTCCGCTCCCCCCTCTGCACCCCTCCTGTAGAGAGACAAAAGGCAGAGATTGCAGGCTGAGATAGAAACAGCAATCAGACAGGAAAATTAAGAGTAACAGCAACAATATTAATAACAACGGTGTACCAAATAGGGGATGTTTTACCTGCAAAATTGCTCATCAACCAACCAACCCTGACCAACCGACATGGTGCAACCCTGAGACAGTGAACAAAGTGGTGTTCAGACTGTCTGTTCACACTCTGCTACCTCGACTGCAAGCCATGCCCTCCTTCCCATAAGTGAGAATCCCTTCCTTCCTTCCTTCCTTCCTTCCTTCCTTCCTTCCTTCCTTCCTTCCTTCCTTCCTTCCTTCCTTCCTTCCTTCCTCCCCTTGACAATGATGCAATGTGCTATGGAATAACAACCTAGAAATGCCCACATGGCTCCAGGCTCTACCCCTCACAGCTAATGCAGAAAATTCAGTCCCTCCCTGACCGAAACCAGAACAAGCAGACATTTAAATTTCATGGTGCTCATTTTAGTAAAATCAGAAAACACCTCTGTTGCTGTCTTGACAAAATTTTATCAAAGTAGATAAGACAAAAATATTCATAGATTGTTTCCATGTGTAAATGTAACAATATTTATACTGCTGGCACTCAGGACAGAAGAGTGACAACTTATTCACAAAGTTATGAATGCACATGGAACATTCCGCTGGTAGTAACAATTTAGTTCATCCTTTAGTGTGCAACTTTTCTTCTCTAAAGATTAAATATCTATATAAGACTTGGATATACTTATTTTACTCTAACAGTTATAACATTGCATCCCATAAGGATGGCAGTCAGTACATGAGTCTACCATGCAGAATATTAGAGAGCGTAAATTTTGTTTTAATGGAAAGATAATTAAAATCAGACTGTTTTCCAGAAAATGCAGTATTTGAAGAATTTACTTCATGGTTTAAAATGTACAAAGATACCTAGTGAATTCTTTCACATCAATGGCAGAGTACAAATGTTAAATATAGGGCATGGAACTTCCACAGGTAAAGAAAGCTTTAGTAATCCTAAGTTATATTTTCTGTCCCTCTGTGCAATTTTTGCATTGAATCTTCCCTGATTTGATCACAAAAATGCCATAAACACCATATTACAGTTATGAACTTTAATAAACACTAAGAAGATAGATTGGCTCTGTCATTATATCAAACTCTTTGGACCCCAAAAAGGGGTACCAAAAAGGACTATCACTGTTTAACCCCAGCAGGACACTTGGCCCCACCCAGGCACTTGCTCATTTCCTCCAGTAAGATGGTTGAAAGGATCAGAAGAGTAATACTGAAAAAAACTTGTAGGTTGAGATAAAAACACTTTAATAAGTAATGCAAAAGCTGCATATGCAAGACCCAAAATCTAAATTATCTTAAATGAGTAGAAAGATAGAGAGCAAATTATTTCTAGTGATTGAAAGAGACAGAACAATATTTTACTCAAAAAGCTTTTAAGGAACACAAGGTTTCTTGCATCCTTTCGTGTCATTCATGTGGAACTTATTTCTGTTTTGATTGATGCCAGTCTACCTACTCAGTGCAATTATTTACAGGCATGGTTCAAATAAATTATAAACTCAGTCTAAATATTCTAAACATGATAATTAACATATTATAGATAGACAATAACTGTAAGCAGAGTAGATCTTGAGGATGTGCCAAATTACCCTCCATTAGTTCAGTTATTGAAGTGCCAATACTCACAGCCTCATTTGCTGGCAGTTTTGTTATTTTGCCTTTTTTATTGGCTGCTATCTATTATAGTTCATTCTGAATTTAAGAAATCATTATTCCCTCCAGGCATTAGTCCATATTTTGTACATGACTCTTCAAAGTAGAAACTCAGCTGCTGCTGACAAGTCAAAGTGGATAGCTGGTATTCTGCTAACATTTTAAAGCTCAACAGATGCATAAGTAGGTATCATACACCCCAATTAGTTAATTAAAAACCTGCAGGTTTAATGTTGAGTTGGACAGAATGGTGTGATTCAGCAAAAAGAGGTTGATAATTATAAATAAAACTTTGATCATTCTACGTTAGTACTGAGCAGCTCTGAACTCCAGACAGTCAATTGCAAAACATGAGTTACAAACCAATAGCAACCAAGAAAAGCATGCTGTTCTCATCAAGCTGACTCTAAGGGCTGCACCTTGTCCAGTGTGTTGAACTACATTTACTAATATTTTATCAGCTTTAATTGCAATTAAAAGAATTAATTCAATAAAACAACAATTTCATAACATTTTTTCCAGTGTAGTTGATAACAGCATGTGAAGTTTGATTTAGAAAAACTGAGCTATGGTTTATATAATTTGCTCACCGAAATTAATTTGTATTTTACAAGTGCTAATCACCAGATTTTGCACAGTTTGTATAATCAGAGAATGCATAGAGATGCAAGGCCTACACTCTTGTTTTCCCAAACAACATGTTAACAGAGCCTTAACAAACTTTAAAGTCAATAAAACATGCTTATAAAATTATTCTCCATTATAGTGCAATCAAAGTTACAAGATAATACAGTGTTCATTCTTTAGATTTAAGTTTCCTCTGACAACAGATTATGCTGGAATAAATTTCAGTTACATCAAAGGAATACTGAACAAGTGTGAGAGAAGAATGAGGTCTTTTTAACCTCATTTTGTTTTCTAATTGATCAATATGTCAAATTTCATGCCTACAAGGAAAGTTTTTGTTTCTGTGATGTTTGTTCATTCTTTTGCAATAGTATTTACTGTCCTCATTTTGTGCATGCACCAGAAGAGTGTAATTTGCTTTAAGAAAACCATTGTAATTTAAATTTTAAAGGAAAAAATGCCTTATCCATTCACAAAAAAAACCCCCTAAGTCCGTTCATGACAGCAAAAGTTCAGAATTACTTGATATACTGGCCTGAATAATTAACCATATTTTGTATGGGAACTCAGCAAGGATTTAGATAGTTTTAACCTTTTCATTTTTCCCTTAATAGACTTCTTCCTAGAAAATATGCGTCAGGTAATTCCAGGAAAATGCCTTGCTTTTTGATCTTCATCACCAAAACTTCCAGAGATAAACTTTCATTCTCTGAATCTCCACAAGATTTCTTTTTTTCATATTACTCAAGCAATTTTCTTCAACCTTGAGGTCTGAAGGGCATTTTTTTTTCTAAGTTTCATTTTTGTTCTAATTTCACACTTTTCATTATGTTAACATATTCCTTTTTCTTTTTTCTTTTATCCCTCTGGACTTTTATCCTTCACTGGCAGGTTACTGATTCATTTTATTCCCAATTGTCTGTTCTCCTCCCAGCATCCTGTCATGACCCATAGGTTTTATTTTATCATGTACTATATTTACTTTATGTGACTCTAATGACTATCTGCATTGTCAGCTTGCACCCCTGGTAGAAACACACAGATGCATTACCTGAATCTTTGGCATTGTCCAAGATTTTCTAACTTACTCTGAGCTAATTCTTCTTCTAAAAATAATAAGTAAAATCAAACAGAAAAACAGAAACAAACAAGCAAAAAAACCCCCCAGTTTTCCCTCTTTGCAATCCGTGAGTTCATTATGTGAAATCCAGGTCTATATCGGAAGGTGAGACTTTGTGCAGGTTTTGACTGGGATGGAGTTTTCTTTATGACAGCCAATATGGTGCTGTTTTAGTTTAGTTTAGTGACCAAAATAGTGGATAGCTTGGATAGTAGTAAAAAGTTTTTACAGAAGGACTGATAAAGTACTGGAACTCTCTGCCTGGGGAGGCGGTGGAGTCACCATTCCTGGATGTGTTCAAGAAAAGCCTGGATGTGGCACTCAATGCCAAGGTTTAGTTGAGATGTTAGGGACGGGTTGGACTGGATGATCTTTAAGGTCGCTTCCAACCTAGTGATTCTGTGTAAATCTGTAATAACATAGGGCTGTTTTAGCCAATTGTGCTGGTTTGAAAGCAAAACTAGTGAGACACTCCAAGTCAGAAGTATAATTTAATAGAGC
>WAAE01017018.1:0-19481 GCA_013400495.1 Nicator chloris
CTGTCACTACATGTTTTTGTAAAGAGTCTCTGTCTTCCTTTTTCTTTTTGCAGGTGCTGGAAGGCTGCCATTAGTTCCCCTTAACAGACTTGCTAGCTCCTGCTAGCACTGCTTGTGTGCAGCAAGCAGGGACAAAAGTGCACAATAGACTATAACTCAGTGGTTCTTTCCACTTGGGACAATTTACAGAGGAGGCTTTGAGTCAGAGGTAAAATATTTTCTTAGTACTAGTATGTCAAAGACTTCAGCCTTGATACTGTGAAAAAATCAAAATACAAGTTGCTAAACTCAGGATCTTTTTAAAACTGTGTCTGTTTATGAAGTGCTTCAGGTTTGTGTTTACATTACAGATTTGTTTTACGTTACAGATGTTGTCTTTGATCCCCAGTAAGACTGGAGGCATGTATGAGTCCAGTGGAACAACTTAGGGGACATCCATCCTATTAAACTTTTACTCTTAAAGAGACACATAGGACTTAAATATGTGTTTTTATTGAGGCTGGGGGGAGGAAACTGTTTAAGAGGGTGAATATTAAAAAGTAACATTTATAAACTGCTAAAATAACTACAGAATGTTGTCTTGCCAACCTCATTTTCTGCAATGGCAGAAGCTCTGTTGCTAAGTAATTAGCAGAGCCAAAGAAAGAAAGACGAAAAAAAGAAAATCCTATTTCTAAATTCTCCTTAAGTAGCACTTATATGGATATTAGATGGCAGCAGACATGGTTATAATTGTTCTAACATAATGTAACTCAGTCACACTGAAGGGAGCACCATGAAAGCGTTATGTAGTGAAATTCTGACTGTATGGTTTTATCTCACAACACACATCTCCATTTGCCCTGGACTTTGTCTAAAATTCACATTTTGCTAAAGGAGAAAATTTCTTCCTTGCTCCATGGTGACATGGTACTTAGACTTGACCTCTGGTTAGGCCTGAGAACTCCTGAGTACCAGCTTTCCTGCTCAGGTCAGTAGAGAACCTTCTTTCAGCATCACAGTGGGATCCACCTCACTGCTTTGTCTACAGTTGCAGGGCAATTCAGTGATGAACTCAGGGATGAAATTCAGCCACTTCTTTCCCATTTGGACGCTCTGAGCAGTTTCTCCTAACAAACTGCTTTAATTTGTAAGCAGAGACAAAACAGAAGCAAACAGCCAGTGTTTGTGGCTGCCTGCATTCAGAGATACATCCAAAAAATTATCCTGATAGCAAACCCAGCATTTACTATTGCAAAAGTAAGATATACTCTTCAGCATACAAAAGATATTTCACTTCCAGCCTTGTTCAAGTCCTGTATTGAAAGGCACCCATCCATCCTACTGTAAAATTGAACAAGTTATTTATTATTAATTCGGTGAAACTGTGGGATCTTTAATTTCATCAGAGTTACTAGATGGCAGATATCTGACTACTTAATGACCTTGTATCTACTGAGAAAAAAAGTCTGCTGCTGAAATGACAGCGATGCAATGATAAGAATTCATTGTGGATAACAGAGCTATAGAACAGCTTACCATATAATGTATGACTCAGATGTCACTGCTTTCTGACATTCAACAGTAACATTGCTAAAATATCATTTAAATAAATATCAGCAGTTAATCACAAGAGATGCAATGTTATTAAGGGGGAAAATTACCCTTTTCTATACGTTTTCCTTCAACCCTGCACACAAGATAAGGAACAAAAAATATATCAGTTGAATTGCACTGTTCTATCTCACTCAAAAGAAGTAGAGAGATATTAGCCAATGCTAAAGCATAATGGAAAAGGAGAAGAAGGAGAAAGGAGAAGGAGAAGAAGAAGAAGAAGAAGAAGAAGAAGAAGAAGAAGAAGAAGAAGAAGAAGAAGAAGAAGAAGAAGAAGAAGAAGGAGAAGAAGAAGAAGAAGGAGAAGAAGATCAATAGGAAGAAGGAGAAGTGGAAAGGAATTGGCAATCAGAGTACTTTCCTTCTCCAGCCTACCACACACACCCTTAAGAAGTTAACACCTAGTGGCGTTATAAGAATCAATTTTATTAATTTATGTTAAATATAAAATGTTCTTAAATTTTCTCTCTTTTAGGAGCAGATGACCTCCAAAATATTGGCTGTGCCAAACCTTACAAATTCTGAAAATATTTTTATGTCTAATAAAGACTACGCAACATCAAATGTGGGAAATTCAGAGCTTTACCGATCACTTCTCTATTTTCTTTTGAGAAAAATAAAAGTTCTATGTTCATTTATGCTTGTACAGATCTTGTACAAAGCACACTAAAGTTCAGTGTCATAATGCTTCTTGTGTTCTAAGTAAATGTCTTTAAACACCATGACTGATGGGGAACACAGAGGTTTCAAAAGATGTTCAGAGATGCCATCGAAGCCTGTGAATAATCCAGGGAGGAAATTCAGATTTACCCACATTAAATTTTGCTTGAAAGACCATAATTTATGTCTATTTCTACTTCCCTGCTCACCCAGTTTGCTCTTCCCTTAAGAAGCCAAAAACAAAGAATGAAAACTAAGACAGCCTTGCTGTCTAATCTGTCAACCATACTTCAATAACTGGCCATGAATGTCAACACTTAAAGAAGCCTGATCCAGGAGCAATTAGTCATAAATCCCATTACCCTGAACAGAAATCTGACATAGAGAGATTAAAAATTAAAAAACAAAAAGATATCCAGCTACTGACTTTAGCACTAGCCCAGGCAAGAAAGCTGTCCAGTATTTCCAGTTGTAAAGACAGTTTGTGGTAAAAACAATAGTTTTAAAAACAGTTATGTGTGAAAAGATGATGCTTGTATTTTGTATAAGAAAAAGAATGAAGGAACAAAGATAAACTGTGAGACCCAAACAAGGGAATGAAGGAAATTTTAGGTGGAAGCAATATGCAGAGTTCAGGTTTTATACTTAATAGTGAGAAACTAAACTAAACATAGTAAAGAAAGGGACAGTTCTGGGAACACATTGCAGTTCTTTTTCAGTATGAAATCCACAAATTTGATCCTATCAGCAGTTATCAAACGTACCAAATTTGAAGCTGCAAGATATAGAAACATTTTTCCTTTCTAACCCCAAACCAAAATGTATTGAAGTGAGTCTTTACAACCTGCTTCATCTGTGGGCAAATGTTACTTTTTTTAATAAGGACAACTTCACACAGAAAAAAAAAAAGGATTTTTAAACCATGCAATATATGGCTAATACTCTACAGAAATAACCGAAGCACCAAATATGTTTTCTCTATATCATGTGGTGTGTTTTTATTTTCAAACACTTTTTGTTCAGTGTAATTATAATAGGCTCTCTTAAACCACTAGTTCATGGACATTCAGTCAGCTGCACTGTTATTCTGTCCATATGCTTTGAGCTTACTCTCTTTTTTGTAATCTGTTGAAAACATATTTAAGATCTATAGTTTATTGTCTCTGAGAAAGATTGCCAATACTCGTTTCTGGAAACAGTCTCTGAAAACAGTATCAAGTACTGCTTTTCTTGACACTGTGGGACATATCTGCAGGTGTAAATTTGGCCCTGCCTGCTGTTGACAAGCCAGATACCACATATACCTTGTCACTATGCCAGTATTTGCCACAAGCAAACTGAAGCTCATCCTCTGGCTCTTGCAGATTGTAGTGTGAAGTGCAGAGCAGAGATAATAGTGGAAGGTATTCGACAAAGTGTTAAGGTCATGGAGTCTGAATAAATATTAGCTGAGGCCCATTGGAATTTCATTTTAATATTTTTATAACCTCTTTCATTTCTTTTGGGATTTCAGATGTTCATACACGTGAATCATGAAATGTCAACTGAAAATAAAACATTCTTACAGGTTACAGACACAGAAATATATGACAAACTAGAAATGTAAGCAAGCATTAAAGGGTATAAATAACCAGGTTTTATCAATTTATTTAAAGCATCATACTTGATATTACAGCTCTGCTGATACAGAGAGGTATCTTGAACAACTTTTCCCTCCTTTGTTCTCCCCTGGAGAACAGCATTTTTCAGCAGGTCAGGAAGGAACATACAGCCTTTAGCTTCCATCTGGTTTTCAATAAAGTGGAAATGGTATCTGTCCTAAATATGAAGTATGCTCCAAAAGATATTCTTAGCAAAGTAAAGGGGTGACTCTATCTTCTTCTTCCTTTAAGTTAAGAGAGGGATCTGGTGATTAAAGGAAGTGTTGCAGGCTGAAGCTGGGAGAGAGAAATAAAAACTCAGAAACAAATGACAGTATAAACATGTATTTCAAATTTTGTTTTGGTCACTGAGGTTTGATGTAAGAGTTTTTTCCTGCACTTTACCCCACATTCCTTATCATAGAAAAGTCTGGAACAAATTGGAAAGAGATAAGAGATAATATGTGTTTGGGCCTCTTAAAGACATGGTTGTGGTCATTGGACACATTCCCTCTCCCCACTAATCCATCTCCAACCTAGGCAGTCTTCTTTAACTGCTTGATCCATGAGAGGAAAAGTCTCAAAGAGAGAGTTACAGACAGCTACACACAATTGGTGCCAGTCAGTAGCGATTCCATTTCCGCCAGAGAACCCTTGTCTTTATTTTCTAGCCTCCTTTGCATTAACTGCCATGTGTTAACCAGATCTCACCTCCACCAGGCCTGGAATTAGCACTTTCCTGTCGAAAATTCCTCCTTTCTGTGCTTACCTCAAGTTCCTGCTGTGGTGGCTTCTCTTACAGCAAATTCCTCCTTTGATCTTTACACTGTTTAAGACGGACAATGATGCTCTTCATGTCCTTACAACAGCCCCGGCCACGAGAAGCAGCAAAGGTGACTCCAGGACATCATGGCTTTATCATTGCCCCTCAAACGCACTGACAGGCAAGCATATAATGTCATGAAATGAATGGATATTTATGTGGAATAACAGATAGCCCAATAAAAAGTGTAGTGGATAAATCAGAGCACTATAATGACATGCTAGTTCCAAGGATGCAAGTTACAATATGACACTGAGACCTATAGCAAAAGAAGAATAAAGTAACAGCTATAATTCCTTTAAAATTTAGTAGTTAACCCTTAACAATATTAGCTGTCCTGCAATAATAAAAATGTTTTTAAATGAAAGAGAAACTACCTTTGTTTTTCCTCAGCCAAGTAAAGGAAATATTTTTTAAAAAATAGAAAAAGTTCAGCTGAGAAGAAAGTTGGTGACCACATAACCTCCTTTGCTCCTCCAGAATTGCTGATTTGGAGTCTCCATTGAGAGTCAAAAGGAGCATGTCCAGGAAACTGTATTTTCATTCTGCCATTGCCTCTTTCCCACCATTCTAAAAAAGTCCTACTCAAGGATAGAAAGTGTTTCAGCCTCGGCCCTCAGCCAAAATAAAATCCTTCCTCTTTCTAGGAAAAATAAAAATCCTAAGCAGCAACCTGAACATTTTCACCACCCCTCTACAAGACAAATTTCTACAAACGTAACACAGCTAAGGGCAGAAGATGTTCTAGCAGCTTGTCAGGATTCTCTAGGATGAGGCAGGGAGAGTCTGTGCATCAGATGGGAACTGTGATAAATATATATGAGACTGAAGGAAGGGTAGAAGAGGGTAAGAAGGCAAATCTCTTCCAGAGCACAAGACATTGAATTTTCAGCTTCTGTTGTACCTTTGCTGACAGAGGCAATCCCTCCTGTCCTGGCCGATGGAAACTGATTTTCTACTCCTTAGTCCAGTTTATTCAGATTTTTCCATCATATATATCCAACTGTCCACAGCAGAGGTAGAGGGGAATCTTTATCATAACTCACAAAGGATGGACTCCAGAGCTTCCTTTTCTGGGTTCTCTCTCCAGTTTCTCTAAATCTATCTTTCTGGCAAAAAAAGAAGCTCTTCTCTCCCCTACCTCACACCTCTTGCATACGCATAACCCAGGAACGTTCATAGTCTTGCTCTGAAATGAGACAGCTCTTCAATTTCCCCCAGCTGCCCCTCCCTCCATCTGACCACAGACACCCAGAGCAGACACCTGCCAGGCACACTGGGGGCCTGAAACACTCTTGCTCACTGTGTGAAGGAAGCCTTCTGTCCTACCATAAATACATCTCCTAAGGCAGAACTTAGTCTGTAATATTATGGACACACATAGTGCATCTCTGGTGTGTGTCCAGAAGTTCCCCTGGAATCAATAAAATTATGGAATCAATAAAGGGAAGATTGGAAGCAAATGACCAAATCTGCACATTAGGTTTTAATAATCCTCAGATCTTATAGATTTTATTTAGTAGATTTTTATTTACAGCCATAGAACTTGTTTCTGGAGGCTGGCAAAATCAAGTACTGTTCCACGGACCTCTCTGTCTCTCACATTAGGAGAACTGGAATCCAAACTCAAATATCTGCTGTGTCAGGGAGACACATTTCTCTGTCTTAACCACAACCTTCTAACTAGAGTCTCTCAAGCATAAGCAGACTGAGGCAAGACTACTGCTCCAGAGTCCAAAAACGCAAAATATTTAAAGGTGAGGTTTTGCATGCAGTTTTACATATAACTTTATTTCTGCAGGCATTACTGTTTAAAGTAGATAGCACTGCCCAGGACTTGGCAGACATTTTATGCCAAAAAGCTACTGTTTTGCAACATCAAATTTTAATTTTACACAGATCATGTGTTATTTGGAGAAAAAGATTGAACTGCTAATAAGAAACTATTCACTTTATTTACAAATCCAAAGATATGTGATCTTTTCTCCCTTCTGACTGTATTTCAGCTGGCAAGATGGAATAACAGTATACCCTTTGGAACCTTTCTTCACTCAAGTACATATAATCATTGCTGTCAGCCCATCAAGCTCCAGGTGAAAATAGATTCTATATAAACTCTTTAAAGTCACATTTGATTAGACCCTTTTCTGTATGAGTTTGACATGTTTTATTATTTCTTATCACGGCTTCTGTGGTGGACTTTCCCAGAATAACTCCTGTACCACAACTGACAAACGAAATCTGACTTACATTACACAGAGTGCAATGCTGAAAGTCTCCAGCCAAATATGGTAAATGAAAAGTGTGTACTGTACAATTCTCTTATTTGAATGGAAGCTTTATTTTGAGCAACATCAACCAAAACCAGGAACACTTACCAGGCAGGGGAGGACAGAAAGTAGCCTGTATCCTGGATGGAGGTAGGATAGAGAATCTATGGCAAGATAGAGGAATGTGATAACAGAAAGGAACATAGGCAGTAATAAATAAGTAATAAATAAGGAGAAATGTGTATGGATTTCACCAGCTTTATGGTGCAGACTGTAATTAAAAGAAAAAAAATAATTATAAAAAAATTATGAAACCATGGCTGAAACTTATTTATTTAAGAATGTCAATAATCACAAAGATTATGAGACACAGTTGGAAGCTTTATGGGCCTTCCCTGTTGGGAATGTTTTTTGGCAAATGAATACCATGACAGATTATGTTTCTTTCAGTGGCTTTCTTGCCATCTTTCCCTCTCCTCCCAAGATATATAAATATAGAAAGGTAAAGGATCTCTTGTAATGCATAACTAAAGCACTCTGTTTGAGCAGGGAACTTCTTTGTCACTTCTCTTTTACACTGTAAAATGACCAAAAAAAAAAAAAAAAAAAAGTCGTTTTATTTCATTTGGCTCCTTCAGTAGCCTGAAAAATCTTGGTATGTCTCTCAATAGATAAGTCGAAGGCAGATTCTGCTGGCATGTGATCAAACACTGCTTCTTCACATTGCCACAGAGGGAGTTGTTCATTGGAAATTTTACAAGTTTCTCCCGTTTCTGCTCATTTACCAAAATTTCAATAAAATGTTATTTAAACCTATAAAACTTGAGCTGATATGGGGAATAATACAAGGGAAATTAAGATTTTATGCTCTTCTCTGAGTCATATTAAGGAGTCCAGAGAAGTCCAATGTCTACTTAGTCCAATAGTTTCCACAAGTTATGCACATTTCTTGCCCTTGGAACCGTTTCAAGTTCACCAGTTTCTACATAAGTGTAACAAACAGGGCTGTGCCTCATTACTCTGCACTGGAAAACCTCTGCATTTGATAGGCTCCTTCAAAATTCGGGATTCACAACACCACCCTTGTATATGCTGCCTGGTCACACCACCAAGAGCTTACACAAAGGGCTGTCAACCAGACCAAAGAGGAGTTCTGTAGTTTCTTCCTTCTCTGGAATGATTGCACGTGCAGGATGAATATATCCAGAAGATTTGAAAATGATAATTTCTAGGATGGACCAGCAGAGTTGTAAATGTGACTGGAAGCAGTGGTGCATGCTTATTACAGTTAAGCACTCTTGTCTTGAAAACTCACATTTCAGAAACCCCTTTGCGGAGAGCTATGTCTGAGACTGCACTAGAAAATGACATGTCTCCTCAGGAATGCTGAAAAAGTCACCACCAACCGGAAAGTGATCAGTGTTTCACCCACAATGACCTGACTGATGAGCCCGGAGGAACAGCAGTGAGGCTTTGTCTCAATCTGTCAATAAGCCATTCCGCTATTCATAAGCCAAACCTTTCTGAGGCAATCAATGGACCAGGAAACAAAAGGAACATTAGGTATGAAGAAGAAATCAGGACACAGCGAGGGCCAGCTACTCCCTAAGGGACAGGGAATCAGGAGCCACGCACAACAGGAACCCAGATCACCCAGAAACACTAGCCTGGAACCCAGATCATCAGCTAAGGCCATGAAGCCAAGCTGGAAAGTCACTATCAGGATCAGTGATGGTGATTATAATTAGACACAGCTCAGCAATATCTAGACAAACCCATGGTGACAAGGCAAATTTGAGCTGAAGCTGGTAAATGAACCTGTGGTTTAGGGTTGGGATCTGCATCAGCAAGTGTGTGGCCAGGAACAGGCAACCTGAATTCATCTCAGGCAGGAGACAAGAGCTAGAGTCTTAAAACCAGCTCCTATGGATCATCCACACTAAGGCTTCTCGCTTTCTTCACACAACAGTTTCACATCCAGAAGCACCTGTTGTGCTTTCTGAAGCTGTGCATGAGTTCAAGCATCCAAAAGTTGTTGGGGAGAGTTGATGCACTCAGGGCTCTGAAGAAGAGACTGGTGGTCTCTGATGGAGGAGCAGCAAGTTTCAGAGCACCATTCTCTGCACACATGAACATCTGTGGAAAGTGGACTGCGGCTGGACACCTCCCAGGTGGACAGACAGAGGAAAAATATAACAAAAGACTCCTTGCTTGAGACAAAAATGTGGAGGGATCACTCACCAGTTACTGTCAGACAATCTCAGCTTGGGGAAATTAGTTTAATTTATTGCCAATCATATCAGAGTAGGATAATGAGAAATAAAAAATTAGACTTAAAAAACCATCCCTCCACTCATCTCTTCTTTCCAGGCTCAACTTGACTCACAAATTCTCTACCTTCTCCCCTCAGCTGTGCAGGGGGATGGGGAACAGGGGTTGCAGTCAGTTCATTACATGTTGTCTCTGCTACTCCTTCCTCCTCAGGGGGCCGATTCCTCGCACTCTTTCCCTGCTCCAGCTTGGAGTCCCTCCCACGAGACAGACCTCCATGAACTTCTCCAACATCGGTTCCTCTCCTGAGATACAGTTCTTAGTGAACTGCTCCAATGTGAATCACTTCCAGGGGTGCAGTCCTTCAGGAACAGTCTGCTCCAGCATTGTCCCACCCAGGGACAATGGGTGGAACAGTCACAAGACTTGCCAGCAAACCTGCTCCAGTGTGGGCTCCTCTTCCCATGGGTCCATCAGTCCTGCAGGAGCCTGAGTCCTGGCTTCCCACAGGGTCACAGCCTCATTCAGGTATCCACCTGCTCTGGCATGGGGTCATCCACGGGCCAGTAATAACCAACCTTGTAAACTATCGTTTCTCTGGTTATTTCACAACATACCTACGCCAGTGCTAAATTGATGAGGTGATAGTAATCTCTGTACATAAGAGCTTTGTCTACTGTGAACATTTGTTCACAATAAAACAAGTGAGGGTAGCACACAATTCCAATGCAGCAAAACGTATTTAGATGGGTATATCTAAGCTAGTACAGCACTTTGTAGCATAATTAAAAAAAGAATGTTTGCACAGAACTATATAGCTACATAAGTCAAGTTTTCAATTTTATGTTTCTATGCAATCATTTCCAGTAAACACACTTCCAGGCAGGAGTTAGGGTTATTTTAGAGATATGGCTCTATGCTTTACAACTAATTTATCAATTTATTTCTGTGTTAGATCAAGTTAAAACTTTATTCTCTGGAGCTACAAATCAGTTTTGTTTAAACTTTCATAGCAGTACACACATTATGCCAGCTGTCAAAGATTTTAAACATTGGATCTCTAGCCCTTAAAAAAATTATTAGTCCCATTGGCCAATACTTTTGTGATGGGGCTGGCAACGGGAAGATTGGATAATGATAACAAAATGAAAAGCAAACAAATGGTGTCAAAAAGAATGGGAAAATGAACATATTTCTATAATTTTGTTCTCATTTCAGTATTATGAAGAGTCTCAAAACCAGAGGAAGTGTTCAAAATGGCTCATTAAGTTGTGAGAGGAAATATTTTTTAGATACTCTGCAACTGCTGGTAATGAAATTCTGCTTATAAAACTGCAAGAGAAGATTCCTGCAAGCAGTCATGCAAATCTTCAAAAGAAACTGAACACCACAGAATAAGGGGGAAAGAACAGGCATTGAGTGGAACTGTCGAGAGTAGGAAGGATAATGTGCTCCTAAACCTCATGTAACAAACTGTGAAGGCCTTACTGGAGATTTAAAGTTGGGGGCAGCCTTAGCTGCAGTGACCACGAGTTTGTGAAGTTCAGAATTGTTCAAGGAGGAAACAGGGCAGCAAGTAAGATACAATCACAGGCTTCAACAAAACTAGTTTTAGCCTCTTCTGGGATCTTGGAAGAAGCTGGTTGGTATCCAAGAATCAATTTATCCAGTCTCAAAAACAATTCTCTTGAGCAAGAAATAAACAAAGGGGGCAAGAGACCCATGTGGATGAATAAAGAACTCTTGTCATTACTCAATAATAAGCAGGAAATAGGAGATGGAAGCAGGATCAGGCCACTTGAGATGAATATAGAGAGAGTAAGTAGAAATGAGACAAGGAAGGCCAAGGTCTATCTGTGATTAAATCTGGCCAAGGATGTCAAGGAAAAGAAGAAGGGCTTTTTCAAATCCATCAACAGCAAAAGGAAAACAAATGGTAATTTGGGCCCATTACTAAATGGAGTGGGATCCTGGTAACAGTTACCTCCCGGTAACTTTGACAGAGAAGTCAAAGTTACTGAATGTCTTCTTTGTGTTGGTCTTCACTGACAAGACCAGCCCTCAGAGATCTCTTACCCAGGAGCCCAAGGTAAAGGAATGCTGGAAGGAAGACTTTCCCTTGAACCAGCAAAAAGCAGATGAGCGGTCTGGAGCATCTCTCTTACAAGTACAGGCTGAGGGAGCTGGGCCTGTTCAGTCTCGAGACAACTGAGAGGGACCTCATCAATGTATACAAGCATCTGAAGGGAGGGTGCCAAGAGGAAAGAGCTGGACTCTGCTTGGTGGTGTCAACCAACAGGACAAGATGAAATGGGCAAAACTGATGCACAGGAAGATCCACCTGTATATAAGGGATATTATCCTCCTAGAAATAGTGTCTCATCCATGAAACTTCAGAGAGAGAGAAAATGCTAACTGGTGAACTTTTGCACTTTAGCTCTATTGCTAGTCTTTTATTCCTATCCTCTCAAGTCAGTCAATTGGCCTATTTAGATATGCTATGTAGGGTTAGATAAACTCCTTTCTTCTTTACTAAAGAGGGCACTTAGTTTAGCTGTCTACTCCACTGCCAATCACAGGGCTAGACTGATTGTAATAAAGTTTCAATATCCATATATTTTCCATTTACTGTACGTTTTTATCCATTTTAACCAAAACACCATACACAGACAGCTTCACAGAAAGAGATATGTAGCATTTCTTTTCCCTGAATCAACTTTCTAGGTTGTTCACCTAGATAATATAAGTACCTAAGTACTGAAATACTGAATCCCAGGTACATAATAGATGTATCCTTGAATTATTTGCACTGCTTTTTTCTTTACCCTTTTTTGTATAGTTAAAGAAATTAATCATCATGACACAAAAAACCTGAAAAACATTTGTGTACCTTCAGTCATACAGTGATGCAGATGGTGTGAACTGGCATAATTAGCCCAAGAATACTTGACAGAATGTGATAAGTCTGTATAGTCATGTCACGTGACGTCACTGGCCTGAGGTGAAGAAGTGACAGAGTACTACTTTCAAACCAACTGACTAGAGATGGTTTAGTGCCAGATTATTATTCTAAACAAGACATATGATGCATACAGAACACTGTAAAGGCTCAGCAGGAACACAACGCATTCAGATATTACCAGCCTCAAAAGGCATGAGCTATGACTTTCAGTGCACAGGGAAGGGGAGTGAGGGATTAAAGCAATAACCTCTGTACAATGGGTACTGTGTTTTTACATCATTAGCAAAAGCAAAAATGAATTTTCTATTTCTATAAGCGTACAAAATAAATGTTCTATTTGTATAAGCCTACAAATATTGAACGAAACAGTGATGATATCATATCTGTTGGGTTTGAACAGAGTTGAACCATCCTATCTGATTTGAGCACTGTCTACACCGGATTTTCTGTTGCTAAAGCAACAGTTAAGCTAGCTGTGAAATGAATGGACAATATAATCCACAGGCACTTCAAAACATTACGTACATGCTCATTCTTACTGTATGCCATATCCACACCCATATATTTGAGTTGAGTATGCAAAAATATGTGTATATGTATTTTGAGTATGCTTTGCCAAACTAACAGCAAATGTTGTGCTGTGAATGCATATGTAAAGTAATCACGACTTTGAAACACCTTTCTGCAAAATATTTAAGTAGTTCAATTTTTAGAAGTAGAAACTGCTTTGAAACAATTGTGCTAATTGAATATAATTGCTATAGATGTGATCTTGAGGAGTAACCAGGGATTGAGTAATCCTATATTGTATCTGTAGAATATTTTCCAACCTAGACAAAGCACAGATGTTTTATCCCCTTATAACAGTTCCATCTGAGATAAGAGACAAGTTATGATAGATGTTGTACATCATGAGCAAGACTATTCCTCCCCCAGGTCCATGCTGTCCAACTGGATAAAACAGGTGAGATATGGGAGGAATGCTGGGAATGTCCATCCAGTAGAGTAACATATCAATGAGTGAAACAGAAAAGAATAATGAGTTAGTGGATTCCAGAAGTGTTTTTACTAGAACCAAACACTTGAGACCCTTTCATGACATGGAAAAACAGCTGTCACAGTGAAGGAATACAGTGCTGGGAATCAGGTCACCTTATGGCTTTAAGTAGATTTCCAGCCCTAAAGGTGGGAAGAGGTTAGACAGGCACTGCTTGGAAAGGGAGTGTGGCATCAGACGGAACAGAGAGGGAAGTGAACAAAGCTGACCAAGTAAAGAGAGCAAATTTCTCTGGAGGGCTTGACAGTACTTCTTCCATAGTCTAAAAAAGTTCAGTGTTCTGTTGCTTTTTGGTTGGATGGAATTATCTTGACCTTCCGTTAGACTGCAAATAAAGTCTGAGATGTTCTGCATAACAAGGACGTTGTTACTCACTGTGCTAAATGGCAGAAGGAAAGAGCAATCTAACACTAACTCTGCTGTTATCATACACTTCCCAGAACCTCAAGTCTGGTCTGAGGAATTTATTTTAATTCTTATTTTTCATTTACAGCTAACAAAGGAAGAAAACCTTTGCCTTGCTACTGAAGAGTAGTAAGGTGTTACGTAACAATCTGCTTTTTGATTTCCAGTACTTTTGGATGAGATCTAATTCTATTGTCTAATACTGACAAATTACCACCATCAGTGAGAGAATTTCAGTGAAGATATATACACAACCAATTATAATTTATAAATTGCATACTACTTCTATATATACCATTTACAAACTGTAAAAAATAAAACACATATAGATACATGAAACACAGTACATAATGAAACAAGAAGATAGATGGTGATTTAAGCTAATTAAAAATTGCCCATGCTACCCTCATTATGGTCCCCAATGTATTCATCTCTGTTAGAATCTTTCACCTCTGAGGTCGGCTGAAATAAAGGAAAGAAAACTAATTAAGATTATTTAATACTTTTTTGTTTATGTATGTAGGCTTTTTTCTTTAAAAAAAGACCCTCAATAGAAATAAAATAGGATACTTCCCTACTTGTCCACGAATTGTTACCTCTGTTGCAACAGTAAAACTCTAGCATTTGTTGTTGTTTAATTTAAAAGACTATTCCAGCTGCAAGAGCAGCCAGAATTTTATCAGTGAATGGCAAAAGCTCTTCTACATTCTTGAAATCCTTGGGATGTGTCCTAAGCAGTGTTCAAACTATTTTAATTTTTTAACTTAAATTAATTCATAACAGTGCCAGTTTCTTTCCACAGTCTGTAAACACAATTGAGACTGACTAACATAGGTGAATCCTTCTTCCTTCCTGTCTCCTGCCTATTGTCTCAATAGGTGGTTGGGATATGCAAATGCTTTTTCCTAGTGTGATAATCACCAATGAGAAGAACAGGAAGAAGCATCATGTGCAGAGATTGGCAGAAAGAGTTTATTTCCATTCTACTGAGTTTCCTGCTTCAGCACTTATTGATGGTATCCAGAGTAACTTTAATCCATTCTCTTAGAATCCAAGTCTAGTCTTTTTGGATGTCCAGTTTTACAGAACTACAGAATCATAGAATCATTTGGTTGGAAAAGACTCCAAGATCATTGAGTCCAGACTTTGATCCATCACCACCTTGGCAACTAGACCACAGCACTGACAGCAGCACCTCAATGTCCTCCCTGCAGGGATGGGCCCAAAACTGAACACAGCATTTCAAGCATGGTCTCACCAGTGCCGAGTACAGGGGAACGGTCTCTGCACTCCTGCTGGACATACTATTTTTGATATAATATTTTGTGGTTTTGGTATCCTATAAAATATCCCTAGAGAAACTTACACAGGAAAAACTAATTTTAAAAGTAATTTACAACTCCATCGCAGAAAAAGAAGCAAAGAAGTGTATCTCTTTAACCTGGCAGCTTTCCTCCTAGGGCCTCCCCTACACAAGGGAAACTGAAATTTCTGTGACGCACACGTATATCCCCATCAATTTAATACTTAACAAGCTTCTTAAAACAAGAATTTAGGGACTGTTAGACCAATTTGACTTTTTAAGAAAATTATCACGAAGGCATTATTCTTGCTTTTTCTATTTCTACATATTTTTTGTAAAACAAAACAAAACAAAAAACCACACATACAAACACACACCAAAAATCCCCCAGTAATGACAAAAGACTCGTGGCTTGATAAAACATGTATAACATTTCACTCCTAAAGGTAAAATGGTCATGGTGTCAATAAAAATTTTTAAAAGTCTCTTTAGAAAGAAGGGTACAAACTACATTTAGAATAAATACAGTTTGGTGTTTTATAATCTAATGAAGTCATTTAACATAAACAGACTAAATTTGGAGTCACTGTGATGGGTGCTACCTTGCCCTTACAAAAAAATGCAAGTGGCCACTTAAAAGTGGACATGGCATTTAAGAAACTAAACCATCAATAACACTGGTATTATAGTAGAGCCCGAAGCCCAGAAGAAATCACGATTGTACTGTATAAGGTTACGCACAATATTGTAGGGAAAAGTCAGTAGTTGGAAGAATTTTTCAACCAGAACTAAAAGCCCAGACTCCCGTGTAGAAGTGAGCGCATGTGAAATACAGCTGGAGTGTGGGAGAATCACAGCAGTACAGAGCAGCTGAGCTGGGGTTGTACCTCTGGAGATCATTGGTCAAACTCCTGCTGCAGGCAGGATCACTAACAGCAGGTTCCCCATGACCATCTCCAGTCACACAATGAATATCTCCAAAGCTACCTACTTCTAGTTTGACCACCCTCACAGTACAAAATGTTTCTTTCTTATATTCAAATAGCATGTCTTGTACTTTAACTCGTGCCTGAAAAACAGCCTACAGACCTCCTCTAGGAGCTTCGTTCCTTTTTCTAACTTGGTGGGGGAAGAAAGTGGGATTTTGTTGGCAGGCAGTTCACTAAATTCACGAAAATACCAAAAGGAGGATGGTACTGTCATGAGATTGTATTAAAAAGACATATGAAGCTGAATAATATGTCCGTGAGACAGACTGTCTTTTATGACAAGTTAAAACCTGGCAAGCGGTTGCTGTATGTGTGGGACCTCAGATGGGTCTCCTTCCCTTCTCTAGCTACTCCCAAGAGAAAAGCAGGAGATTGCAATGACCACAAAACCCCCTGGAAAGAAAGGGACAAACCAGCTCTGCATTGTTTTGGCACTAGAAAAGGAAGACAAGGAGCTAAATAGAGGCTATTTACTTGAATCTTTTGAGGACTGGACTTGTGGGGAGATCTAGAGAAGGGGACATGCCTCCTTTGAGTCAGGAGTGTATCTGACAACACTCTGCAGTGAGCTTTCAGACCTGATCATTTCTCCATCAATCTATCATTTCATGATATATATTTGCCTCTATCTATATTTGCAAAAGAAAATACACCTCTGTTCTTAAAAAATGCAAATGTCTCTGAAGAAAGTAAAGTAGATGTGGGAGAAAACTCTCAACATGCGGAAACATTTTTTTGCTGTGAGAGTAACCAAGAACTGACTCAGGTTGCCAGAGAGGTGGTGGACTCTTCATCCTTGCAGATATTCAAAAGCCATCTGACCTGGTCTTGAGGTGCCCTGGGTGGCACTGCTTGAACAGGGATGTGGACCTGATGACATCCAGAGGTTACTGCCAACCTCAACCATTTTGTGGTTCTAAATTTTTATGAGAACAGTTAGATCTCTAGAGAAGAATACTGAAGGTGTTGCACTGACCCTCTTTCAAGGTTCCACACCTTAGGAATGAGTTTCAGGCAATTCTGGAGCTTGAAGTTAACATTTTGAGAGGAAAAGACTCAATTCATGCCTTGAAAATTACCTCTATTGGAAAGCCTGCAGGCCTTCTTTTGCTGTGTCCAATAGCCCATGGTTTTTAATAGGACTATGCTCAAGGGCTGCACCTGGCCCTGTGTTTGGTCCATGTCACTAGTAGTTCCCAAAACTTGTGTCTTTCCCTAGGTGCCTGAAAACATGTGCTGGCTGAGGGGATGGAATATATCTCTGGGATTTTTGTTTTTCTCTGCAGAGAAAATTTCAAACTTCTCCTCTTTAGGTACTGTTGCTTTAACTCACATTTTTTGCTGCTTGGTGGATTTGCAGATCTGAGGGTTGGTTGCTTTTGAAGTGAAGGCCCACACACCATACATGAACTGTGGCGGGGGAGAGCAGGCGGCAGTGATGTTTGCTGCTTCCAGAAAGTGTACAGTAGAACATCTTTAATTTCAAGGATCCCCATTCCCTGTCTCTGTACAATAGTGCCTGGCTGTGGTTATGGAGAAGTGCTTTGCAGCAGAAACACAGAAAGTATGATAGCGAGTCAGACTGAGCTCAAATGACCATAGTGGCATAAAAAATTAGTGGAAGATATCAAGACAGCACAGGGGAAACTCGAAAAAAAAAAGCTTGTAAGAGGTTTTACGGTTGCATGTTTGCAACCACCCACTTCCAAAGACAAATGTCATCCGATCCAGGCAGTGGGGATAGTGCCATTCATTTGAACTGCTGTCTCTGACTGGCAGGAGCTGAAGATTTCCAATACCACACTGGCTCCTAGGCTGCAGACAGCAGGGGAAGAAGGGGAAGAAGAAACAGATAAAATCTAAAGAAGGACAGAACCTCTAAGATATTGCTAGAAATTTAAGTAAATTAGCACTAAAGGTAGCACTAATCATTTAAGATAGACCTTGTTCTCCTCAGTTTCCCAATGGTTTTCAAAATACTAGAGGAACTGTGTAGATTGCTTCCCTGTAATTATTAATAAACATCTTATTTGCTATGTCTCTTATTAGAAGCATAGCCTAAATACCTGTCTAATTATTACTCATTCATGAATGCCTGCTTCATTGTTCTAAATGAAAACATGCTCTTAAAAAGGTAATAAAATTATCATCAGGATCTATTCAAAACAAATTTAAGATTAGATGCTCAAAGGAGTCAACACTGAAGTCATCTAGGGCACGTGTGAGTACGCAAGAACTGTTATATATTGCTCTGTACATACCACTTAATTGTTACTGTTGTATTTGACATAGGAAAATGACTTCTTGATCTAAATGGTTTTGAACTTTCAAGGCTCATCCTCCACTGATTAAATTGCACAGATTCATAGAGAGCAGAGAAGCAGTGTTGTTCAGTGCCAGATCTGGATCACAAAACTCAGCTGTATTTCAGCTAAGTAGCACCACAAGGAAGATAGCATTAAGACACAATCACCATGCTCAGGCACAAAGTCACTATCTATCATGCAGACAAATTTCATTTCTCACAGCAAAACATTTACTAACCTTCCATCTGAGAAGAAAATTGCACTGTACATTTCAAAACAATTTTCCTAAAATGCATGAAATGAGTAATAGCCAAAACAGGCTTTTAACAGGTATAGTCATATATAGTGTCAATACAAGCAAAATCAAATACAACTATTTTGAGTATTGATTCCCCTTCACTCGAGTTATATCGCATACTTTTAATGAATACATAATGTTAACCTATGAGCTGGCAAAAGAATCCACATTGAACTTAACCGAGATAATGCTGTCCAAGATTCCAGACTTTGTTCATAGGAAGCAATGTTTCCTCACAAATGCGAGACAGACAGCCGAATATGAAAAAGCCAACAGAGCTGCTAAGACAGACAGATGCAAGTTCTGCTCTACCTATTCAGCACTCCATAGGGAGCCACTGCAGTGAATAGAGGATGGATTGTGCTTACTGTTGTACAGAGATGTGTTTCTGAGGTCTCTCCTAACAGCAATTTTCTCATTCTTATGGATTCATGCCCCTACAGATTTCATTGCTCCAGTTCCCTGTGTGTTAACCAGGAATGCAAGTCCATGTTTCAAAGGTGGAAAGCTCTAACAGTTTAGCACCTTGCCAGCTGGGAGACATGGCTCAAAGGATACCAGGAAAAAAAATCATCTGAGGTAAACCTAATCTAGTCAAAATCGTGTGTGGAAACGCTGAAAATATAAATGTTTCATACAGAAAAATGTCTATATGCAATATGGATACAACTTCTGATTAACAGTAACCTAACCTATGAAAGATGGGTTGGTTGTTTGTTTTTCCACAGCAGGACACTAATGATTCTGCTATCATTTACAGTTGCATTTCGCTCAGGTTCTGGCTTGACAGGACCATTTAATTCTTTTGACACATTATCACTGACCTCATCAAAAACCATAAGGACAGGACTTTCCTTCTGGTAGAAAACTAGACCACAGGATAATGTTGCTATGCTCTTTCAGC
>WAAE01017019.1:0-18136 GCA_013400495.1 Nicator chloris
TCTGTCTGTCTGTCTGTCTGGTTGCCACTGAGACACCATTGCTCAGAACTTGTGTGGTTTTCTGCTGTCTCCACAAAACAGGGTTTTTTTGCTGACTCACTGAACTCTGTATCAGCTCTCTGGCCCATCTCTCTGATGGGCTGGGAAATGAGCCATAACCAAAATACAGTCACTTGGCTGTGGCTTAAAGTTCAATAAAGCTTTTGTCCTGCTTAGAAATGAGTAAGTTTTCATATGGATATATTTAGAAATTTGAGTGCATGGATACTTGTGGTGAGTGTGTGTATAAAACTGTATATTGTGTTAACAAGGAGAAGACAGGGGTCTTGCAGTCTTCAGCAATCGTTATTGCATATTATACAGCTTTTCTTGGATTCTAGGAAAACTTACCCTCTTAACATAGGCTAAGCAGAAATAAATTACATTACTTTGTAACTTACTTTTAATCACACTCTTACAAAGAATGCAAAGTACCAGGACTTCATCCATGATTCTTAACTACAATTTATCAAAAACTGGGTGCAAAGTAAAATCACTGTCAACACTCAGATGTGCCCTCCCAAGAATATGTAAAAACCCATCAGATACAATCATAAAGATAAATGCAGATTCTTAGAGCTATGTTCCTGAGAGGACAAGATTGAGGCCCAAGAATGATATTTACTATGGCTAGGGTTGTTCGGGAAAAATGAAGGTTTCCTAAGAGCATATTTAATTGAAAAAATAGTTCATTTTAAAGAATCAGTAAACAAAATTGTAGGATATGATCCACTACCCTCTCAGCATTAAACTGAAAATAACCTGTAAGTTTAATTGAAGACAAAGCAAAATTACCATAATAAATGGTATTGGATTTTTACATATTTATTTGTGCTTTCATCCTTATCTGGAAAACATTCTAGTCTATGTATACAACTTGCAAACAAAACAGGGGATCTGTGGTGAAACCAACGATCTTCTGCTAAAATTCCCATTTCAAACACATATTTCCCAGAGGAACTCAATGTATGTATAATAGATATTAATTATAGAGCAAGATTCATCTGCAGCAAGATACCAGTTCTCTAGTCTCACTTCAGAATGAAATTTTGTTACTGACAAGTCAACTGCCAAGGAGTTCATTGTGGCATGAAATTCATCATTTTCAAGGTATTAGTCCCCAAAAGATCAGGACTTGAAAATAGATTCAATAGATTCAAATAGATCGTTAAAGTCATTACTGTTTCCTCAAAAATGTTTTTATTGTGTATATACATTATTCAGACAATTTTTCTGCTCTAGCTAGTATTTTTAATGATAGATGCTTTATGCAATGAATTTTAAAATTAAATTTTTCAGTCTAGTCTGGTTATATACTATTCTATTTTTTTTCTAAAGGGTGAATGCACTTAAAGCAGTGACTATTTTTGCTATTTACATCTTTCTGCCAAGCACTGATGTTGGTTATGCTTACTGAATGTGGGCACTGGCATTTGTTTTTCCTGGCTCTTCTTGCAGTTCAGGGCTCCTACTGTATGTTTTACACATCTCAGTGCTGACAACTAGACAGATACAGCAATCCTTCTCTTTCTTTGTAAGAACAACATAATTTAGTAAAATAGGAAAACTGGAGGCCACTTTTTTTGACTAATATCCATTCATAAATCTCTCTTTCCCGAGTACCATGTAACTGCCATGTAACAAGTGAGTGCAACAACTTGAACTCTTTGGGCACAGATAAACTTCCCATGTTTTTCTCCAGCACTCCGGTAACTGATATATTCTCCTTGGCTTTATAGCTTCCCTGTTCTCAGCATACCTGTCTGTATGTCTGAGTACATACACAGTCTCCCACACCCTGAAAAGCATTCCTATATATTATGCTTGTGAAGATGTGTTCTCTGATTTCTCCCAGGCTTAGTGTCTCACTCTTCATTAGATGCAAATACAGCACTTGTACAGAGATCCTTAAGGTTCCCATCTGTGTGCACTTACCCAGGAGGACCTGCATTTTCTCCCGTGCTTCAGGTCAAATATGGGTCCTTGGTTCATGGTGACAACCTTTGCTGATATAAATATATTAAAAAAAAACCACCTAAAAATAATATGACCCCTTGGTGGTGGCAGCATTAGTAGGCAAAGTCAGAAGGAAATGGATGAAGTGCTCTCAGGGAAGAAAGTGATGTTGTGTCATTAGCAAAATTAAAACACAGCTAACATCTGCTCCAACAAGACTTTTTGTTAGTTTGCTGTGAGTTAGAAAACCCAGACTTGTTCGGTTACTGGCCATGACCAATATAACTGAACTTTTTTATAATGTTAACATTTTGTAACACTAACATTACTTTTTAACATAGACAAATAAGATTTAAAGGTAAATCACTGTGAATTGTCAGTTTTGTAATCAAATACTTCAGTTTCCCCCTCTGTATCCCTGATACTCAGCCTGGTGGCATATCTTTAAATTCATTTGGAAAATCAAGGTGCTCTTCAAGAACTAGGAACTGTGGAAATTTTAGTCCTGTTCACAGTTCATGTAAATTTCTGAAAGTTAACAGCAGAGTGATCTTGTCTTCAGGTTAATAGAAAGATAATTGACAGCTGGTGTAATTAAAACTGATTGAAGGAGAACATAATCCAGTCTCAAAAAATGAAAGCAAAGCATAGCATTATAACCAAAGAAGTTTGAAGCACTATATCTTGACCTATCCTTTAAATACACATATAAATGTAAATATGAACATCTATATATATATATTTGTATACATATATAATCTGCCCATAAGTTAAAGCATTTGTTACTTATGAAGTAAGGGGAGGGAAAGCGAAACTCTAAAATCTTTTGTTCATACAGATCATAGTATCCTATTTACCTGATAGCTGGCTAAAGCTAGGTGAGATGAACTGCTCTACCTCATGGGGTTGCTGATTTTGATATTAATTTAACAGTACCTCACAAAGAAAATGTCCTAATATTTAAGCCATATATTATAAAGACAACAGCAATCAGAGATCACTAAGCTATTCATGAATTTGAAACTGGACTTGTAGCAGTACAGAACTATTTGGCATATGAGTTTTGACCTTTTCAAATAATAGAAGCAAGGGACTCCTAAAAGAACATTAGTGAAGGAATCAGATGTGACCATAATGTACTGGAAGAACAATCCAACACTTTTGTTTTGCTCTTACTAAGATTTATTAAGTGCTCATGTAACTAAATGAGTTTTATATTTGCATTTTTATTGGAGAAGATGACATTGAAAGGAAATTTCTATGTAATCCACAACTACTCTATTGAATTATCTGCTTCTTAAATCTCTTGTGTTCAACCCATTTTAGACCAGAAGCAACTTGGCAACATTTCTCTCTCAGTATGGGTGAGTCGTATAGTCTTGAGAAGTGTGATATTTATGTGTAAGCATTGAATGCCTTGTTCAGAAGTTAGAAAGGCACTCTCATATACAAGCTCACTTTCACTTTTTTTTTTCCCCCCTGGGTGGCCCCACAGAATGTCTTTTTGCAAGAATTAGAGAGCACTCACACACACACCAAACATACCATTTTTAAGATGTCAAGCAGATTGTATTTTTCATTCACCCGTGAGTGTTTTGATGGTGTCTCTGTGTACTTTCTCAGATGAGTTATTTCAGACTCCAGTCATCTCTATTTATAAGGCACCTCACACAGTTCTCATCTGATTCATTTGTACTCAGTGAATTGATACGTGGAAGAAACAGTGTGTCCCTCCTCTACCTCCACAAGTTTGCAATGTGATAGATGAAGAAAGAAAGGATAAGCAAGAATGGCAAGAGAAATTTTTTGTATGTAAGTCTTGTCCCTTCCCTGTGACCCAGCTTGTCCCACTACTCAGTAGATAAAGCACCCCTGGGAATCCATCTGAGCTGCCTTTACTGTTCAGGTTCAGAGCACAACCCTCTGATCCAGTCAGTCCTTGCCTAAATCTCACAAATGCATGTGTTCTATCATGCATGTCATGAATGCCTCTGCACAGACTGTGTCTCCTTTCTGGAATGGCCTCATCTCTCTTCAAGAGATTTTCAAAGAGGAGAAACTCATGAAAACAGGATTTTAGAGAGAGCCCCAGATGCACTGACAGATGCTAGGCCAGCTGCAGCTCCTGCTCTGTCCTTCTCTCCATCTGGAGCACGTTTATTTTTAGAAGGTCATACTTCTCCCCTTTCCCTTCAATCATACAAAGATATCATTATGCAATTCAACTTAAATACACAGTCTAACCTCTCAGGATAATCCACTCAAGATGTAGATAGTGTAGATCCTGAGCTTTTGTAGTGTCACAGGCAGGAAATATTTTCTTTGCTGATGGTTTCAAAAGACTTCCAAATTCCCATGAAAACTTGTTGCCAGCCGTACTCCTGCACCGCTCTTATTGTAGAGCATGGCACATTCACACTAGACAACCTTCAGAGTCAATGGAAAGAAACAGACAGAAAAGTGCTTCACTGAACCTGCAATTATGTCCCAGAAATGCCTATTTCTTTCCACAGACATAATGGTAATTGAAAAAACAGCTCTGATGTAGACACCTTTCCATAAATGTTCTGATATCCCACGTTCAAAGGAAATTTGCCCAAGCGTTTAAACAAATGTAGACATCTGCTGTTGGAATCAACATCTGAAATTTCTATGTGCTAAAATAAGTCTTATTTAAGAGAAAAGCACTTAAGCCTTGCCCTTTATAGTAAAAAACATTTTATTTCAAAACAGCTGATAAAGATTTTTGTATAATTTCTGGAAAAAAATTCTATCCCTGCTTTTTGGCAAAAGTGTTATTTGGGTAGTCCAATGAAAGATAATGAAGAGAATATAAGAGAATTTGCTGATTAAACCTACAGTTTCATCAAGGAAAATGAAAATAAAAAGCACTCTTATCTGCATATTTGTGCATTTAATAATGTGTGAACTTCTTTCTTTTTCTGATTGTTCATCAAAGGATGAATTTTTCAAATTCATTATTCTGCAACCGTTGTTGTCTATGTCAGGAAAAAGAAGAATGAGTCAGAGAAGTCAGAATAAAATCAAAGTCTAATCCTGGAAAATAAAGAGGATCTTGAGAAGCACTTCACCTTTAAGCTGTGCACAAATGATAGGTGAATTACATGATGAAGGCATTTAGAATAATCTAATATTTATGAAGATTCATGAATTAGATTCTTTTACTGTTCACACATTTTCAGAATAAAATATTGATACACAGAGTTTTCACTGGAACTCTCCCTACATGGTTCAGGTTTTAAAACATTCATTTCTTCTGAATTGTTCCATGTCACTTATGTTGTGAATAAAGGCTTTACTAATTCCTTTTTCCTGCTGAAGAGAGAATATGTTTATGTCTTCACATATAGAAGCATTGATAGTCCCTTGGCAATGAGTTCTTCAGGGCAACATCTGTTAATTAGGGTCAAGTTGAGCTCTGGCATGTGATCCAAAACCCAGGCAGGACATTGAAGTTCCTGCAAAGTGAGCAGGACTTGCCATGCATCTCTGCAGAGCAATTTCCAGTGTGCTGCTCTGCTACCAGAGGAAATAGCAGCACTTATGTCCTAGGATCTTCCTGACTTCTAGATGAATTGTCTACACCTAATATGATACAAAGTCCAGATAAAATATTCTTAGTGACTGAGACTTCCATTGCTGTTCTTGTTTGCTGATACTCTATGGAGAGATGGGTTGGTACTTTTTCCCTCAGCTTGTCAAATAAACCAATGTCCTGTTTTCAGGAAACTCGTGGGAATGCAATTTCTCCACCATCTGTTTTGCTGTCAGATATAGAATTGGAAATCAGTAAGTGCCCAGGATGGGAGGAAGGCTGGTTTGATTCGGTTTTATTTATTTTTGGTGAGAAACTGAGGGTTTGGAAACTGCATATAAATGAAGATAAGTATATACTTTACAAAAAATGCATGGGTGGCCTCAGAAGCCACACACTTTAGGTTGTCAAGCTAAAACTGCAAGCTGAGAAAGAGTATAGGCGTCAAATGCATGTGTTTGTATGAAATTCTCTGTCTCTCCAGACCATGGGCACCTGAGCCAGGGCTTCTATACCAGACCTGAACCCAACCACACCTGAAGTTGTACACCCTATTTCCTGAGAGAGCTGAGCAGGATTTCACTCTCATGCTGCAGTAACCAGGCCTGTCATCTATACCAACAGGCTAAGGCTTGAGGTCTGGGTCTGTCTCACAGATGGAGCTCAAATCTGTCACTTTGCTTCTGTGGGTAGCTGAGAAATGCCAAAGAGCAAGCTGCATTTATGTGGGCAGACAGGGCAGAATGGGAGAGAGACATCACCACTCCTTCTGTAGTGCTCCTTCTGCGGTGGTGAGGTTATTCAGATGGAAATGAAACATTTCTGGTGCTGGGAAGGATGCTGACAGCCTGCAGAACAGTTCTTCAGCCAAGGAGAAGACCTATGTTGCAGTGCACCCTCCACCTTAACAGGTGTTCCCATATTAGGAAAGAGTTTAAGCTTCATCCCTGATCTTATAAAGAAAAAGAACCAGAAACTTCCATGCTCCTCTCACCATAGTTGGCCCGGTGCCAGCACAAAGGCACTTGTTGGATCCTTGAGCTGTAGCTCAAGACCTATCTCTATCTATTTCTATTGGCCAGGATGCCAAAAACCCCTCCTAGATCACTGAATACTTAAGGGAGAGCACAGAGACTCTCAGGGCTTTTTTGGGGTGTCTTAGCCAGTGTAAGGGACCTCCCTGCAACGTGCACTGCTTATTACTCTTTTGTTTTGTATGGTTTGTTGTTTTCATCTTTATTAAAACCTTTGCTTTTCCAAACATCTCTGATTAAGCCGTCTTGCTAATTTTATAAACCATTTTCTGAGGCTGAGGGCATCCCTCAGGAATTGATGCACCTTCATGGGGCTAATAACATCCTGGCCTCAGGCAGAAACCCATCAGACCTGTGACCTGTTTCCTCTCTCTTGGAACTATCTGCTTCTGAGAGGTTTGGGAGCTCCATCTTAAAGAGCATTTGCTTTCCAAAATTAACCGAGGTACATGGGAAATAAAAAATATTTTGAAGGATGTGTAGTTAAAGACCACTTGAAGTTGAGGAGTTTCTCAGGATTGGTATCCTTATGTCCTGGCTTCTGTTTGACCAGAAAGGGTTTCCAGATGAGGCCTCTGAAAAATGCAGTCTCCCCAACCAGCTCAAGCACAGCCAACAAACATGTGGCTGCATGCCTCCTCACACAGCCTCTTAGAATCATAGAATTACTCAGGTTGGAAAAGACGTCTAAGATCATCAAGTCCAACCATTAATCCAGCACTACCAAGTTCACCACTTAATTGTGTCCCTAAGTGCCACATCTGCACATCGATTAAAGACATTCAGGGATGGCCACTCAAGAACATTCCTGGACAGTTCTTGTGCTTTTCCTGGGAAGGGTGACCCTCTCCGACACAGACACTCCTGCTGTCTGGTGCCGGTGGGTCCTCTGGTCCTGACAGTGCTCTGCGGTGGGGTTCAGCCCTGTCACCCCTTCTTATTACTGCCTGCTTGAGCAAAGCTGCTGTCTCAGTCCCTCAGGCTAGGTGTTAAGCCTTGGGGACTAAGTCCCACTGGGATACAACAGCTTGTCTACAGCTACTTAGTACCCAAATAACTTCCCTTAAATTAGATGGTGCAAGAAATTTCCTTCATGACTAAGCCACCAGTTTGTTGAAAGCTCCCTGTTGTCATCTGTCCTTTGGCAGACTGTACTGTGCCAGTGATATTATAGCAAATAAAATGTAGTTTTCATAATTGCTTCTTAGACCTAGTAGCAGCAAAATTAAATTTTAAAAAAAGTCATTGTCTTGGAAAATTGAATAACTTTCAAGGAAAAATATACAAAAATTGAGTGTCTTTTTTTCTTTTTTTTTTTTTTTTTCCCTGTGCAATCACATTGGCTCATTTGCTTAAATTGCTCTAAATATTTTTCAGTGTATCTTAAGAGTGCATTAAATGCTACAGTTCACTGGAGGTAAACAACACACTTTATGGGTCCGTCCCCTAAAGTTTGCAGATATTTTTTTCCCAATTCCTAACTGATTTGCAATTATTTTTAGTACCTTTAAAATGTCATTCTGATGCCTCTAAAAAAAAAAAAAAACAACTCGTCTAGTCCCTGAAAGCTTTCAGAAGACAGAGTTTATGAGGTCTGCATAAGAGTGTTGACAAAGCACTTGTTGATGCTTGGTGCAACTTTCTTGAAAACCCTGGAATTTCTTATCTAAGTGAAGGGCTTGTGTGATCTGAAAAACACTGTAATCTTTTTTCTCTTTCCTTTTGCTCTTTGGTTCCTGATTTACCTAGGAGGTAACAACATTTCTTCTGCTGTTTTCAAACTAGCTAGAGGGATTAGGTCCTGCTAATACTTCCTGCTAATATTTTCTCTTAAGAAGAGTAAAGTCTCCTATTAAGAGATTTCACCTCTGACACTACATCGCAACTCATAGAAGTTTTTGAGCCAGCTCAAGAGACATACCTACCTCAAACATGTGATTGTAGGACCACAGCACATTATATGGTGGATGCAGACAAATCAGAGATGCAGAAAAATTGAAAAACAATCAAAAACCCCTGCTCCCCATCTCCAAAATATCCCATCAGGCAAAATGTTCACAGAAAAATATATATCAAATCATAGAAAAGAACTATGTGTATGTTCAAGACAGGTTCACCAGAAGGAAGGACTTGTTTCTTTGAATTTACTTCAGTAGATTTATCCCTAATTTAGAAAGGGTTTTGCAATTAGATTATGGTTTGGGGTTGGTGAGTTTTTTGTGTGGGTTTTTTCTTTTTTTTTTTTTTTAATAAATGTGATTCCTCTTCATCAGTGAAGTTAATCATAAAGATCCCTCCAGGCCTATCAGGGTATAATTCAAGTGTTATGATTATTAAAAGATGTCAGAAACCTAAATTTTCAATAGTAAGATTTAGCTATAGCTGTAAAACAAGCATGATAATAGGAAGGCATATGCAGTGCTGCCTCCTGTTTTTTTAAGGATGATAGTACAGATGCATTACAGGTACACAAAGTGTGTTCAGAACCCATGTGTCATCCATGCTTTGCTTTAAAAATATTATTTCTAGGACAGGCAATTTTATTGATCTTAGAGATAGATCAGTATTTGTGGAGGTTTCCCAGGCTCCCAAATTTCTTGCATATCTTAATTTTTTTTTTTTTTTTTTTTTTTGTTAAATTCAAACTTCCTCTTGGTGGAGTGGGACCTGGTCTCAGAAGGCCAACGTCAGACCCCCATTCCTCAGTAGGATGCCAAAGGGAGGTTGCAGCCTAGTGAGTGGGGCATTGGTGCACTTTCCTTTCATTCCTGCTGACCTAGGGCATGGAATTCTTTCCCAAACATCTTCCTTCACTCAGTCTCCCATGACCCTGCACAAGCAGCAGTGTGCTCTGGCTCTGACATTCTGCTGAGGAGAGGAAAAGGAGACAGAAAACACCCTACTGCGAAGGGTCAGGAAGCCCAAACAGAAATACAGCTGGGCAAGTTGGCTCAAAACCTGGTCAAGCAGGAACAGGGTGGTTATGTGTAGACTGACATAGAAATCTGGGGTAGTTGAGGGTAAAACAGTGATAGTGCCTCTTGATTTGGTTTGCTGTGGCATAGGCTTTCATAGGCACTGATGTATCAGTGAGGAGCTTGCAATGCCATTTGATCTTCATGCATTAAAAAAAGAATAATGTTTTGTTAGAAAACCCTTTTTTTTCCTGTATGAGTCAGGCAGGAGGACAAAAAGAACTTGAGGTCAGAGTGTTAATTCTGACACAATTCCAGTGGCCTAATGATACTTTATTGTCCCCACTGTCAGCAGAAGTTCTTTGAACAAAAGCCTTGAAGAAAGCAATAAATCAGCTCCAATTTTCACTGTCCTCATTTGTGTGCATAATTTACTTTGTGCTTGGAGGCACAGCTGTCTTGAAGAACTGTTTGGTGGCTACTGTATCAAGTGATGAGAAGCCGAATGAATGAGAGGAAGGCGACGGAAGATATTTATCAGCCATTCCAAAGACAAGAGCTCAAACAGAAACACTTGAAGGCACTGGATGTTCCTTGGAAAAAAGAAATATTGATGGGCCATCCACCTGTTACAACACAATGACAGAAGTTTGATATTGCCTAATCCTTTAAGCCCACTTTCAAAACAGTCTTATAAATTAATTAATTCATGTGTCTGTCTTGGGCAAGATTATGCTTTTAATGTATCTTAAATGAGTAGAAGGTTTTCATCTCTCTATGTTTACAGAAATCCCACTTGCTTGTAAAAGCAACTCTTCCTGTCTGTGCAAGTCCCAGCTCTTGTTCATAAGAACTACATGTGGAGTAAGGAGATCTCTCTCTCTTATGCCAAAATCTTAGGTAGAAAATCTTAGGAAGATATTCCCTTCCTCTCAAAGAGAATTTCTAGGAAAATAATGAGAATTAAATCAACTTTTCCTTAATTTAAATTCTCAAGCTCTGATTGTTCTTGCATGGAGAGATAGGGAGCTGTTTGCATGTTGAGCTAAGGGAGATGAGTGTGAGACCATAAGGGGCACAGAAAGAAGAGTGCCTAAATTGCTTTGCATCATTTAGGGACCCTATGCCCCTAAATTGCACTGTAAACCTGACGAGATATCTCATCTTAATATTTCTCCTGTCTGATTTATTGGCATATGCAATAAACAACATAACATCTTTCTGTGTATTTCTGTGGAAAAGTAGGAAGTGACTCTCTGGACAGATGGATTTTTAAGGCTCCAGATCCATAGTGAAAGATTGCTCAATTAGGTTCACCATCAGGCTAACTTTTATAAAAGGCAAAGCACCACCTAAAATGTACTTCACTTTCATTTTAATATTTTGGCATGTTAATTTCAATATATGAGACTAATTTATGCTCATTTTACCACTCAGGGGCCATCTGTTTTTAATTTAATCCTAGAAATTAGGCACAAAAGCTAAATTAGACACAGTTGGTAAAATAATTCTTGGTTAATTGTTAAGCAGACATGAATGTCCAGAAATGAGAGACTTTCAGTATAATAGTTGTCTAAGCTGTGAAAGCCCAAGTTAAATCTTAACTAAATGCAACTTTTTCTCACGTAGAAAGAAATCAGGATTTAATACTCAGCAGGCTTATACTCTAAACAGAGGTGTTTTCATTTAACTTAAGTTGAAAATTATAGTCTTCATTGGAAAATAACTAAACTAAATGTAATGAGAATTGCATTCTAAAGTCTCTCATCATTCTTTACTTTTAAAATTGGAAGTATCATAATGTAAATTGTCTTGGTATTACTTTACTTGCAAGATAAATTTGTATTTCTTTATCTACATTACTTGAGAATGTCACCAAGTGAACAAGCAGAAAATTCCTTAGGAAAATTTAAAATCCTGAAGGACTCTGTGTGTGTGTGTGTGTGTGTGTGTGTGTGTGTGAGATAGTAATTTTGGCCCTTTCCTGTCTCTTATTAGAAAACAAGTTTCATAAACTTTATGACCAGTAAAAATAACTTATGCCAATAAAAGTAATGAAACTGTAGTTTTGTGGGCAGAAATAGAGACGGACATATGTGATTGGTTTAAGTAGAGCAAATCATATTTCTAAAAACATAAATATGACAGCAAATGGAAAAGATAAGTTTAGCTCAAAGAATAACTATTTCTGTATTACTGACTTTAAGTAAAATATTTCAGTAAGCTACATAAACTTATTTTTCAGTATATTATTAATTTCCTTAGTTCTACATTTTTCTACATTAAAATTTCTGAAGCAACTAAGAAATACTGTAAGCTTTGTTTTTACCAAAGGAAAAACGGTAGCATTTTGATGACTTTTGCAAGGTTTTCCTGAAACTCTTACCTATTTTTCATTTACCATAAATTGGTTTCCCTGGAGAAGTATTACAGAAAAAGCCTGTGAAGTAAACGTGACATCTCTCAAAATACAGAATTGTCTGCAAACTACAGAACAATTTTTCAACCTTCTTTAAATCTTTTTTCAATGTGAAAATTTGACTTTAGTACTTCTCTACTCTTAAAGGAAATAAAAACGTAGCATTCTATTTAAGTGGCACATACATAAATGTTCACATTACCTAAAGTTCTTCCAGAGCCATTACTGTTTTGCAGAGAAAAAAAAAAAATTCCTGGCAACGCGACTGGGGAGGAAAGGCTTCAAAGCTATTGTGCATTTACAAATAATCTCCACCAGATGGCACAAGGAAACAAATTTAAGTCGCCCTTGGCACGGACCGTTTTGTGATCAAATGGAATGGGGCTAGGGAGAAACAAGGAAAACTTTAGGTATAGGAGCTCATAGGTATAGGAAATAATTATCATACAAAAAATGGATGAAAGAAGGCATCATAAAGCATTTATTCACTTGTGAAAGGAGAAGAAAATCCTCAGAAATCTTTCTGATTGCTGGTGATTTTGAGATAGACTTTCAGGTAGTCTATTTGTTAAATGTATACACCAATCCACATTTAATCTAAAAAAGTCCAGATTTCACTAGAAGAAATGGAATCAGTCATCTGGAGCTAAAATATTAACACCAGATCTCATAAAAAATATGAAATACATATAAGAATACTTTTGACAGATTTTGAAGCTGCACTTTATATATAAAGTCAACCAACCTTTGCCCTTAAATCGTTCTTGAAACACTGGATGCTTAGAGATCCCCCACCTGTCCAGGGATTCTCAACATCATGGGTTTCATTTCTCTGTTTGAATAGCTCAGAGATAGCTGGTCCTATAATGCAAAGAAATTACCATGGTCTATGACTCTACTTATAGCAGAATAATTATTATTAATTTCATTCTTTCATTCATTATCACTGGACTTATAGTTCTCTACCACAGTAAAATCATTGATGGATGAAACCCTTCATGTTTGGGGATTGCGTGAATTTTGCAGATGTCCTTATCAAGCAATAAGGACATAATAGTAAAATTTTGTATACATCTCAGTCTCCAGCAGTGGAAAACAGATTTTTTTTTTTTACTTCTCTTACATAACAAACTCCTGCTGGGACATGGAGTGAGGGCAAAGGGATTTGAAACATTAGGGATTTGAATTACACAGAGAATTGTTTAAAAGCAAATAAAGAGTAGATACATACACACAGACATACACAATTTTTTCTGGAGTTCCTGGGTCGCTTATTATTCTGCAAATGTCATGACACGCTGTTTTCATGGATGTGTCAAACTATCAGCTGGATGTGGCTGGAGCAGCAGTTGCGACTTCAAATGTATTGTTCCTCTCTGATTGCCCTAATTATACAAGGAAAAGGGTCAGACTGCAGTAACTTCATTTGCACTTCAGTCCTCATGTGGTGCCGTCTCCCCCGCGCAAACAGAGATGGTGTCCAGCTGCGTCAGGATCACAATCCGGCCCCCCATGCCAGCCAGACATGAAAGGCACTTCAGCAGTGCTGCCAGCTGGGCTTATTTAAACCCCATGCTTCCTTCCAAACTTAAGAACACTCGTTTAAAAATAGTCTTTTATAAACTCTTTTGGGTCCTGCTATTTTTTGATCAAAGCACAGTCGGTAGCACTGTGAGCCCTCCCCAAACAGTGAGCAGTCCTCAAATCCTGCGTTTTTTACCTTTTTTACACTGTACTGCCCTGGTATCAGTAAAAACCAACAGGGCTGTTTGTGGAGTTAAGACAGTGCTCAGACTCCTAGGTACCACCAGTTAAATACAAGATAATATGACCTAGAATTCAATTTGTAAAAATATCTGGTTTGGTGTGTTGTTTGAGAAAGTTGTATGGTGCAGCCTTACCTTAGGAGAGAGCCGAGGAAATAAACAGTTGCTTCTTTAGCTGAAATTTGGAATTAAAAACGTACACGATTAGGAGGTACAAAATGTACTTGTCAAAATCAATCAACCATAAATCTGAATTTTTACGTATTTTTCTTGTCCCTGGATGCATGGCACAGACTATTCCACTCCATCTGGCAGCTGAAAAAAACCAGTTAAGATCATTCATTTGTTGGAAACCAGCTGAGTATTGTAATTAGTCTTACTCGGCACTCACAATTGTTGCATGCATTTTGTCAGTTCTAGTTTAGTGAATAGAATTTCCTTGGCAATTTTAAACTATCTTAATCACAGAGCACGTACACAGACACATGCACATATGCATATGTACACAGTTTATATATTCCTATATAGTCAAGATTAACTGACTTTAGGATTGTTTGTAAGGTTTCTATTTCAGAAATGTTAACTTTTGGCAGGAAGTCTCATGCAAATATAACCACTTGGTTTGTAGGAGAATGAAATGGGAGCAGAAATCTTTCCTGGTTTTCATCCTGTAAAACAACTTGCACATTAGTGCTGATAAGTCAGCATAGCAATTCATCTCTTTTTCTAACAAGTCTCTTTGTCATCCTTCTGGTGGCTCAATATGTGTTTGAAATCTTCAGACACTGACAGTAGTTTTCTTTAACGCAGTAGAACATCTTTTTTGAACAATTTGGAGCTGCCATTTCTACCTTGTCGTTGTCTGGCTGTGCTGTTGGAGAAAATATCTGAGCAATACAAAAGATTATATTGGATGTACAGAGAGCATCCCTGAAGTATTTTTAAATTATGTGTGTCTGTAGTGGTTCCAACGTGTTTTCAGAAAACACTGTACATGATAGAGGACAATGACCAGAGGCTACCATTGTTTCAGAAATCACAAATAGAGACAGGGATGTATTACTTCATAATTTTGAAGTAATGAAAAAAAGAAGTCAAAGAATGAAAGGTACAGTCAGTAACACTATTACCTGGAAAGAAAACCAAGACTGGACTACATTATTTTAGCATTCATGCATTTATATTTTCTAAGATTTCTTATGGTTTAGTGGAGAGAAACTGAGATACAGCACTATGTGTGTAATAAGAGTGGTAAAATAATGCTCAGCATTACTGGAAAAATTACGAAATCTTTTTCCAGTAATTTGAGAGCTCCTCAAAGCTCCTCAAAGCCAAGGTCATAACATTTCAGATATTTTGTGATGGTGTGAGAAAATGGAGCAGTTCACTGTTTTGAGGACATGGACTGATGCAATTTCCATCATCTGCTGACTCTGAGTCGCTTAGCAATTCTGAAACTGTTATCCTCAAAATAAATTAAGGACATTAACTGCATACAAGAGGACAAGTCTGTTCTTAACAATATGAACCATCAAGCCCAACTTAGAGATGGGCTTAAAGTTATCCTGCATAAAACTGAATTTATCTCTCCTCTCTTTTAACAACAGATGGTTCAGAGTCCCCATTTCTTATTCATGGGCTTCTTCACTTTCTCAGTCTCACCCCATTTCCTCAATTCAGGGACTTTGTTTCTGAGGATTTGCAATACACCGGAGATAACGCATTCATGGCTGGGGGAGATGATTATTATGGGGAAGAAAAGGAGAATTTGGGTGGTAAGTCCTTTGACTGGTATTCTGTGACAAATTTTCAGTTATCTGGCTATAAGACACAGAATGCATTTCCAGAAAGGACTGTACAATTTGCATTAATGTTATATGCTTAAGGGACCTATTGCCATTCTAGAGTGCATCTAACTGAAGACATAAAGTATCTGTAATGACTTTCGTGTATCATCAAAGTATGAAGACATAAAGTTTCTGCATAGATTTTTACCTATGTGGCTGCAAAATATTTTAGCTGGACATTAAATGTTATTCTGAACAGCCAGTAGACTTAGCTCTAGCTTATAGACCTGAAATATTTTCAATGGCTGTATAGTAACAGGCCTTAGTCAGAGCTCTGTGGTTCTGAAAGAAGCATCATTTATAATTAGAGCTTTTAGTCTTCCCCGGCATTATTGAAATACATCTTTCTTTTTGCATGTCTCTGAGTGACTTTTCAGGTAGATATTAAAGATCTTCTTTTCATGGGGAATGCCTAAGAGATGGAGAACTCAGGAGATGTGTATTTTTTTCCACTTCTGCCACTGTGCTTCTAAGTGACCTTCAAATGTCTGTGAAGAAACTGAACAAATGCTAGATGACCTTCTTCACAAAGTGTTTGGAGATCAGGTAAAATTCCACATATTATTGTCACTGATGCAGATTTAAAAGGTTAAACTTTTGGTATATGAGACTGCAGTTTTTGTAACCACAGTTACAAATAAGGAATCATCAACGACCCAGATGGGGTTGTGGGGTCCTGTGAGGCTTTGAAGGAAACTTGAAACACAGCAGTTGGCACAAACATTTAGAATACAGGCAAGTCCTGGAAATGACAGGTCTCCTCTGCAAGGTGATCTCTAGAGCAAGAAGGTTTAGTGCAAAGACAGGTGTGATTTAATTTGGCCAAGCACCAACACATAACCCTCAGAGCTCAGCTGGTAGCTCAGCTCTAACAGGCTGGGGGCCTCTGTTCCCAAACTGGCAACTCAGGCTGATGTCACTGGGTAGTCAGCTCAGGATAGGGATAGGGCTGTCATATCAAAACCCCTGCTCCCATTGTTTCTCAGCTCCTACATGCAGAAATACACATTCACTAAGTAGGCCAAGGCAGCTACACATTTTCCCTATCCTTAACAGATGCTTTTAGAATACGTCCTTCTTTTTCTGTTATGTAAGTATTTCTTGGGGTGTTTTGTATATATTACCCCAAGCCAAACAAGCAGTTATACAATCTGTTGGGAGAAAAAAAAAGAAAAAGGAAAGCAATCTTGTATGAATTTATTTATTAGTCTCTTACAATTCATTTTCAGAGTATGAGAGCATAAAGGTGATGTAAAAGGACACTTCTCAAATTACCCTGAGAGGATTTTGTTAGCAGCAACCAACCAAACTGAAGAGATAAAAACAAATACTCAGTGATGTCTGCCTGATGATATTCTGCTTTTACTAGCATGTGAGATGAGAGGTGGAAGGAAGTAACCTAGAAAAGGAGGAATGACAGCAGATGAGAAATGAAGCAAAGCTACAAGTACTCAGGCTAAGCTAGCAGCATACGTTGGCTGAGAATTAAAAAGGGATGTGGGCATTTCAGAAAGCTCAGCAATATAAAATCTGAAGCTTTGTCACCCATCTCTTTAGGGAGTGGGGTTCAAATGTGGAAGTGCTCAGATATCTTACATGCTAGATAGGAGAAATTAAATGCCTGGATTGTAATACCCAACAGGAAGCCCCAGGTATGTATAAAATCCTGTCTCAATGTGGACCAAGATACTTGTGTAAGATTCAGTATCTCTGTGAAGCTGGAATTAAGAAATGAGCTTAGGAAGCCAGAGCCTAATTCTGTTAAACTATCTGTGATAATGGAGGGATTTTGTCTATTTCTGTACTGCTTAGTAAAACAGCCAAGAATAGCCATTTGGCCAGAAGAGCGTGAGGCATGTCACAACATGCATTCTTTTGGCNTGGAAAACACATCTGGATTATTGTAGACTTGAACATGAGGAATCTCGGTTTGGTCAAAATGTGACAGGGAACATGCTAGTATATAATGGGTATAGATAATTAAGGCCAAAACATACCAGATCCATTCCATTTATTATTGAAAACACATCTAAAATACTTGGCAAGGGAAGAGGAGATCTGTTTTTGAGAAATACTCAGCAAGCAGGGATATAAACTCTGTTCAAAACTCAACAAGGGGTAATGGCTAAAAGGCAGTCAGGCTTTCTTGTGTTTGGTGCTTGAAGCTGCATACAAAGCAGTGTAAATATATAGTTACAGAGAATCAGGAGGAGATAAGAGGAAAGAAGATCAAACTCTCCAGTTAGAACACCCAATTGTAAAGTAACTACCTCACTCTAGGCACTGTTAAGTTTTTTTGCTTTAGACATTTGCTGGTGAAAAAAAATTGAAGAAATTAGGGTTTCAGGACCAGACCTCAGATTTCTCCATTTCACCAGATACATTTCAATTTGTTTTTGCATGTCTACCCTTATAAGAGGACCCTACCCCTGAAAGGCATTTTGATTTTATGTCTCTGCCTTCTGTCACTCCTTTTACTTCCCCTCTCAGAAAGCATAGCAAGAGTAGGTAGTTAATACAGTACAGAGCATCTTCAGAAATAAATATGTGATCATGAGGAATCCAGATATGAAATCTTTAGTGCCTGGAAACAATGAATTGTTT